>VDFB02270651.1:482641436-483224168 GCA_007258455.2 Sequoia sempervirens | reverse complement strand
TGAAATTTTTACATTCTATTGCATCCAAATGTTCCAGTATTGAGTTCTCATCATAAGCATCAAAGTCCCTCTTTGTATTGTCTTGCTTGTTTTCTGTCATAAAAGCCATTGAATCCATCAAGTCTTTCATTTTTCATTAAAAGACCCAAATCGGCAAGACATTGTAAAAGTCTCCCCGACCTGATTTTTCACTAATATATGTTTGTTGCAGACTATCGGCAGGACAATTTGCTTGTTTTGGTGACAAAAGGAATAATTTCGGCAAAGGGGAGTCATTGTCGGAGTAAAGTCATAGTGAATACAGTGTGTTTCACCGACCGGTGCATGTGGAAGTTTATCGCTCAAGATAAAGGTGTTCAGGAAAATGTTTCGCCAAACTAATTTTTTCTTGCCAACATGCATCCTAAAAAAAAGTATATCGGCATATGTTGGGGCATCGGTGTAATGTCAGGGCGAAGAAAATATGTCATACTGACTAATTGCTATCGGTATGAACTCACAATGAAATCATTTTGTTTTACTGATTGACTTGCAAATAGATGTCTCGGTAAGACTTATGTGCATCGGGGAAGGTCTAGGCGAAGGGGCCATTGTTTTGCTAAACTAAGTTCAAAGGTATTTCAAACCTCTCAGTGAGAAGCTATGGATTCTTGCCTATTCAAATCTTATGCCGATGGAGATATGCATCACTGGGAGAAGAACTTGTCGGCATAAGTTTCACCGAAGTATGAATATTATACCGATAGATGGTTCGGGGTGAGTTTTGCAGAATAGGAGTAATCTAGAGGAGTGATTTCGGTAGGACATTTGGTGTCAGTGTAAGTTATCCCGAAGGTTCATTGTCTTGCCGAAAGTATTGTTTCAATGGTTGGGTTTATTTCTTCGGTGAGAAAACTTGGTGGACATGCCGAAATGATAATTCATCGGTGAAAGGGTGATTTTGTCTTAGCGAATGAAAATACATTGAAAAGTACATATCGGTAAGATGCAAAGATATTTGCATAACATCTCCCCAACTTTGATAGTCACAACGAAGTGGGTGAAATGAAGATTGTATCAGCAAGAGTACAAATTTGTCTTGGCGACCCAATGTAAATAAAGACTTTCGGTGAAACAGGATGAAGTCTACGAGAGGTTTCCCCGACATCTGCAGGTTATAGCGAAGAACATAAAGATAAAGGATTTCAGTCGGTGTCAATAACATTAATGTCTCAGCGATTGGAAAATGCTTTGAAGAATACATATCATTATTGTTCCATGATATTTATGAGACGTTTCCCTGACTTTGAATTGTCACAATGACATGAAAAGCAGAAGCATTTGTCATCAAGTTGATTCCAGGTGTTGGTAAGACTGCAGAGTGTCTTGGTGAATGATGAAATAAACGTTGAAAAGGGATTTCACCTGAGATTTGAATTTTTCTCATCGATTGGACATTTGATGCGATAGTGCCAGTTTCAAAGGTGGCTTCATTCGTGCTTCATTAATGGCGTGATGGGATAAAATATTAATGACAGTAGTGTTTTAATCAATTCCTCATTTTTGAATTGATTGCTAGTGAATTGGCAAGCTGAACAAGAGAACCAAGACAATTTTTTAGTCTGAGGAGCTCAAGTAGAATACTATAAGTAGTTGCTTCTCTGTTTTTTATATTTTGATTCTGTAAGCTTGAAAAATGGAGTCTTCTAGTTCTGGAAAGGGTAAGGGTAGAAAACTTGGTGAGAGTAGCCAGTCGAAGGGAAAGAAACAAAAGACTGATACAGAGCATGAAGGCACTGAAAGGAAGCTAAACCAAGACCTTATTGATCAACTACATGGTTCAGGGCCTAAAGCTAGAAGGTCCGCACAGCTTAGGGCAGAAGTTGACAAGCTGGATGACAAATGCAAGTTCATAGGTGATGTCTAGACTATTGTAAGAGGGTATGAGCTTTTCAATTTCCACTATCATAGGAGGAATCATTTTGAGCCAGTATGTAATCCATGGAAGTTGAATGTAGGGAAATTGGTGTGCCCTAATGTATTTGTTAATGCTGAATTGGTAAAATTGCTCGCTAATCATTATGATCCAAAGCATAAAGCAATATGTAATCCTTCTGGAAAACCACAGATACATGTGTCAAAAGAAGGAATTGGTGAGGTTTTCAAATTGGAAGGATTTTGCGATGAGGAAATCAATTGTGAAGAGTTGCAGAAGGAATTTTTTAGAATGGATACAAGTTATAAGGGTTGGAGGTTACCAATTCATAGGGTTAAACAAGGTAACAAGCCAAAACCTTTGGAAGATAGTGAGGGGCCTCCTTATCATGTAGATTTGTTTGAAGCCTATATGAAATATACATATTTTTTAGTGTGTCAGGTGTTGGGGATGGATGCCCCGGAATTCATGTCTATGGTGCCAATGGTCATTGCAACAGACATTCAATATCACAATGCCAGGTTATTTGATTATGCTTCATATATTTCTAAGGAGCTTGACTCAGGATTGATGGCTATAAAGGGTGGAGCTTCCATTGTTCACCTCAAAAACTATTCATTGTTGATGCATTTGGTGCTATATTTCAGACAAGAGCTTGGGGTGTGGCCTCCTGAAATGAGAATTTCTCAAACTGGTAAGGAGGGTGAAACATTGCCTATTCAATTATGGACTGCCATTTGGGACAACAGGTTTGCTGGTTCTAGTTTTATTCATTTTGAGGAGTATTTTGTAAAGACATTGTATAAATTGTATCATTATCCTTGTAATCATTCATTGACTGATGAGATCAAAAGTTTCCTCCGGCCTAAAGATTTTGATGGGCCAATTGACCATAACTGGGGAGATTGGTATTGTTTAGAGGGAGCTACTATAATCAGAGTGTATGGATTTGAAGATGCTCCTTTCATTCTGCCAAGGACAGTTCCAAATAGGGTTACATACTTGGAAATTGTTAGACAAATGGATTACAGTAGTGTGATGCATTTCAGCTCTTTTGGGAAGCAGGCATTTATGCCTAGTACTTTATGCTTTGGTGATTTCACTGTGTTGGCTAAAGAGGGATATAATTCAATTCTTGACAGATTGTTGCACTATAACATGAAAAGAGGACCAACCAAGAAATACTTTGACCCTGAGGGGTATATTCATTCAGCCAAAGAAAGGATTAATTTTCGAGGGTATCAGCATGTACCCTATCCTTTTGATGATATGATTAGAAATCTAGATGAAGATGAAGCAAAAAGGGTAGTTGAAAGGTATAACCAAGGGCTACAAGATACTGAGTTATTGTCTTCTGGAGATGAAGAAGCACCAAGAGCTGATGTGTCACAGGGTAAAGCATTAAAGGTATCTAGAATGAGGACTCAACAATATTTCTGCCTAGTCAGAGAACAAAGTATTGAAAGTGGTGATGTTGATGCTAGGCATATGGAGTACAAATCCTTTGTTTCTGATGATGAGTTTATACATTCCCCTGAGTTCAAAGCATTCTTGTACAAGTAAAAGGGGAAGGAGATAAGAGAGAATGTTGATGATATCACTTCTAGAAATGAGGAACAATTGTTGGCTCAATTGAGAAGATGTGTGGATGATGAAATGGAAAATATGACTCCAGAAGTGGGGAGGAAAATGTTGGAGGATGCTGGTGTTATGATATTTCCTGGTTTAGATTTGAATTCTGCATTGGTTTTTGATAGTTTCTTGAAGGGTAGTAATGCTACTCATAAGCTTGATAAGGAAAAGGTGACAGAAGTATATGCAGGCTCCAAATATAATACTGATGAGGGATCAATGTTGATATGGGCTTTGTACCCACCCCACAAGAAATCAGTGGTACTTGATACAGAGAAGGCATTTGGCCATGTCTTGACTTTAAAAGTTGGAGAAGTTGATCCTGTTGCTACTGCTAATATTGGGGTAAACATTGCAAAATTGAATAAAGCACAGATTCAATTATTGATAAAAGAAAGAGAAATGTATAAAGCAAATAATGAGAAATTGCTGAGAGAAAATGATAGACTCAAAGACTTGGTTGGTGTTTCAATGGGAACAACCAAAATGATAACTCAAGGAGAAAGCTCTCAAGCAAAAGACCACTGGGTAGGGTCAAGTGCTTATTCTTAGGGAAAGCATGATGCTATTGCTGCAATGATCAAGAAGAGGCAGGATTATTTGACATCCTGGTTGAACAAATTGTGGGGAAAATATTCTCATACTCTTGCTGCATTGAAGGAGCACACAAGGATGGATGGATGAATCATGGAGAAATTTCATGAGTTGGCTCAAAGTGATGAAGCTAGCAGTTCTGCACTTGAGGCTGCTAATCACATAATCAATCGCCATCGAAATTTCTATGATGAATTGCAAGGAGATGAACAGGGATTAGTTGCAGCTGCTGAGAAAATTGTAATTCCATTTTCTGATGATAATGGGGATTTGAAAGAGGCCACCAGGTGGAAAAATGAATGTGAGTCAAAGATGAATGAAATCATGAATGTAGCTTCTGTAGATGATACAGCATTGGAAGAAGTGAGTAAGCAAACTGAGGAAATGGTCAAAATGGAAGTTACGGTCCGAAATGCTGTTGGAGATGCGGACACGTATGAGCGCCAGGATTATTTGGACCATCTGAACAAGACTCACTTATGGTTAAATAGAGCCTAGTCATTCTCTATCTTATGTTTTATAATTTGTATTTTCTATTTCCGAAAGGATGCATCCTTTCACATTCTCAATGTATAAATATCCATTTTGTAAACAATATGTGGATATAGATAGAATAGGATAGAGAGTAGAGAATACGGTGGAACACCATGTTTCACAGGGTTGAGACTATGTTGTATGTTTTGAAGCCATGGAAATATCAATGAAAATCATCTGATTTGTTGGTGAATTCTGGTGTCAATTGTTGTGTTATGCCTATTGAAAGAATTATTTGAGTTGTCTCTAAAATTGATGTTTCTTGGTTATTTAGATCAACATAACAAGTTTATGTCTGGTTTATCAGTAGGTATTTTCTGTATCTGTGTGATTGGTTGATAGGTTCTTTCAAGGAAGGATTAAATCCTTTTGATTAATCACAGTAATCAAGGAATTTCATTTAGATCAGTAAGAAGAACTCAATAATCACAGCCTTGCATTTTTATACTGGTTATAAATAAATATGCCAAACAATTTGAATGAATCCAGAAAGAAGTCAATTGTCTATGATTTTATTTGACTCCATATATTATATAAGGCACTAGTCTCACTATTTCCATCATTTAGTTTTATTCATACTTTTACATCTATTAACTGAGCATATTAGAGTTTAGTTTTGAATGCTGATATATAGTATATACAATTTTGTTTTATTTTGTCCATTTCAATTTTCCA
This sequence comes from Sequoia sempervirens, assembly GCA_007258455.2. Taxonomy (NCBI): domain Eukaryota; kingdom Viridiplantae; phylum Streptophyta; class Pinopsida; order Cupressales; family Cupressaceae; genus Sequoia; species Sequoia sempervirens. Next base: position 483,218,818 of record VDFB02270651.1, on the reverse strand, counting down.
TCTTGGACAAATCATGGTACAAAGATAAGATCAATAGTCAAGTTTGCTTCATTTATTATAGGTACACCTGCCTAGGTCTAGCAGTGCCTGAAGAGTAGAAGGTTTAATTCTTTCAAACCTTGTTATGTTACCCTAAAATAGATTACGGGACATAATAAGCAAGCCAAATAACCACGGATAGAATAACCCGATCACAATAACCTAGGGACAAATAATCTGACTCTTAATGGCAAGCCATAGCCATGGTCAAAATAACCCATGGAAAAAATATCCCCATGAGAATATATAGAAAGGAAAACAAAATTAATAAATTACATGTATGTTGCTAAAAAAAAATTATTATTCAAATTTTCAATTAAAGTGTCAAATTATGAGCAATGCCTCTTATATAATCTAAAATGTTATGGTTGTCATAACCATCAACCAATATTTTTAGTCTTTCTTTGAGTTCATGTTATTTTTTCCTACTTGGTTGCCTAGTGTATCCAACCATATATTTCTCTATTCTATTCTCTTGGAGACTCTGTTCTTTTTTCACTACTTTGATGAATTTTCAAACTGAGTTGTGCGATGCTTGAAGCAATTCACTAAATTCTCTATGCCATCCCTCAATAGTATTATTGGCTATGGGAAGATCATCTTGAGTAGCTGAATAGCAATTCCACATTGTGATTGGAAACTTGGGTGATCATTTGTTGCCTCTTCCGGTTAGTCTACCAATCCATGTGTCTTCAAAATAATCAATTATGGGTTGCAGGGTCTCCTCATGTTCTGTATAATAAGGAGATTGTTGAAGTGTTTCAAATGCATCAATTACATCCATCTGAGGTACAAAAGCTAATGCAACAAGTTTCTTGATCTCATATGCAAATACTTCATTGTCACTGTAATGTGTTTGTAGACCTTCTTCTTGAACTTTCCTCCACAAGCATTGAGAGAAATGGAAAAAAAATCCCCGAATAGTGACATTTGGAAAAAATTTAGAAATAGCTCCCATGAAACCTAATTCAAAATCAATAAGTATAGATTTTTGGTTTAGATCACAAGGTTGAAGTTGTTTTAATTCTGCAAGTACTTGTGTATAAGTGGTTATTGTTTTGTTTCTCATAAGACTATAAATGAGTGGAAATATTGCATCAGTTTTCAAGCCAAGAATTGTGTACAATTGTTGAAAAATATTTGGAACGATTTTAAATGTACCATCACTAAACCAATTTTCAGATTCTTTCAATAATTACAATTTTTGTGTGGTGGTGAATATTAAAAAATGATTCTCATCATTATTGTCATGAAAAATAAACTTTTCCCCTCTATTGGTAATTGTATATTCAATTGGTAAGATAAGATCTACCAATGTGAATATTAAAAAATGATTCTCATCATTACCAGCTTGATCTAAAATTACCATGGGTTATTATGTCCATGGTTTATTTTGACCATGGGTTATTTTGACCATGGGTTATTTTGTCCATGGGTTATTATGACCCTGGGTTATTTTGTCCCTGGGTTATTTTGGTCAGGTTATTTTGTTCAGGGTTATTTTGGTCAAGCAGGTCCTCCGACACCCCTTAAAATAAGCCAGGAAAGCTTGGAACCTTTCGGTTCAAGCCTCAAGATTCTTTTGAGAGATAACAAATTACGACTAAGCAGGGAATAGCAAAGAATCAGGCCTAATTATTGAGTTAGAAGTCCCATATAGATTGGTGCTGGGAATACCAAGTAACAATGTTTTTCTCACTTTCAAGAAAGTGAGTGGCGACTCTAATTAAGCATTGCAATATGAATGGAAGAAGATCTCAATTTAGGGGAGGTCATTCTGGAGCTCCTCCTGGTAATAGTAAGTGGACGCATAAAAATGATAAGGCTGACAAGGGTAAAGGGAAAAGTGAGGACATGTGCTTAACAAACAAAGATAAATCATCAATACCTTTTGGTGAGAATTTCTTTGACACATGGAAAGATAATTCATCTAAAGAGCCCTGTACCCCGGAAGATCAGAGAAATCCTTTATACAATCCTCAGAAAAATGTTGAATTTGAAGCTAGAAAACAGGCTGAATTTGAAGCTGGATTTGAAGCCGAACGACTCAGAGTGCAATATGAATATGACCAAAAAATGGAAGGTAATCAGAGTGGACCTGCTAATCAGGAAATTCAACAAGAAGATTATGAATCTTTAAGTTATGAGGAAATTAGGGCATGGTATGAATCTCAGAGAAAAGAAAGAGAAGAGCAAGAAAAGGCCCAAATGATTCAAGCAATGAGGGAATTCAAACTACAGAAAGCTCAGAACATTCCACACACATCAGCTTTTCCTCCAAAATATGTACCACCCCATAAACAGGGCAATCATGGTGCGGGGTATTCTGAACCACCAAGGATTCCTCACCATCAAATTGGGAATCAATATAGACAGCCAAATCATCCACCTTTTGTTCCCACACAACATCCAAATAATTATCCACCTCCTGGTCAGCATCATGTGCCACAGCAAAATATGCAGTACAATAATCCTATGTACCAATATCAGCACCCACCTAATCCTCCTCCTTATCAATATACAACCATGATCAGACAATTTGATCTAGCAGGGTTTCAATTATACCCATATCCCATGGACAGCAGTTGGAGAGGTTTAGTACCCAAGTTTACAGGCAGTAATGCAATCACTGCTGAGGATCATTTAAGAAGTTTCAATGCTTTTATTCAGGATTTGGATGTACCTTATGAAGATTTGCATATGAGATTATTCATGATGTCTCTTGTTGAAGAAGCTAGGGACTGGTTCAATAGCCTGGCAACAGCTTCTATTTATTCTCTCCAGATATTTCAAGACCAATTCCTTGAACAATTTGGGAATTTGAGTGCACCAGACGCTGCTCTCCATGAACTAATGTGAATTCAGAAAGGTCAGAATGATTCAATCTTTGATTTTAACAGAAGATTCAATAAACTACAAAATAGAATACCTCCAGGATCAAAGTTACCTGATTCTGTAGCATTAAGTGTTTACTTGAATGCATTTGACCCTAAAACAGGGTATGAGTTGAGAAACAGGTTCCCAAGGGACTTAACTAAAGCACAAAAGATAGCATTAACAATAGAGAATAACAAAAAAGCTGTTGGGATAATGAATAAGAGAGACAACCCTCGAGTTCCTCAACAAAATAATAATTATCAATATAAGCAGGAGAACACATATAGAAATGAAAGACCAAGGCCGAGGTTACATGACATGCCCTATAACACAAACTAGAAGGATGGGAAACCCATAATAGATAGGCCTGGAAGCAAAGAAACTCCTGATCCATTGAAGAAGAAGGGAACATATGTGGTGAATAGCAATTATTTTTGTGAGGCTTGTGATAAGCCACATTCCCCTGAATATTGTGTTGTAGCCCAGAGAATGCAAGAAGAAGGATTGCTAATTGGAGATGATGGGGAAGATCATATGATCTACTTGACTTCAAATGCTTCTCATCATGTTGAGGAGAGGTACTCATCTTCGGAGGAGGGAGGTTATGAGTATGACGTTGCAGAACGAAGGTATAATGTACATATGGCTGAGCAGCATGTTTTTTCTGACTCTGAGGATGATTATGTAGAACCACAATCTGTTGAGGTGCCTGCTCACAATAATGTGAGGAGACTTACTAAAGAAGAGATAGAAAAATTGATTGTTGTTGTAGTAGAAGAAGCCAAGAATAAATACTGGTTGAGGAACATGACAGTAAATGAGAAGGAAGGTGTCCCTAGGGGTATCTTTATGAAAGATCAGAAAGTTGTGCAAGGAGTTTCAAAGAAAAATGAAAACAAACAACGTGAAGAAAGTAAATAGAATCCTGTCCAAAAGGATGCAGTAAAAGAGCTACATAAAGAAATTCAAAAAAATGATCAGTCAGGTAGAGGAGAAAAAGAAGTAAACAAAGGAGAAACATTAGAATAGAAGAAAGTAGTTAAGGCAGAAGGTTCTTCTTTTGATTTTACTCAAGCCTTGTCTCAGGTAAAGATGTCTATCCCACTTCTAGAAATGATGAAAATTAAGGAGTACAGGGACAGTGCAATGCAATTGATAACAAATGAGAGTGAAAAACATGTAAGTACTGAAAATAAAATGGTTGCAAAAAATAAGCAAGATAAAGTAAATGTCCCAGAAATATGCTTGAGTAATGTATTGACAAGTTTTCCACAGGTTGATCCTTTCTTTATCACATTACTCATAAATAATAAATTATTGAGGAATTGTATGATAGATTCTGGTGCCGCCATGAATATTATGCCAGTAGGAGTGATGAAACAACTAGGCATGTGGGTGGATACACATGAAGGAAAGTGTTACGCAATGGATAACTGACCTGTTCCTGTGGTTGGTATAATGAAAGATGTAGAAGTCAAGTTAGCTTCCTACCCTCAAGTAGCTTACAATATTGATATAATAGTTATAGACACCCCTCCTCAATTCGGTATGCTTTTATCAAGGCAATGGACGACGGATATTGGCGGAAGTGTCCAGTTTGATCTGTCTTATGCAACCATTCCTGTAAATGGCCAAGAAGTGAAACTGTACAGGGAGCCAAGGATGAATCAGCTCATTGATTTTGTGCCACAAGACCAAATCAATTGCATTTGTGATGTTGATTTTGGGAGTTTCAAAATAGAACCATCACAGCCAGAATTGATTAATAGTGATCCTATTGAGAAGCATGCTGCAAGGAACCACAATGGTGTGTGGAAGATGTATTTCGATGGAGCCTGCAACCAAGAAGGCAATGGAGCTGGGATAGTATTTTTTTCACCTGAAGGTAATACATTTAAGTATTCATTCTTGTTAACTTTTGAATGCACGAATAATGTGGCAGAGTATGAAGCTCTGTTAACTAGATTGAATATAGCGGTGAAGCATAAAATAAAGTTGCTGGTTGTTCTAGGAGATTCTAAGTTAGTTATCTCGCAAGTTAAGGTGAAGTATACAGCAAAAAATAAAAGGTTAAAGCAGTACATAAATGTTGTATGGGATACAATAGAATTGCTTGATGCTTTCTTGATTGAGTGGGTGGATAGATCGAAGAATATAATGGTAGATCTTCTAGCTAATGTAGCATTGAAGAGAGATGATATTACGCTGGCAGGAGTGTCACAAATTGAATTCAAAACAAGGCCTGCTATGCTCGATAATGTATATAGCTGGCAAGTTTTTAATGATGACACTGATCTTTTAAAATTTCTTCACTGTATAGACCAGTATGAAGCTCAAGAGATTGATTTCAATGCCTTTGTTGAAGAAGTTGATGGAAAAGAGACAATCTTTGGAAAAGAGATCTTGCAGCTTAAAACAAATAAGATTCCTAAAGGCTTGGTGGTATTGGAGAGGGTATATGATGGAAGTGATCAGTCCTTAATAAAGCAAACACTAGTTGGAAGGGATGACATTGAAGAAATTAATTTGGGAACTGAGATGGCACCAAAAAAGGTGTACATAGGTAAAAAGATCAGTCCTACAATTAGAAAAATGTTGATTGAATTGTTGAGAAAGTATAAACATGTATTTGCTTGGTCTTATGAAGATTTGAAAGCATATAGAGAAGACTTGTTTCAGCATGAAATACCATTGAAGCCAGATGCTAAACCATTCAGAAAAAAGAAAAGGCCGATAAATCCAACTCTAGAACCTAAAATGCAGGAGGAGTTGGTGAAGCTCATAGATGGTGGAATCATTAAGCCAATCAGACATTCAACCTGGGTGTCAAATCTGGTCCTTGTCAGAAAGAAAAATGGAGACATTAGATTATGTGTAGATTTCAGAAATTTAAACATAGTGTCTCTTAAAGATAATTATCCTTTGCCTAATATGGAGGCCATATTGCATAAGGTGACTAGCTGCGAATTGTTGTCTATGATGGATGGATTTTCAGGGTATAACCAGGTCAAGGTTGAAGAGTCTGAGCAATAAAAAACAACATTCACAACCCCTTGGGTAACATATGTTTATCTGAGGATGTCATTTGGTCTCACTAATGCAAGGGCGACTTTTCAAAGAGCCATGGATGTGGCCTTTGTTGATTTGATCAATGTTCTCATGGTGGTGTATCAGGATGATCTCACTGCTTACTCTAAGAAGGATGAGGATCATGTTCATCATTTGGAAAAGGTATTTATAAGGGCCCTTGAATATGGTATTAGCTTAAACCCCAAGAAATGTAATTTTTCTATCACAGAGGGTAAGCTTTTGGGGCACATTGTTTCAAAGGAAGGGATTAGGATAGACCTTGAAAGGGTGGAGGCTATTGATAAGATCCTTGTTCCTAAAATTGTTAAGGTGATACAATCATTCTTTGGACAGATAAATTATGTTAGAAGGTTTGTTTCTAACTTTGCTGAGATTGTCAAACCAATATCAAAAATGTTAAAGAAAGGACAAAAGATAGAATGGACTGCAGAAACTTTGGAAGCTTTTGTGTCTATAAAACGAGCTATCAAGGAGGCTCCTGTTCTTAAGTCGTCTGACTTTTCAAAACCTTTCCAGATTTTTTCATTTGCCTCTATGCATACTGTTGCAGCTGTCATGCTACAGAAGAATGAAGACGGTTATGAGCAGCCCATATCTTTTTTTAGTAAGTCATTACAGGGTTCCAAACTAAAGTATGATATAATGGAGAAGCAAGCATTCATGTTAGTGAAAGATGTAAAAGCTTTCAGGCCATACCTGGTTGGAGCAAAGGTAATTTCTTATGTTCCTCATGTAGCTATCAAGGATATTCTGACACAATCTGAAGTAACAGGGAAAATATGCAAATGGATCAACAAAATCTAGGAATTTGACTTGGAGATTCAAATTACTAAACTGGTCAGAGGTCGAGGTTTAGCTAAACTAATGGCAAAGGAAATTTTTGAAGCAAATAAGATTTGTAATGTAGAAGGAGAAGATGTAATTGCGAGCATTGAGCATACTCAATGGTATGTAGATATCATGCATTATCTTAAACATATGAAGTGTCCAGAAGGATTGAATGATAACCAGAAAAGAACGTTGAAGTTGCAGGCATCAAAATATGTTTTTATGGATGGGGATTTATTTTGGAAAAATAGGGATGGTGTATTACTATTGTGTTTGGATGAGTTTCAAGCTAAACATGTTTTGAGTGAAATGCATGAGGGAGTATGTGGAGGACATTACTCAGCAAAAACAACAACGCATAAAATTCTCAGGGCAGGCTATTATTGGCCTACAATTTTTAATGAATCTTTTGCATATGTGAGAAAATGTGAAGCTTGTCAAGAGTTCTCTGGGAAATTGAAATATTAGGGAGCTTTTCCATTAAGACCTTTGCAGGTTGATGCCCCTTTTCATCAATGGGGAATTGATTTTATTGGAGAGATACAAGAAAAATCAAGTGGTGGACATAGGTGGATATTGGTGGCCACTGATTATTTCACCAAGTGGGTAGAGGCCATCCCAACTAAACAAGCTACAAGTAAGGTGGTGACACAGTTCCTGATGGATAATATTATTACTAGATTTGGTACACCAATGAGGTTGATTACTAATAACGAGATGTGTTTTAGATCAGATGAATTCAGAGGCTTTTGTAGCACATATGGTATTGCCATTTCTTATGCAGCCCCTTATCATCCACAGGCTAATGGACAAGTAGAATCTAGTAATAAGAGTCTTCTGAAGATTATAAGAAGGATGTTAGATCAAAATAAGAAGGCTTGGGATTCAAAATTAAGATTGACTGTATGGGTTGATAGAATTACGGTGAAGAAGGCAATTGGGAAGTCCCCATTTGAGTTAGTGTATGGAACATAGGCCAGGATGCCCTTGCAAAACTTGTTACCTATTTACAGGTTTTTTCTTCAAGAAGATTTAGATATTCCTGAACCCATGGAGAAAGAATGGAGCAGCTAGCTGAATTGGATGAAATGAGGAGAGTGGCTCAAAATCAAAATATAAAGTTGCAGAAGCAGATGAAATATTTATTTGACAAAAAGGCAAAGGATAGGAAATTTGGAGAAGGTGATCTGGTACTGATGTGGAATGCAAGGTGCCAGGAGAAGGGAAAACATGGGAAGTTTGAAGCCTTATGGCTAGGGCCTTTTGTGGTGGTTGGAAAGAAAGGTGAAGACTCATACTATTTGCAGAATATGGCTGGTGAAGATCAGGAATTTCCTGTACATGGGCAATTTCTGAAACATTTTTTCTCTTGAAATAATGCAGAGGATTAAGGGTTGCCAGTGCATGGACAACTCTTGATGGTCCTCTTTGAAATTCTATTCCATGCACAGTAGTTTAGGAAATGAAAGGAACAGGATTTGCAAGTACATGGACAATCCTGATTTTCCTTCTTTTCAAATAAATTTTCCATGTACAGTAGTATAGGGTCTCATTCATTGCCATTGCCATTTGTTCCACTCTGCTCACATGTTCCACCACTTTGAATTTGGTCTGCTCACCCAAAAATCTGAATCCTTGCAATGATCTCACTATCATTCATCCCCAGATGGAGCCACTGTTAGAACTATAAAATTTTGAAATTTTTACATTCTATTGCATCCAAAAGTTCCAGTATTGAGTTCTCATTATAAGCATCAAAGTCCTCCTTTGTATTGGCTTGCTTGTTTTCTGTCATAAAATCCATTGAATCCATCAAGTCTTTCATTTTTCATTAAAAAACCCGAATCGGCAAGACATTGTAAAAGTCTCCCCGACCTGATTTTTCACTAATATATGTTTGTTGTAGACTATCGGCCAGAAAATTTGCTTGTTTCAGTGACAAAAGGAATCATTTCAGCAAAGGGGAGTCATTGTCAGAGTGAAGTCATGGCGAATACAGTGTGTTTCGCCAACCAGTGCATGTGGAAGTTTATCGCTCAAGATAAAGGTGTTCGGGAAAATGTTTCGGCGAACTAATTTTTTCTTGCCGATAGGCATCCTAAAAAAAGTATATCGGCATATGTTGGGGCATCGGTCTAATGTCAGGGAAAAGACAACATGTCATACCGACTAATGCATAAAGGGGTTGTTTCGGCCAAACTAATTGGTATCGGTATGAACTCATAACAAAATCATTTTGTTTTACCGATTGACTTGCAAACAGATGTTTCGGTAAGACTTATGTGCATCGGGAAAGGTCTAGGTGAAGGGCCTATTGTTTGGCTGAACTAAGTTCAAAAGTATTTCAAATCTATTGGTGAACAGCTATGGAGTCTTGCCGATTCAAATCTTATGCTGATGGAGATATGCATCGCTGGGAGGAGAACTTATTGGCATAAGTTTCGCCGAAGTATGAATATTATACTGATAGATGGTTCGGGGTGAGTTTTGCCGAATAGGTGCAATCTGGAGGAGTGATTTCGGTAGGACATTTGGTGTCGATGTAAGTTTTCCCGAAGGTTCATTGTTTTTTCTGAAAGTATTATTTCAATGGTTGGGTTTATTTCTTCGGTGAGAAAACTTGGTGGACATGCCGAAATGAGAATTCATCGGTGAAAGGGTGATTTTGTTTTAGTGAATGAAAATACATTGAAAAGTACATATCGGTAAGATGCAAAGATATCTGCATAACATCTCCCCGACTTTGAAAGTCACAGCGAAGCGGGTGAAATGAAGATTGTATCGGCAAGGGTACAAATTTGTCTTGGCGACCCAATGTAGATAAAGATGTTCGGTGAAATAGGATGATATCTATGAGACATTTCCCCGACTTTGAATTGTCACAGCAACATGAAAAGCAGAAGCATTTGTCATCAAGTTGGTTCCATGTGTCGATAAGACCGCATAGTGTATTGGCAAATGATGAAATAAACATTGAAAAGGGATTTCACCCCAGATTTGAATTTTTGTCATCGAAAGGACATTTGATGCGACAGTGCCAGTTTCAAAGCAGGCATCATTTGTGCTTCATTAATGGCATGATGGGATAAAACAGTAATGACAGTAGTGTTTTAATCAATTTCTCATTTCCAAATTGATTACTGGTGAATTGGCAAGCTAAACAAGAGAACCAAGACATTTTTTCATTCTGAGGAGCTCAAGTAGAATAATGTAAGTAATTGCTTTTCTGTTTTTCATATTTTGATTCTGTAAGCTTGAAAAATGGAGTCTTCTAGTTCTAGAAAGGATAAGGGTAGAAAACTTGGTGAGAGTAGTCAGTCGAAGGGAAAGAAACAAAAGACTAATATAGAGCATGAAGGCACTGAAAGGAAGCTAAACCAAGACCTTATTGATCAATTACCTAGTTCGGGGCCTAAAGCTAGAAGGTCCGCATAGCTTAGGGAAGAAGTAGACAAGCTGGATGAAAAATGCAAGTTCATAGGGAAATTGGTGTGCCCTAATGTATTTGTCAATGCTGAATGAAATCATGAAGGTAGCTTCTGTAGATGATACAACATTGGAAAAAGTGAGTAAGCAAAGTGAGGAAATGGTCAAGATGGAAGTTACGGTCCAGAATGTTGTTGTTGATGTGGACACGTATGAGCGCCAGGATTATTTGGACAACCTCAACAAGACTCACTTGTGGCTAAATAGAGCCTAATTATTCTCTGTCTTATGTTTTATAATTTGTATTTTCTATTTCCGAAAGGATGCGTCCTTTCATATTCTTAATGTATAAATGTCTATTTTGAAAACAATATGAAAATATAGGCAGAATAGGATAGAGAATAGAGAATACGGTGGAACACCATGTTTCATGGGGTTGAGACTATGCTGTATCTTTTGAAGCCATGGAAATATCAATGAAAATCATCTGATTTGCTGGCAAATTCTGGTGTCAATTGTTGTGTTGTGCCTATTGAAAGAATTATTTGAGTTGTCTCTAAAATTGATGTTTCTTGGTTATTTAGATCAACATAACAAGTTTATGTTTGGTTTATCAGTACATATTTTCCGTATCTATGTGATTGGTTGATAGGTTCTTTCAAGGAAGGATTAAATCCTTTTGATTAATCACAGTAATCAGGGAATTTCATTTAGATCAATAAGAAGAACTCAATAATCACAGCCTTGCATTTTTATACTGGTTATAAATAAATATGCCAAACAATTTGAATGAATCCAGAAAGAAGTCAGTTGTCTATGATTTTATTTGACTCCGTATATTATATAAGGCACTGGTCTCACCGTTTTCATCATTTAGTTTTATTCATACTTTTTACATCTGTTAACTGAGCATTTTAGGGTTTAGTTTTGAATGCTGGTATGTAATATATACCAAATTTGTTTTATTTTGTCCATTTCAATTTTCCATCTTGGAAAAATCATGGAATGAAGATAAGATCAATATTCAAGTCTGCTTCATTTATTATAGGTACACCCGCCTAGGTCTATCAGTGCCTGGAGAGTAGAAGGTTTAATTCTTTCAAATCTTGTTTTGTTACCCTAAAACATTGTGAAAGCTTGGAAACCTTTCGTGGTTTAAACCTGTGTTTTTGAGAGATAACAGGATCTTTGAAAGGTTGCTTGGATAGTGGTAGTACAGTGGAAGAGTTCGTTTGGTCTATCAATGATAGTGTGTTTTATGAATCTCTCTCAGAGTTTTTCTTGCTTAATCTTACTCCTACTGATGTTGTTGGTATGTGCATGGCTCATTGAAATTTCAGTGTTTTGTTCTAGGGGGAGCTTGGTTCTATGGTTTCTCTTTTACAACTCTATTATATTTTTGTTACTCTATTGCTCCATTTGCATATGGCTATTATGTTGAATGGTTGGTTGACTTATCAATTGTTTTCATGGAACTTTAATGTATTCTCCTTATTCTTTGTCATTGAGGAAAAAAGGGGGAGATTAACTTGTGTTTTTCCATCAAGGAAAAATGGGGAGTTTGTTGACTTCTCAGTTGTCTTTGGTTTCCCTTGACAACAAAATCTGTTGGCATACACTTTTGTGTTCATGTTTATGGTGATTCGGGATTTTAATGATTCATGATGTTTATTGTTGGATCATATGGTGATACTCTTGGTTCATGGCATGCTCCTTTAGTTTTAGTTCTTTACTTAATGGTACCGACATTTGACATGGTGTTCTTTATGTCAAGACAAGCATAAGCTTCAGATATGTGTTTTTTCTTTCATTATAGCCACAAGTATATTCAGCCTATGTACAAGTCATTGTGACATACTCATACTGGCACATTCATTTTCAGTGAGATATCATTTGATTCATGGAATCATAAATCATACTAGTGTGAAGGTGTAGGAAAACATCGTAGTTGTGAGTATCAGCTTCATAAAGGTAATACTTATGGAAATATGATTTCAGTTGATGGTTATCAGATTGATCTTGGTTTGGCATCTATATCGTCTTGGCATCTTTCTATCTTCATGGTATAAATGGTTATGACATATTGATTGATTAATATGGCACATGACTTTTGATTCATTGTTTAATTATATTGCTTTAACAAGAAATTCAAGCAGTTTGGTTATTGATTCACTTTGTTCTATGAATCTTGGATTAGTGACATCATTGCACTCATATCTCTAAATCCATCTTGAACTCACATTACTTGGAGGAATTGAATTCATATTGGTTTAAGAAATGTATTTGTTTAATGGTATTAACAATATACTTGGTCATCAAAGGAGACTCCAATGCTCGAACCTTGACATCATGGTTGGCATCTAAAGGTGATCATTATTTTGTTGGGTTTTTATAGGTATCCTGGTTTTGAAATCTTGTTTTACCATTTGTCAACTATACTTTTGTAAGTCAATTTATTGGCTTATTTAAAAGTCACTATGAAGTGACATGACATCGACAATTTGGTAGTAATGTTCATAGTTGGCTTAAAGGCATTAAATCACATTGGTTTGGAAGTTGTAATGATCTTCATCATAAAGGAAGTGATATTTGTATTGGTCACTTATTTTTGACTTTGGGTAAAGTCAGTTGGAAATAATTCTTGGCAGCTTATGTGCAAATCGACAGCCATCATATATACTTGTCAATTTTTTCTTGGAAATCATTGGTCTTTGAATAATGGTGATTATTTAATAATGTTGATCAACATTCTTTAGCAATCATCAAAATGATTATTATGTTGGCCTCCATGATAAATTCTTTGACAATGATTGTTTAAAGGTTATTGTGATGTTTTCTTAAGTCCTCTCAAACTTCAAGTTTCATCCAATTTTGAAAAGGCATTGAAAGTCTTTGATTCAAATGTTAGGGAAAAATCATTATGTCATTTTTGTTTTTCTCTGATGACAAGCCCTAGTGCCACCATGGAGAGATTACAGTTTTAGTTACAAATGTTCTAGTTGGTATTCGAGCTTAGTTTTTAGGTATGGTAGTTTATGAAGAGTGGCAAGTTAGTTGGTGGACTCTCCATGAGCTGGAAGTGAAGGTAATAGAGGATCTTATGGGATTTTGTTTGTAGCTTGAACCACCACAACAAAGGTAATATCTATACATTCCTTTGATCTTTTGAAGGTAAATTTGGTGAATGGAAAAGTAAAAAGGGGAAAGTTGATTACTTCCTTTTTGATTTTAGTTTTAAAAAGATCTTGTGTTTTCGTTAATCTTAACTAAATCTGCTTAAGGTTTTGTAAGTAAAATTGTTTTGAAATTGAGTTCAAAATCAAGGGTTTTGATCTTTACACATTTTTTGCTTTGTATAAATACATGACTCAAAACCATGACTCAATGAGGAGGGTTTATGAGATAGAACAGAGTGTTGTCGAAAAGAGAATAAGGGTTTATTATAGTGATATTTTTGTATCTTGAAAATTTGAAAAAGAGAGCTTAAAGTGCATATATCTCTGATCCTTATTACAGAGAATGCATATTCCGGTGAGATTATATTGGTACTATTTCATTTAGTATATATTATAATGGGAATTATTGTATATCTTTTATATGTACTCTATTGAGATTTTGTAATTGCAAAAATAATGCAGTTATAAGGTTCTGACAATTTGCATGGTTATTGAGAAACTTTGTAAAGGATTTTGTGCTCCTACTGAAGTTGGTGCTTTGAAAAAAATTGTAATTAGTTTGGAATTAAGATTGTAAGGAATTTTTGGAGTGCTTTTTCTACCCCAAGAGGGTTTTCCACTCGTCAAAGCTTTATGTTTCTCTTTTGTGTGATTTGTGATTATCTTACTTAAGTTTTCATTTAGTCATTTGTGAAAGTGGTTCATGAAATGCTCTGATACATTATCACATTTCAAAGTTGTCTAAAATTTCAAAGTTGAATTGTTCATGTTCAATGTATGAATGTTAAAATTCTACCATTAGTGAGTTTGGTGTCCTATGCAAAAGAAAGTAGTAAAAGGTTGTTCATTCAACATTATGTGAACAATGTATATTATGCTTTGATATGAGTTGTTAAACATTCATGTTATGTTTGATTAAGTATTTGGAAAACAATCATTCATTCAAAATGAATTATTCACATTGCATATATAAGTCACTCATTTGTTCAAGATCAAACAGTTCAAATTTATAAAAAAATTAATTTATACATTACTCTAATTAACCTCCCCACTCTCAAAGTAATTCCACTTCCAATAGGATGGTGACATATAAGAAGGAAAGTATGAGATTTGATGGAACAAATTATTTTCCACGGAAGACTCGAATGGAGTGTCATTTGAGATGCATTGGTTGACCCTTTTGGAAGATTACAAAGAATAGGTGTGTTATTCCACAGAATGGCCCTTCTACTCTTAATGAGGTTGAAGAAGTTGAATACAATATGAGGGAAAAGGAAGAATTATTGAGTGCTTTGACTAATTCGAAGATGAAAAATGTAATGGAGCTGAAGATTGCTTATGAGATCTAGAAGAAGTTGGAAGCTTTGTATCAAGGTGATACACATGTGAATATTGCTAAGCTACAAAGTCTGAAAGGGAAATATGAAAATTTGAAAATGGGTGAAGATGAGAACATCACTTCTTTTATGCAGAGAATAAATGAACTTGTGATGAGTATCAGATGTGTTGGTGGAATATTGGAAGAATCAGAGTGTGTTGCTAAAGTGCTCAAATCATTGTCTCCTACATACAAAGCCAAAGCTACTGCTATTGAGGAGATCCGAACTGTAACAAATGTAAGTAGAGACATGTTGATTGGTAAGATTGTTGCTTTTGAATTGAGTGAGTTTGGTGAATCTCTTCCTAAGATAGAATTTGCATTCAAAGCTACTATATCTAGAAAAGATACATAGAGATACATGATTTGGGAGAAGTTATAGAAAGGTATTCAAGTATGAGAAAGAGATGAAAGCGATTGAAGAAAAAGAGATAAAGTTGGAAGATATTCAAGCACTTATTGTCAAGAGAGAAGCCATAGGAGAAGGTAAGTATAAAGGGAAATTTCCTATTAAATGTTTTCCTTGCAATAAGATAGGTCATTTTTCTTCAAGGTGTCCAGAAAGAGTTCCTAAGTCCAAACCTAGCAAGCCTATATTTCAAAGAAAATGTTATTATGTTGTTCATGAATGAGTGATAGATGATGAATTTGATAAAGGGAATGCAAGTGAGGATGAATGGGTACTTATTTCTATCAACGAAAATGATCCCGTGTCTACTAAATCTGCTAGTGACAAGAATGTGGAGAAAGAAGTTGCAACCAGAGTTGAAGAAAAAGATGAGTGGGTGATTGACAATAGATGCTCTCATCACATGATAGGTGACAAAAGAAAATTTGTGAGTTTGGAAAAGTATGATGGTGGTGTTGTAAGATTTGGTGATAACAACACTGGTGTAATCCATGGTAGAGGATCCATTTCTCTTGGTGGTAAGCATAATACTGATGATGTCCTCTATGTGGAGGTTTGAAGCATAATATCTTAAGTTTTGGATAGTTGGTTGACAAGGGATAAAATCTTCAATTCAAGGATGGAAAGTGTAGAATACTAGGAAGTTCTAGAAATGTGATTGCTTCTAGTACAAAAATAAGAGGTAATATCTTTCACCTGAGTGTTACTAGTAAAATTTTTCTGATTGCTCAAGTTGATGAAAAGTGGTTGTGGCATAGGAGATTGTGTATGTAAATTTTGACAACATTATCAAGATAAGCTCTACTCAGGCAGTGAGAGATCTTTCTAAGTTAGTAAAGCCTACTAATACTATATGCAAGGAATGTCAGTTGGGGAAGAAAACTAGAGTTTCATTTCAAATCAAACATCTTTCAAATGAAGTGTTAGAGCTTGTGTATACTGACTTGTGTTGTCCTTCTAGAGTCAGAAGTTTACAAGCATATAGGTATTTCATGTTACTTATTAATGATTACTCTAGAATTATATGGGTTGCTTTCTTAGGGGAACAATGTGAAGCCTTAGAGAAATTCAAGAGTTTTAAAGCTATGGTTGAGATAGAGACAATTCTAAATATTAAATGTCTAAGATCAAATAGAGGTGGTGAGTTCACTTCCTGGGAGTTTAATTCTTTTTGTGAAGAGCATGGAATTAGAAGAAAATTATCTACGCCGTGGACCCCTCAACAAAATGGAGTTGTGGAAAGGAAGAACAGGACAATTCTAGATGCTGCTAGAACTATGATGCTAGAAGGAAATGTGCCTCATGTATATTGGAGAGAAGCTATGAGTACTACTATTTACACTCTCAAATGGGTAAATGTAAAATATGATACCGATAAGACTCGTTTTGAGCTATGGTTTGGTCATAAGCCTACTGTTAGATACTTCAAAATCTGTGAGAGTAAATGTTATATCAAAAGAGATGAAGATATAGGAAAGTTTGATGCTAGGAGCGATGAAGGAATCTTTTGGGTTATTCTACTCAAAGTAAAGCCTACTGGTGCTACAATAAGAGATAGAGGAAAGTAGTTGAAAGTGCATATGTTAGGGTTGATGAAGACACAACCAAATTATCCAGAACCTATGGATATGATTTAGATGACTAGCATGATAGTTTAGATAAAGGAAAGAAAGTTTAGACACAAAATCAAGTTCAAATTATTCTGGTGAATCAAGAAAGTCAAGAGGGAGAAACTACTGGAAGTGCAGAAGAAAGAACATAAGAGCTTGAAGTCCAAGAAAATTCTAAGATTTCAAGGTATGTAAGGCTAAATCATTTAGAAGATCATATCATTGGTGATAAAAACAAAGGTGTGCAAACTAGAAGAATAATTTTAGAAGATTATTGTTTAATTTCAAAGACTAAGGAAAATAGTGTCCATGAAGCATGCAAAGATGAACATTGGATGGAAGCAATGAAAGAAGAATTATTGAAAATTGAGAAGAATGATAAATGGATTCATGTTCCTAGACCGAAGGACAAAAATGTAATTAGAACTAAATGGGTCTTTTGGAATAAACTGAATGAGCAAGGTGAAGTTGTTAGAAACAAAGCAAGACTGGTGTGTAAAGGATATTCACAGATGGAAGGTATTGACTTTGAAGAAAAATTTTCCCCTGTTGCTAGGATTGAAGCTGTGAAACTATTTCTTTCCTATGTTCCTTACAAAAACTACAAGGTTTATCAAATGGATGTCAAGTTAGCATTTCTAAATGGTGAGCTGGAAGAAGTGTATGTTGAGTAACCAGAAGGATTTCAATTGGCTTATTAGGGAGATATGGTTTTCCAATTGAAGAAATAATTGTATGGACTCAAGCAAGCCCCAAGAGTGGATAAATATTTGTTGAAGCTTGGATTCAATAAAGGTACTGCTGATAGTAACTTGTATTTCAAGATTGATCATGATAAAGAATTGATTATTGAATTCTTTGTTGATGATATCATTTTTTCAGAGGAGATGATAGTTTGTGCATGAAGTTTGTTGATGAGATAAAGAGTGAATTTTAACTTTCTATGATTGGAGAAATGAAATTATTTTTGGGATTGCAAATTACTCAACTAGATAGTGGGATCTTTATATTTTTGTCCAAGTACATGAAAGAATTGCTGAAGAAATTTGGTATGGAAGGTTCAAAGCCAATTGATATACCCATGGTGACTGGATGTAAGTTGACAAAAAATGATGATTCTCCTAAGGAAAATCAAACTAGATACAAATCTATGATTGGAGGATTGCTTTACTTGACTCAAACTAGACCTGGTATCATGAATGTCATATGCATTGTTGTTATATTTCAAGCTGATCCTAAGGAATCTCATGTGACAACTATGAAAATAATTTTCAGATACTTAAAGGGGACAGTTGATTTCAACCTATGGTATCCTAAAGACGATGATCTTACCTTGAGTTCCTTTACTGATTCTGATTGGGCAGGAGATGTGGATGACTAAAAAAGTACTAGTGGTGGTGCTTTTTTCTTGGGAAAGAAGTTGGTGTCATGGTTAAGAAAAAATCATAATGCCATTTCCTTATCTACTGCAGAGGCATAATACATTGCTACTGCTAACAATTGTACTCAAGTGTTGTGGATGAAGCGGATGTTAAAGGATATCATAGTTGTGTATGATGAACCTATTGCCATATTCTGTGACAATTCAAGTGAAATTAACATTTCTAAAAATTTGGTGCTACATTCAAAAACCAAGCATATATCTATCAAGTTTCACTTTTTAAGAGAGAAGGTGAGTGAAAAGGAAGTCAAATTGGAGTATGTTCCTACTAATGAACGGATTGTAGACATATTAATTACCAAACTATTGCCTAAGGATGCTTTTGAGTATCTCATAGGGAAGCTAGGGGTGATTACCCCTCCTAATCAGAGCTAAATGTGCATTAGCTTGCATCATTCTATGTATTTCATAGTCATATCTTGATCTAGATTGATGTTGTGGTGGTTGCTACTCAAGGGGAGTAGTCATATGTTTAGATATGTGGTTCAAAGCTTTTGTGGACAAAGATAATTCTTTATCTTTGTCATTGATGTCAAAGGGGGAGAAGATTCATGTGAAAAACTTTGCGGAGAGAAGAGTCATGTGAAAGAGTTGAGGAGAAAAGAATCGGATTATAAGGGGGAGAAAATGCTACGAGAAAGTTGTGTTGATAGTGTTTTTCACATCATGTGTTTCCATCAATACCAATAGGGGGGATTGGTGGATGTTAATAATATGTGGTTGTCATTGGTGTCAACACAATTAGTATTAATGTCTTGAAGGTTGTATATGTCGAGGATATTGAGAAAATTAAAATAAGAGAAGTTGAAGGTTGTTAGTGGTGTAGTGAAGTTCAGCTAGTCAACAACATGGTGCCTAGCTCAGTATATTGATGATAAAAGTTTTGGACTAAAGGGTTTGTTTTTTAGTATATACAGTGTATCCACTAAAATTTTCAGAGATTCGTGTGAAGATTTAATTGAGTTATGAGCAGTTGTGTTCTAATAGTTTTTTTTTTGCTTCATTTGGTGTTCCTGAATGAAGATGATGTGATTCTAGTAAGTTGAATTATTGTGGATGTTTCTCTAATGATTCATGATCATGCTCTATCTGTGTTGCATGTCCGCATTGATCGTTGTGCTTGTGATTGGTGATTTTCTTTTGCGTGTATGTGTTTTTCATGAACACAACCAACAAGGTGATTGTAGCGTGTTATGGATCTTCAAGGAATATTTTTTGAAGGTGTTTCATGCTAGAGATTATTATTTTGGGTCTTCATTATTTTGTGGCCAACTATGCTTTGTTCGCATTGAAAAATTATTTATTGATTTTGGCCGACAGTGTGTACATGTTTCATATTTTTATATTTTGTTTTGGCTGACATGTGGTTGATGTAATCCATGTTGTGGATATATAAGAGAGATTTTTTGTGCAATGTAAAGTGGGCTGATGGTATGCAATGTGCGAATAATGTTCAAATCATTCGAAGGTAGAAGCAAAGTGTGAAGAAGAGTTTTTGTGCTTAACCGAAACTATAATCAAGCATTAGCAAATGCTATTTTCTCAATTCAAAATCTTGCAGATGTAATCTAAATGTTTTTGCAAGACAGTGTGTCTTTCTTGGGCAATGAGCCTTTTGTATTTGAGCAGTGAGCTCTAGGTAGTGTTCCTAAATGCATGTGCATTCCTATTTATTCTTCTTTATACTTTTAATAGGGTATAATCTTGTGGACTAACCTCCACCATGGTTTTTCCCCTAACAAGGTTTCCACGTAAAAAATCTTGGTGTTATGTGTGTTGCTGATGCTGAGATGGTTTATGCTTTCATGTTCATTTATCAGATCTGAGAACAAGTTGAATAAATTTTAATAAGTTTAAATTTTGGTGACAACTGATTCGCCCTTCCCACTCAGTCGTCTATCCTTCTGTTGCCAATAGTAAGTTTAAATTTTGAGGGAGAATTTAAACAAATAGGAAGAATGCAATTGTTAGTTACAGCTAAGTACAATGGAGTAGAAGAATTTTTAGAGCATTTGCAAGAAAGTGAAGTTGCAACAGGGTATGCGCAGGATCATGATGGGCCAAAAAGTGGCGATATGATGGGTATTGTAGGGCATGTGGCTGATGAATTTTTTTTACGCACAATTGATAAAATGAAAATATTTTTTAAAAGAGATTATCAACTTTCCACCAATATAAATTATGCTTTACTTTGAATTTAATAAATAATTATTATTCATTTTCTATTTGAATTACGACTAAAGTCCTGATTGATAGGCTAATTGAAAAACATCTATAGCTTTCAAACGGTATCACATTTTTTGAATCTGAAACATGTGTCACATTTTATGCTTTGCATACTATAGGACTAAAAAAAATGAGTGTCATGAAGTTTTGACCAAGTTAAGGTGGTCAAACATACAAGTTTTTATATTTTTTAAAAGTTGCAATAAAAAAATCATAATTAATTATTTACTAGGAAAAAAATTACAAAAAAATATACATCACATTCATACATTAGTCCTTTACTTATATCTAAAATCTTAAAAAAATATTATCATTGTATTGTGGTTAGGGTGGTCAGATAGACACCTACTTCTTATTTTTTCCCTGAAATTTAAGTACTACTGCATTGAAATTTCAAATTTTCACCAAATAGAATTATTTTTTAAATAAACCTAGTAGTTTAGAAACTACATTCATTTTGCTACAAATTCTATTCTTACATATTTTTGAAATAATATAGATAACTTATTCAAATTTTTACATCAAGTTTCCTAACTCTGATTTTTCTAAATTTTTCGCCACTTAAGGGCCTATTATTTCCATGATAATCCTACACATACCCAGCAACAATAGGGAATGTTTTGTGTAGGAAGCAGTAGATAGCTCTTGATTGCTCAATGCTTGCCAGGAGCAGCAAATAGCTCAAGTCTACTAGAAGGAAAGAGAGCTCTAAGAAGCGCTTGATAGCTTTTGAGTTCATGGGTGCAACTCCAGATTGCTGTAAGTTTAGTTTGTAATCAAGAGTTTGTAGTTTCTAGTTTGAAAGCATTTTTTAATGGTTATTTTGTCAATTAATAGAAGTAAGTTTGCATGCCTAGTTTTGTGTCTCTTTTCTATTTTGTTATTCCACATTTGTTTTTTGTATTCCCCTATTGATTGGGGAAACATGGTAGTAGCCCTGGGGTAAACCCACAAAAGTGGTTTACAATTGGAGTGAGGAAGGAAAAGTTGAAAAATTTGACCCCATGGCAAAAAAAATCATTTTTAGGGTGCGAGTGAACTATTTGGTTTGAACAAACCAAAAGAGGGTTCGCTAGAACCCAGGTTCAAGAGAAACCATTTAATGAAATGCCCCACTATTCCTACCAAAATCGATAAGGAAACCCCCTTTTGAAAGGGGGTTCAAATGAACCCTAGTTTGAGTGAACCCCCTTTTCTCACCTTCTTGCTCTCTGGCACAAAAAAATTAGAATTTTTTCCCTTTGAAGTTTGGGTTGAGAATGAAAATAGAGAAGACTTCACAAACCCAACTGGAATTAGTTAGTCCTTGGAATGAGCTATCCAACAACTATAATTTAATATGTTTTGGTTTTATTATGTATTTTTTTTTTTAGTTTTATTAAAGATAGGGTTTTCATAGAAAATCAAGCTCTATGTTCTGCACATGTGGAAAAATAGTAGATTATCAAAAAAAATTTGAAAAATATGAGTTCTCTAGATATTGAAGTCCTTGATCCAACAAAAAAAACATTGAATTTCAATACAGACATAAAAATTTATGCATTATATGGTTCGCCTATGCCTGAATTGTAATTGGTTTGACTTTAAAACTTGATTGAGGAAAAAATATTCAATAAAACACTATCTAACTAATTGGAAGCACTAGATATTAGAGTTGCAAATCTAAATTTGAAAGAATTAGAATTTTATCCTTCATGGAAAGAAGTTATGGGTTATACGGTAAGCGCCACTTCTTAAAAATGTTGTTTTCTGAAAAAACTAGTTTTTCAAGGAGATGGAAAAAGAAGTGCAATATTATTCCAAAATTTTTGGAAAAAATATATTTATAATCTATAGACAAAGTTTCACAAATCACTAGTTTGCATCATCTTCAAATTCCTCACGGTTTAGCCACTATAGGTGCCCGAAAGTGAAGATTTAGGTAGAAAAAATTATTTTAGTGTCTAGTTTGGCCAAAAATTGTAAACCACTATTGTGTGATCACCCCCTTAGGTTTTATTCTATTTTGAATTCCTGGAAAGTTGGTGATATACATGGTAATGTATAATAAAACATCATGTCATGCAGAGTGCATGGCTGATGGAGGGGAACTTTTGAGTCGAGTGTGGGTTTTATTGGTTCATATGGGATGTGAAGATCGATCTGAGTCTACTATAAAATTGAAGATTGAGGCACCGATGAAATAGGAGCAATGCATAGAATGCAACCACAAAGTAGGCATGTGAAGCAAAAGTCAAGAAATTTCAAAGCTTATCCTTGAGTAATCGAAGTAAAGAAGTTAGGATAAAAAATATAAGATACTGGAAGGAGAGGATAGGCATCAGCATGTAATCTTTTAAGGCATGGTCGGGCACTCAAAAAACTATTAAATTGATTTTGTTAGTCCCTAAAACTGTGTTAAAATTTTCCAATGTGTATTCTTTATTTAATGGTCTTTGTATTTCTTGGTATGTTTGAAAATTCATTATCAACTTTTTTTTTAACTTGTTAGTTATGGTTGCAAGTTTGACAAAATTTTCATAGATATGGTGATAGTAATTTTAGGAGAGTTATCATTAGAAAGGAAAATCATGTTTTCAACAGTTTCATTTAAATTTGAAAGGTGAGATTTAAAAAATAATCATTAGATGTTTAATAAGATGATAATTGTGAAGGGAACCACCATAAACATTGAAAAGAACAATTAGTGTAGAAGAAACTAGCAATGTTTGCTTGATAGTTGTCTAAATATCATTCATACATGTAAGATTCTTCAAAGAGCATAACATAAAAGTGGATATTTGGGTAGATGTATAAAGAAATATTTAATTATGTTCCAATCAATCCAAGGAGATTTATTATGATATAAATGATAACATAATATTTTATAACTATTAAGATAGATTAGTTCACAATCTCTATCATTGTTATTTAATCATGAAAATTCATAGTATAAATCATAGCAGCAAAAATCTTTATCAAAAGTGTAAGATTTTTTGAAAAACTTGGATTTAAAAAAATGTAAAAAATTGTAGAGCAAGAGAATCTTTTTTTTTTAAATAGAAAGGCATTTCCATAGCATAGAGATATAGAGAGCAAATAAAATAAAGAGTTTGACTAAGGAATTATAGATTTTTTTTTTTTAGTTTATATTCATATCACTGATTACATTGCATTGCACATCTTTCAAACTCAAAGCATTACTTCACATTGCATAACTAATAACTTGATGCCAATAGATGACAAAATTTCAATTACAATATAGTTTTTTACGAAGTCAACCTAAGAAGTTATGCAATTACTTCATATTGCATAACTAATAACTAGGAGTAGCTGCCAATTGCATTTTCTTGTCATGACATTCTATGAGGCCACATTTCTTTGAGGCATTTTTTCAAATAGTTCACCACCTTGATGCTATGGCTACAAGCCTAAAACAAGTGCTTTCGAATAAGCTATGGATGCTTGATTAAATCTATCAATGCATAATTCTAAGCAATAGAATAAACAAGGAAATGAACTATTTGGAAAAATGCCTCAAAGAAATGTGGTCTCATGGTGATGGAATGTCGTGACAAACTATAGTTGTATGCTTGTCATGGAATTCCATTAGAGACCACATCTCTTTGAGGCATTTTTTTAAATAGTTCACTACCTTGTCTATCCTACCACATGTTTCATACATGTGTCACCAAGGAATTTTATCAAATAGTTCACTACCTTGCTGCTATGGCTAAAAGCCTAAAACAGGGGCTTTCAAACAAGCTATAGATGCTTGGAAAAAATCTATCAAAGCATAATCATAAGCAACAAGCTATGGTCTCATGGTTTTTACTCATTCGAAAATCAGTGTGTTTTTATTCGCAATTTTTTAAGGTTTTAAATGCATTTTTTTGGCAATTTTGCAATTTGAAACAAGAAAAAAAATCGAGGAAAAAATCATTGAGGCTGTCAATTTTTTAAAAATGGCGATGAATTAATATTTTTTGGAGACTTATGTTTCTATAGTATAAATTACTTTAGCACTTAAGATGAGTACAAAGAAATAAAGCAATACACCCTCTTGAGTGTAGTGATTCTTTATTAGTAAGAAGGTGCAATAATTCTTGATTGATTCTACCTATGAGTGGAAAAAAATACATGTTAGAAAATGAACAACAAACAAAAGAGTGCAAAATAGAATATTTTACCTTGTTGAATTGTCCTTTGGTTGGCCCTTCGATCTTTGATGTTGTATGCTCCTTTGATGGCGGATAATGAGGATGCAAGATGGTTAAAGTTGGAAAAAAATGAAAGCAAATGCTATGGTGAGTGCAAGAAAATGAAAAATTTAGCTAAGTATGGCTCCAATGAAAATTTTGCAAGAGTTTCGCTAGCACAATGATCTCCCCTAAAATGAGTGAAAAGAGGGGGTATTTATAGAGAATTCAAAATTCTCTAGAGAAATGGACAGTTGAGATTAAACCAACAAGGCCAAGATGTAGGACTATGGTGAGTTGAGAACTCACAAGCCCTCACATCTTGACATGTGGCATGTGAAGTGGCTTGAACAAGATGATGTGTAAATGAGATGGAGGTACTACATAGTACCTTGGGATTTGGACAAGATCTCCTCATAAAGGAGGTCTTTGTCTCCATATGGGTGAGAGGACATGTGAGGAATTAAAAATTCCTCAAATATCCTCATGGGGATGAGAGAAAGAATTTAAAATTCTTTGAAATGCATTGGGGGATTAAATGTGAATTAAAAATTCACATGTTGAAAGGGGTGCCTTCTTCAAAAGGAGAAATCATTTAATAGGGTTGACTTAGGACACATTCCATAAATGACATGGAGATTAGGTTAAACTAATTAAGTGATTAAGGTTGTCCAAGTACCTGATTAGACAAATTAATGACATATTAGACGCAAGTGGGAGATTAGGAAGAGCTCACATGTGGCTTGATGTGACAAGCCAAAGATCATATGGGGAAGAGAAAAAGTAATTTAATATTCCTTGGAAGGATAAAAGGAATTAAAAATTTCTTTAGAGGTTGATTAGGCTAGTTAATAAAGGGTTAGAGGAGGGTTAGGTGGCTAAGAGAGATTAGAGGCCAACTTGCAAAAGTTGGAGGATGTGACATATCCTAAGCAAAGATTAGGCATGTGCACATTCCTAATGATGAGATTAGGAGAATAATTAGGATTAAGAAAGGGATGTGACATGTGAGGATTAAATAAATATCATATTTATTTAATTCATTTGATGAAAAGGGGGATTAAAGAGAACGTGTTTATTTATTAATTAAATACCTTAGGGATTAGAAGAACTTTAGAGGTATCAATTAAATAATAGTGATATTACTTAATTAATGCGGATAAAGGAATGTTTATATGAAAAGCGATAAATTTGGATAAATTAAGTGCCCAAATTTAGGTGTCTACATTTTTCCCCTCTTTGAGATGGTGTTATGGAGTAGCATAATTTCAAACAATATTAAAACATAGAACTCAAAAGAAGATAGTCAGATTGGGAAAGATGCCCCAGTCATCAAAGGATTGACTAGGAAGGAAGATGATGGGGGTGAAGATGAAAGTTAGGGATTGAGAATGCCCCCTTGAGAGGGCATGCAGGTTCAAGAGAACATGGGTGTGCTCTCAAAATGGATGAGATGATGCAAGAGGAGATGAAGAAGATGACAAGATAGGAGTATAAGTGATAGGAGATGGATGAAGCACAAATAGATTTGAGGACAAATATGATGTTTCCCCAGTCAAGGTACAAGCCAAAAGGGGTTGATGTTTTCAATGGAGTGTTTTCAATGAAGAAAGGATAAATTAAGTGCCCAAATTTAAGTGTCTACATTTTTCCCCTCTTTGAGATGGTGTTATGGAGTAGCATAATTTCAAACAATATTAAAACATAGAACTCAGAAGAAGATAGTCAGATTGGGAAAGATGTCCCAGTCATCAAAGGATTGACTAGGAAGGAAGATGATGGGGGTGAAGATGAAAGTTAGGGATTGAGGATGCCCCCTTGAGAGGGCATGCGGGTTCAAGAGAACATGGGTGTGCTCTCAAAATGGATGAGATGATGCAAGAGGAGATGAAGAAGATGACAAGATAGGAGTATAAGTGATAGGAGATGGATGAAGCACAAATAGATTTGAGGACAAATATGATGTTTCGCTAGTCAAGGTACAAGCCAAAAGGGGTTGATGATGGATGGAGTGTTTTCAATGAAGGAATGAGAGATACCGATATAACATGAGGGTAGGGAAGGATACATCCCAATGAGTGGTATTAATGAGGGAAGGATGCATCCCAAAACACCACTAAAGGATAGGGAAGAATACCTCCCGATGATGATGATGAAAGTGTTGTCGACAAGGGAAGGATACATCCCAAAAATACACCAAGGGGATATGGAAGAATACATCTGGATGATGATGAGGAGGAGGAGGATGATTGGATCAAGGCTTGTAACAAGACTAGGAATAAGACCAAGGATATGATTAGATTATTTGTGCTAGATTGAATGGGGCAGGATTGGATTGGGATGTGAGATAGATGAAAGGAATAAAAATGATGATGGACAAGATGCTTAGAATAATCAATCTATATTATTATAAGAAGATTGAAGAAATGATGATAAGATATTGGATGGATAGAGGAGGGAGAGTAAGGAAGGATGAAGGGATGGGGGGAATTGTGATAGATAAGAGGACGGGGGATATATGCAAGATGATGGAATGAAAAAAATGAGATGCAATCCTAATGCGATTTTCCATTTTTGGAGCATTGATTTTTTCTATAGCATAAAACACAAGAGGCCAAGGTATGAAGAACCAAGGCCAATTCATGTTGAATGCATAAAACACACACAATAGATAAGAATGATATCCCAACACCCCAAAGTCACAAAGACCTTGGTTGGGCCAGGTATTGAGATAACCACAAGCACAAAAGGATGTCCCAATGTAACACAAGACCTCAGGGACCTTGGTGGGTACTATGTGGGACAACCAAGAAGACAAAAATAGGCATAAAAAAATCAAGATATTCCCCTATGTTGACCAATCAAAACACACCATAATATGATGGATCATGGCGGCCTTGAAAAGTGATGATAGGGAGCTCAAATGATAAATAAAAGCCAAAAGTATCAAAAGATTGCAATCAATTTCAAATGTCCTTTTCCATAGGATCAAGGGGATAGATGGGATTGATGAGGTCTATTAGGAAGGATGCATCCTGTTGAGACCGATGATGGATACTAAGCTAAAAGATCGATATGACATAGGATATTCAAAACCGATTGGATCTGTTGATACAAGTGGATCTCATTTATTAAGAACCAGCTAGATAAGGGCATAGCTCGATGACGTGACACAAGAGATATGACACAAGATAGGAGACTGACACATCCTAGCAACCTAGGGGCTCGGGGGCCGATCAAAGATTAGCCTTGCCTATGTGAAAGCGCAAATCCCTCATAATTCGATAAAAGGCTGACGATAGACCATGATGTAGACTTCGATGGATGACAGGATGGAAAAAGAAGAAAGACCGATGATAGATGATAAAAGATCCCCGGGGGTGGATCAAATTATCGACCTTGCCTATGTGAAAGTGTAGGGGAAACGTAGTTCAATGAAAGGCCAAAGATAGATGATGGATAAAAGATGATGAGATAACCATGACAAGTGGATAAAATGATTGGACCAACATGACGGGATAGGATAGAAATGTTAGATTGGATCGGAGGATGGTGAATACACAAAGCTTAGGGATGGGATAGTTATACAAATCAGCAAAGATGAAGTCGGAGGATGAAAAGATAAATAGATGAATGATGAGAAAGGATAGGAGATTGAAAAGATGTGTGAAAGAAGCAGAAGTGATGACGATAAGATATATGGCATTAGATTGTGTGGGGAGTAGCCTATAGCTAGATACCAATGACAAGGGATTATGAGATGGGATGAGGATAGAAGATAGGGGGAGGAAAAGGATTGTTTACATGGATTGGATATAGGGATAATGATTTGGATGAAGAAAAGGTTACTAGATGGATAGATGAAAAGGGAAGCTATGATGGAAGGATAGGAAGATAAGGATGGGGAGATGGGTATAATGATAAGGAGATGAGGATAGGGAAATGGAAGGGATTTATATAATGGAATGAATGATGTCTCCAAGGACTATATCACAAAGGAAGATAGATGCCTCCACTCTTAGATATGCCATGTGTGAGGAGGCATGAAGGATGCAATAGAAAAGGATAGGCAAATAAAGGAGTGAGATGGGTGAAGATAGGATGCATGGATAAGGAAGGGAGATTGAAGGTAGCATGAAGGGTGGATAAGGAAGGTAGATGAATGCAAATGAGGATTAAGATAGTGTGCAGGTGAGGGGAATGTATCCTAAGAGGTGTCCAAAGCATGTTTATATGTTTGCCCCTATCGTTATCAAAATCACAAGGAGGATGGAAGGATTGGGATAAATGAGATATGCCAAGCAGGATATGTAAGATAGGTAGGATGGAGGGGATGAATGAAAATGACATATAGCAAGAAGATGTGTGCATAGCTAGAAGCATAGAAGGAAGAATAGTGGATGGAGGGAATACATATCAGGAAGCTGCCCCCAAATGCAGATGGGGATTTACACATGATGCCTATTTGCCAGGTTTTCATCATGGTACTTATCCAAGGTGCTTGTTTGCAAAGTTTTCACCATTAGGTGGATTATTTCTCTTTACTATTTTAGTTTTTTGAATTTTTATTTATTTTTTGGATTTTTTCACTTTTTTGGATTTTTTTGACTTTTTTGGATTTTTTGACTTTTTGGATTTTTGAATAGTAGGGATTCTTGAATAGCAGTGGGATGAAAATGGATAAGGGGATTTAGAATATATGTGATAAGGATATGGATGAAGGACTCAAGCATCAAGTTCTATGTGAGGTATTAAGAGTCCATGTTTGAAGTGAGTGTTGGATATTGGTACAACCATATTAGGATAAATGGATTATGCGAGAGGATGAATTAGAGGGATTTGATGGGGGAGATATGTGGGATAGTGGAGGGGAGGCTGGAAAGGGTATGAATAGAATGATGGGGTAGGTGTGTGATGGGGTAGTGAGTTCAGGACCAACATTGGCACATGTGGTGGTGGATGTGAAAAGATAAGAGGATTAATGGATGGAGAATGTGGGGATAATGGAGGAGATGGAATGGTGAATTTTAGAACATAAGGGCCCAAAAGAGGCTTAGGAGATGGAAGGGGTGTATGATTAGCTTTTGGATTAGCAACTTTGGATGTTCTTACAAATTTTTCATTTGATGGAATTGCATCTTTTTTCTTTGGGATCCACATGGTTTTGATCCTTTTTTTGGTGGACCTTTGTAGGCTACAGATTTGATTTTGATTTTGGATTTTTTTTTATTTTCTTCAACATGCCATTTAGATTCATGTGGATGTTTAGATTTAGGCACTTTTTCTTTGGAATCCAAAGTGCTTTGACTAGCAATGGGATGGGCGTGAGGAGATGGATGGTGTGGAGCGATAGAGGTAGGATTATGGGGATTGCGTGTAGATGGAGAATGTGTAGGTATGTTCCTTTGTTGATCCTGATTCGGGGACATGAGAGAGGTATATTAATGATGGATGACATGGATAGGTGTTGGATGGATGAAAGGATGAGATGGAGGAGGTGATTTTGGGATATACGGACCCAAAGTAGATGGAGTGGGTGGAGGGACATAAGAACCCAAGATGGATGGAGTAGATGAAGGATGGGAGATGGTGGATGGAGGGATGTAAGGACCCAAAATGGATGGAGAAGATGAAGGAGGAATATGGACGGTTGTTTTGAGGTGATACGATAGAGGGATGGAAGTATATGATCTAGTGGAGTGATGGGAAGAGCTGGCATTTCTTTTGGAAAAGGCTCATTGAGGATGTCTAGAGGTTATACCAACATCTTTAGATTGTGAGTCTTGGGAAATAGGTCCAAGACCTTGCATGCAAATTTGTTCTTTGACTTGGATGGGCTCTAAAATACCTTGCTCATGAAGACATAGACCTTTTCCTTGATAGTTCATTTTCTTGAGCATGCAATCCATGATAGGATCTATGTTATTCTAAAAACATGATGCGATTCCATTATTAGGTGGAGGATGATGGGTGGTATATACACTGTGTTTTTATTTTGCAAGGAGGCCACCATGGAAGAATGTAAGAGTACCAAGGGGATATGCAAGCGGTGTGGGGATAGCAGTTTTAGGCGATGATGTGGGATCATGGGAGGGAGATGATGGGATAGCAGCATTTAGATGGGTGGTATCAGGAGAGGGACTAGGGGATATGATACGATCTGGATTTGTGGTAGAGGGCTCATGCGATGGAGATAGAGATGGAGTGGTGAAATCTTGAATGACAAGGGGATCATGCAATGGAATTGATGGGAGACTGTGATCTTGAGGTGGACTAGATGGGATGGTAGGATCTTGATCTGGAGAAGGGGATATGTTGGCATGCTTTGGATCAAGCTCTCGGCATCACTCATTGTGTGCGGGAGGCATGATAATGGAGTCTTGGTTGGATTCTTCAAGTGGGGAATGTGGAGGGATGGAGGATTCAAAACATTCATGGGAATGGATTTTAGTGGATTGGATTTTGGTATCGTCGATGGGTTCGACGACTCTTAGAGTAGGAGGTGGGTGTTCAATGAATTTGGTAGATGTGCTGGTAGGATATGGGTCTCAGTCGATTCAAAGGATGTGATGGTTTTGATGGTTTGAGTGGTGCTAGGGGTGGTATCATCAATGATAGCTGTTGGGTGGAGAAGGGTCTCATCACTAATGATCGTGGATGATGGGTTGGGATGGCATGATTCCACAATTTTAAGGTGTGGAGTGGGAGATAAATTCTTTGCTATAAGTCCTTGGAGAACTTATGGAGTGAGAAACTTGAATACTCTAGGCTGAGATGGTGTGGTAGGAGTGGATGAGGGATTATGGATTGGTGGGGGATTAGGACTAGGGATTGGATGCAAACTGGGAATAGATGGGGAATTAATATTAGATGGAGGTTTAAGATAGGGGTATTGGAATGGTGAATTAGGACATGAGAATGTAAGTAGTGGATTGTAGTAAGGGTGTTGGGATGGTGGATTAGGATGGGAAGATTGAGGTGGTGGATTGAGATAGGGAAATGTGGATGTCGGATTAGGATAAGAAGATGTGGATGTTAGATTAGGATAAGTTGATGTGGATGTTGGGCTAGAATAGGACGGTGTGAATGTAGGATTATGGTGAGCATATTGGTATGGAAGATTAGGGTAGTGGGTAAATGTGGATGAAGGATTGAGATGGGAGGATGTGGATGGGGGATTAGGATAGGGGTATTGTGATGGAAGACTAGGATAAGAGGATGTGGGTGTTGGATAAGAGGATGATGTAGATGAAGGATATGATGGATATGATGGATATCCCTTGTCAAAGGTAGCATAAGGAGCATGATTAGGTATGGATGAAGAGATAATGGGATAACTCAAAGGGGTGATTGGATTTTGGAAAGCGGGTGGAGAAAGATTACTAGCAATGATAGTGTCAATGAAATCTATGTCATATTCCTCTTGATCGGCAAGACTTTTGCTATTGTTGTCGACGTAATTAAGGTTTCCCTTGACCACTACTGATGGAGGATAAGGATTAATGATGATGAAAGAATAAAGAAGATGTATCAAATATTTTGGATGGGAACGAACTAAAGCTCAAATTGGGATTTAGGTCAAGCTCAAACTAGGATTGGATTAAAGCTCAGATTAGGATGATTGGAAGATGTGATGGGATTGATTCTAATGATCAGATTTGATTATCAAAGGATGATTACGACACCAAATCTTCTTGGAGATGGAAGTAGATTGATTGGGTGGAAGGTGATTGGATAGGGGTACGATTGGATTAGATTGGATAAGATAGATCGATGATTGATAAGATAGAATGAGGGATCAGATAGGATGATGAAAGGGACTATAAACCCCGTTCAGAGATTACCCTAGGTGACATAGGATACTGATTGATTAGATTAAAGGATAAATGGATGATTGCGGCACCAAATCCACTTTGAGATTGAAAATGGATTGATTGGGCTAATGAAAATGATTGAATGACTCAAGACAAATGACAATCCTAAGCAGATGTTGGTGATGACAATTAGATCAGACACTTCTAGGTCAATTTGGATAATAACCCGAGGTGAATTTCAAGGGATTGGATGGGGAAAACAATGATTTGATTGGAGAAATGGATGATAGAAATTCATGAAAAAATACTCAAAATGAGTAAATGATTGATTGGAATAGATGAAAAACTACTCGGAATGAGTAAATGACCACTCACAACAAATGAATGATTCTCAGAATGAGAAGATAAAGGTTCAAAATAGATGAAAGATTACTCAGAATGAGTAAACAAATGATTGAGAGGGATGAATGACTACTCAAAACAAGTAAATGACCGCTCACAACAGTGGAATGATTCTCTGAAGGATAAGATGAAGATTTGGAATAGATGAAAGGTTACTCGGAATGAGTAAATGATTTATTAGGATTGTTGGACGAGAGTTCCAAATGATTGAAGGAGGTTTCAAATGGATGAATGTTTACTCAGAATGAGTAAAAAGATGATTGGAATGACTGAACAAAAGTTTGAAATGATAGAAGGAGGTGTGAAATGGATGAATGTTTGCTTGGAATGAGTAAACAAATGATCAAAAAAGAGGGAACAAATTTTCAGAATGGATGGATGAAAGGTTGATGAAACGAGTAAACGATTGATCAGAATGAATGAATGAATGCTTGGAATAGGAGGTTAACTTGTGGAATGGATGAAAGGTTGAATAGATGAAATTGAAGAAGATGGAGGGATGGATCTTAATATTTGTTTCGATATCCAAAGATCTTGACTACAATTGGACTAAAGCTTAGATTAGGATTTTGGTTAAACATAGATTGGGATTAGATTAAAGCTCAGATTAGGGTTGGATTGAAGCCTAGATTATAATTATCAGAGGATGTGATGGGATTGATTCTACACCAAGTTCAGAGGTTTAAAGGATGTAAGGTGTTGAAAATCAAATTTTTCCAGATTTGACAATTTTCAAAATTTGTCAAATTTTGCCATTTTAGGAAACTTCACGGACATACTTTTGAGAGTCTAGTTTTTTCCCAAAAAATACCCAAAACTAAGATAGGATTAATTTCCAACTAACATCCCAAATCTAAGACATACATTCTGAGTTATTAACGAAAATGATTTTTCAAAAACTCAAAAAAACACTAAATTACCATTTTGAGGGTCAAGATGAAAGTTTGAAGCCCCAAAAATGTGGCGAAATAGGGTCCAACTGAATTAGGGTTTGTTGGGAATCCACATGCCACCTCATAACGCAACCACCCATAAAATTTCAGCTCAAACTGACACCCGAATCAAAAGTTATGGCCTCTGAAAGTTTCGGCATAAAAATTGAAACCCTCAAAACGAAGTCTAGGTGATTCAGATGGATGATTTGATGATGGATATGGACTCTAATGATGTTCTAAGTAGCACTTATGTGATTTTGGTGATGAAATGATGACTTACCAAAAAGTGTTGATGACGGGCAAACAGGTGCTCAGAATGACTGAATAGAGAGTGGAATGATGAAATAGATGATAAAACTAACAGGTCAACCATATGTCCACCTTGGGATTGGTCAGGTCCACCCATAGAGGGCAAGTCCACCTATCTATAGGCCAGGTCCGCATGTGGAGGGCGGGTCTGCCTATCAGACAAAAGTTGTTCAAAATTGGCTAAAACAGGATGAAAAGGGTTGGTTCAGAGGTCAAGTCCACCCCTAGATGGGTCATGTCCTCCTATTGGGAGGGCAAGTTTTCCTGTTGGGAGAGAAGTTCCACCTGTCAGGAAAGAGTTGGTCAAAATTGACTAAAACAAGCTTAAAAGGGATGGTTCAAAGATCAGGTCTACCCCTGGATGGTTCAAGTCTTCTCCTAGAGGGAAAGTCCACCTGTCAAACAAAAGTTGGTCAAGATTGACCAAAACAAGCATAAAAGGGTTGGTTCAAAGGTCAGGTCCACCCCTAGATGGGTTAGGTCCACCCTTAGAGGGCAAGTCCACCTATCGGGAGGGCAGGTGTACCTATTAGGAAAAAGTTGATCAAAATTGACTCAAATAGGCTTAAAAGGGTTGGTTCAAAGGTCAAGACCACCCCTAGAGGGCAGGTCCACCTGTTAGACAAAAGTTGGTCAAAGTTGGTCAAAACAAGTTGAAAAGTATTGGTTCAAAGGTCAAGTTCACCCTTGGATGGGTCAGGTCCGCCCCTGGAGGGCAAGTCCACTTGTCAGGAGGGCAAGTTTGCTTGTCAAGATAAAGTTGGTCAAAATTAACTCAAACAGGCTTAAAAGGGTTGGTTCAAAAGTCAAGTCTACCCTTGGATGGGTCAAGTTTTCCCCTGGAGAGCAGGTCCACCTATCGATAGGGCAGGTCTACTTGTTAGACAAAAGTTGGTTAATTGACTAAAATAAGCTTAAAAGGGTTGGTTCAAAGGTCAAATCCACCCCTAAAGGGCAGGTCCACCCCTAGACATGATTAAAATTGAATTTTGAAAAGATGACTAAGGTAAAGGACCCAAAACACTGCAAGTATCAATCAAAAGAATACGACTAAGTCAACAAAACAAAAAATACCGGTTTCACACAAAGAAGATAGTTCAGATACCACAATCCTAAGACTAGTAGAAGGGGTATGGCTAACAAAGTCCTCTATTCTAGGATGAACATGGTTGCTAAGGAGTCCTTGATATACACTTGGTATGTGAGGCCCAAACCGTGAACACCAACCTGTTACAAGCATGAGTTAGGAACCTTAGCAAGATACTAGAGGCTCAGACCAACTTTTCACGTCATCTTGATGCTTCGCCAATTACAACATGATTGGATTGAGGTACAACTTTTGCTTTCCCCCCTTTATATACCCTGTTGGTACACATGGTTGGGATCGTCCCTTGGTGTGATGAAATCCCCAAGCAAGTCCCATAATAAAAGAAAAAAAAGGGAGACACAAAAACTTGGTAAGCTACAATTTCTCGTCACCCAGGAATGCCAAATGGCGCAAGAGGATTGGATACATCAAATAGCTTACCAACAAGCATGACAAACAAGATTAATTGACACTCCTAGTTAAACTATGTGTCTAAGTTATCCAAAACAACAAGCAGCAATTGAAAAATAGATAACCCTGCAAGGAAAATTTGTTAGTTATTTTTCTCCTTATTGCTTGCCAAATGTCGATTAGATGCTTGCACAGACATAAAGAAGACATGTAGGAGGTTAGAAATACTTAAAACAGCCTAAAAATTGCTAAAAACTGAAATTTCACATTTTGAAAAAAGTTGTCCAAGTCAGGTCCGCCTATTTGGAGGGCGAGCCTACCTATCTAAAGGGCGGGTCTGCGCATCTAGAGGGCAAGTTCTCCTATCTATGAAAAATATACAAAAAATAGTTTTTGGAGTTTGTGGAGGGAAGGTTCGCCCCTTGAGGTCAGGTTCACCTATCTATCAGGTCAGGTCTGCCCCTCGAGGTCAGGTCTACCCTTGGATGGTGGGGTCCGCCCCTCTACAACTTGCACTTACAAAAAGTGAAAAAATACCAAATGTGAAAGATATAAACCCGTTTGTAGGTCCACTGGGCATGTCAGAAATGTGAGCAAGTGAAAATATGTGTTAGAAAATAAACAAATAAAAGAGTGCAAACAACTAATATAAACACACTACACCTTAAGATTGGGCAAATGATTAACTTAACAAAACAAAATGGAACATTTTACCTTGTTGAGTTGTCATTTGGTTGGCCCCTCAATCTTTGATATTGTATGCTCCTCTGATGGAAGATAATGAGGATATAAGATGGTTAAAGTTGGACAACAATAGAAGCAAATGCTATGGTGAGTGTAAGAAAATGAAAAATTTGGCTAAGTATGGCTCCAATGAAAATTTTGCAACAATTTGGCTAACACAATAATCTCCCCTAAAATGAGTGAAAAGATGGGGTATTGATAGAGAATTCAAAATTCTTTAGAGAAATGGACAGTTGAGATTAAACCAATAAGGTCAAGATGTAGGACTATGGTGAGTTGAGAACTCACAAGCCCTCACATCTTGACATGTGGCATGTGAAGTGGCTTGAAAAGGATGATGTGTAAATGAGATGGAGGTACTACATAGTACCTTGGGACTTAGACAAGATCTCCTCATAAAGGAGGTCCTTGTCTCCACGTGGGTGAGAGGACATGTGAGGAATTAAAAATTCCTCAAATATCCTCATGGGGATGAGAGAAAGAATTTAAAATTCTTTGAAATGTATTGGGGGATTAAATGTGAATTAAAAATTCACATGGAGAAAGGGGTGCCTTTTTCAAAAGGAGAAAGAATTTAATAGGGTTGACTTAGGACACATTCCATAAATGACATGAAGATTAGGTTGACTTGATTAAGTGATTAAGGTTGTGCAAGTACCTGATTAGACAAATTAATGGCATATTAGAGGCAAGTGGGAGATTAGGAAGAGCTCACATGTGGCTTGATGTGACAAGTCAAAGATCACATGGGGAAGAAAAAAAGTAATTTAATATTCCTTGGAAGAATAAAATGAATTAAAAATTTCTTGAGAGGTTGATTAGGCTAGTTAATAAAGGATTAGAGAAGGTTTAGGTGGCTAAAAGAGATTAGAGGCCAACTAGCAAATGTTGGAGGATGTGACACATCCTAATTAAGGATTAGGCATGTGCACATCCCTAATGATGAGATTAGGAGAATAATTAGGATTAAGAAAGGGATGTGACATCATTTGATGAAAAGGAGGATTAAAGAGATAAGGTATTTATTTATTAATTAAATACCTTAGAGATTAGAAGAACTTTAGAGGTATTAATTAAATAATAGTGATATTACTTAATTAATGTGGATAAAGGGATGTTTAGATAAAAGGGGATAAATTTGGATAAATTAAGTGTCCAAATTTAAGTGTCTACACTACCAATTAACAAGGTTTTGAATATTTAATGTAATTAAAAAGGAATGACAAATTGCTAGGAATGCACCTTAAATTCATAATGAATCCTAATCTTTGTGTCAATAGACATTAGGTGATTAATATGGGTTAAATCAAAAGAAAAACTATGAGCTAAACTAAGAAAAATATTATAATTTTCATTGTAGAAATATAAAAAAAAATTAGAAGAATCCATTTAATAAAAAGAAGCAATATTTTATTGAATGGTTTTTTTTATAGAATAAAATATTAAAAATGAAGAAAATTTGTTTTAGACTAGCTTTCATCATATATACATGTATGAAAATTTAGATGTAATTTTTATGTGATGCAAAATAAAGACAATGTCACAATATGAATTGAAAGCTTATGTTTTTTTTTAAATTTCACCTTTTCATACTAAGATTTTGTAGTCAATTTAAGACGTACAAAGTATATTTATCTCAGTTATTTTTTTGAGATGTTGGTAAATGTTATAGAAGAGCATCATTTATAAAGTTGTAGCTAAGATGGGTTGGTGGTGGATTCCTTTCCTAGTGATATTTGGAATACCCTTTTTCTTTATAAGTTCAAACAAAAAGATGCTTGTCCTCATGGAAAAACTTTTGACCTTTTTCTAAATTAAATTCTTTAGAGAAATGTCCGCTTCACGCACAAGTTCCTTAACGTTTTCTATATCTTCTGGAATTGTTCATCTTCTTTTGAGTACGAATCATTGAAGAACAAATGAAAATATAAATCAAACAATATGCACATAAAGTGAACGAAAGCTTATGAAGAACTAACTTGGTTGTTCCTCCTCTTTAGCTTTTTATTTTCCAGCTGTGGGAATGTATTCACTGCTGCGCCTTTTGAAATAGTATTTATTCTTAACCTTGTAATGAAGTTTATGAGATTTTATCTTTCATTAAAATCAAAAGTGCATCCATAACGGTCTATTTGTTTTGAATTTTCCATTGAGCTATCTTGGTTGTTCTTGTTTGAACGCAGAAAGTCATTCACTGTCCAGTGTCTTGAAAGATTATGAGCTACGAAAGAAATGGAGAATCATGCCAGAGGTGGACCCCCCTTACTGAGAAAAGAGCATGTGGTCTGCGTAAGGAATCCAATGCAGCTATCACAATCATAGTGCACCCTGTTACATGATCGTGTGCACCCCATTGCATAAGCCTTTTTTAATATGGCTGCTAAAACAAAATTACTATTTCAAGTAAATAGTGTAATGGTAGAATTTGTTTCATACTGTAAAAATTAAATGTAAATTGGGTTGAGATAATATGTATTTTATTTTTATTTTGTGTTTTTTATTTCTTATGCATTTAGTTTTAATTATTATGTTTTTCGAATTTTTAATATTTGATAATAAAAAAAAATGATAATTTGTTTTGATGTTTTAGAAATAAAATAAAATGGATATGAAATTATTGATATTATGGTGTATATGTTTTTATATTTTGTATCTAATAGATGATATAAGTTTACATTTAAAATATGAAATAAAAGATAGATGGTATTGTGATCACTTCAACATCTATCTATTTGAAGATTTGATATTTATGTTGTTGATGTCTAACAAGCATGGTCAATAATTCATCCTATTAAGGGGGTATTTTCATTGAATAGGAAACATATATTGTTTATTATTAATTAAAGTGGAAAATAAGGGTCTCCAACCTTGCAAGAGTCATGCACATGAAACCAAATATTTCCCAACAAGAACACTACAAAAAGTATACATTAAATTTACAAACAATAAAAGAAGAAAACACTAATACAATAATAACAACACAACATAGCACATAGAATTGACAATAACCATAAGAACCACAAACAAATGCTACTTGGAGGGAGGGTGAGCTTGACCCTAAAGATTGAGAGACATTTCACTTTCTATTGAAAGCTAAAACAGAACATCCTTTAGGATGTCAATATCACTATCACACTCACTAATAGTAATTTTCTTCTTTGCTTTGGCCTTAGAAGAATCCACCTCCATGGGTGGCTATTGAAAAGAGGTCATTCCTATGGTTTTTAAGAGTAATGGAAATTTAGAAGAAAAGTATGTTGCTATTTGTGAAGAAGTCAAGAAGTCTGACGATCATCTGTGTAGAGAAGGGGGATTTGCAACTCATGAGTTCTCTTCATTCAAATAACCTCATGGAGCGAACTACCCTAAACTACCTCAAGGAACAACACGAGAGTTCTAGAATCTGAAAGAGCAAGTCACAGAGGTTTTTTGGAAAAATTGAAAAGCTCTTGGCAAAAGGACAAAAGCATGGGTCTAGGATGACAGTGTGGCATGTTGGAGTCTCTATGGAATGCTAGCATCTGTACGAACCAAAAAGTGAGAATGCCACAAAAAATAGCTTAGCAACTACTCTAATAACCTAATTATTGAGAAGTTCAAAAGTCTTGGGAAATAACAAAATGCGATAAAGCTTAAATAAAGTGAAGTAGAAATGATAAATATAAAGAGAAGAAAGGAAATGCTCACAACCACGCAAGTGATGAAGCTTCCAACACATGAATTTCTTCAGTACTTGCATGCATAAGATTTGAGAAGTTATTGGGGAAGTATAGGGGCTTGCCTCAATGAAATCCCCGTTTTGGTGTTCCCATCTCTATGGACAGCCAAAAAGATAGAGAGAGTGAGAGAAGTAAGCAAAATGTGATGTGATAAAAGAAATCCCCGCTTGAGGAGGAGGATCTATATCACAAAATGTAGGTGATAAAAAAAAACCCCACTCAAGGAGGAGAACCTGTATCACGAAGTAAGGATGCAATAGATAGGGGATATGGAATCCCAGGATGCTCGTGAGCACAAAATAAGGTAGATAGATATGCAAGGCTTAAGGAAGCCAAAGAGGGAGACAAAGAGAACTACAAGAGCCAAGAGTGTTGCAAAGAGTGTTGTGGAAGCTTGAGAGTATTGTAGCAAGTTGTATGAAGTTGTGCAAGTAAAATGACAAGAGAGAAAAGGCTAGAGCCAAGGCTGGAAAGAAGCTAGAGTGAAGCTAGAAGCACTTAGAAGGAGGCATAATATCGAAATGATAGCATATAGAGAGAGAAAAAAAGCTTCTCGAGTGGTTACAAGGAATCTCAAGATGTTACCATTGAAAAAATTAGTTGACAAGTGGAAAACATGCACATAAATGATAATTTGAATGTTGAAACATTGTAGGATGCTAGTGCAATGTGCTAGTGTCCAGACACATCACACTACAAAATAACACAAACAGAAAAAGTGCAAGGCTTAACGCACATCGAACACACAAGGGTAGTTGAAAAGGGGCGTTGAGCATCTTGAGAGGGGAAAAAGGATAATGCAAGGGCTAAAATGAGCCTACACAAGTTCTAAGGGAGAGGATACTAAAGCAGATGCAAAAATGTATGTGAAATTGCAAAGGGTGCAATTTTACACCATTACATTTTTCCTCCATTTTAGTGGGCATATGAATCTACACTAATATGCATGTTAAAGGAAATCTACTAAACATAAATAACATTATTATGCCAAAAGGATACTATAAAGGAAGTAGATAACTCTTCAAACCATAGAAGCATGCCCCTAGGCTAAAGACCTTCAAAACAAATGAATTAGATAAGGAAAACTTGCACTAGACAATAGTATTAGAACATAACAAACTAAAGGATTTGAGTCAAAAAAGTGAAAGAGACCTCAATGTAAAAGGTTGTCTCAATACTATGTGTTGTCCCCAAATTAAGAAACAATACACAAAAGAATTCTAAAATAAAGAGAGGAAAGACATATACCCAAAATGAAGATACAGGTCTTCGATCTAATATAGAGAATTTAGAAGAGAAGAGATAAGAGAAACTAGAAAGAAATGAAAATTCTAAGAGAGATGGATCCATAGGTACTCTCTCCTAAGGAGGTTTCAATGAAGTACACCAAAGGCCCACAAACCAACAATGAACATATCCCATACGATGAAAGCATCCCACAGGACTACAGATCTACAAGGAAACAATCCTTGAGATCTCTCACATGAAGGAAGCTCCAAGAAGTAAGTGTCTCACAAGCCCATAGACCTACAAGAAGGTACCCTCCAAGATGTCTCACATGAAGGAAACCCAAAGAAGCAAGCACCTTATAGGCCTATAGACCTACAAGGAGGAATCCCCCAAGATCTCTCAAATGAGGAAAACCTAGTAAAGTAAGCACCTTACAAGCCCACAGACCTGCAAGGAGGTGTCCCCCAAGATCTCTCACATGAGGGAAACCTAGTAAAGTAAGCACCTTACAGGCCTACAAACCTGCAAGGAGGTGTCCCCCAAGATCTCTCACATGGAGGCATCCTAGAGAATTAAGTGCCTTACAAGCCCATAGACCTACAAGGAGGTGTCCCCTAAGATCTCTCACATGAGGGAAACCCAAAAAAGGAGACTCAGCAGAGTGAGATTAGAAAGCAGCTTTATAGGCATACCTACAAAGTAACATGTTAATCTATAGATAAAACATGTCAGAAAAAAAAGTACCCATGCAAGCAAGCAAACAATCACATAGATCATTAACAAGTTTGAAGGATTTGAAGGGGGTCCCTCAATAACCCTTCGAAAGAAGAGGGGTCCACTCAAGGGATGCACTACTTGAAAAGTGATGTCTAGTTAGGCTACCCCCAAGCTAGATGCAAATGATTTCACTCAATAGAAAAGCTTTCAAAGGGGATCCCTTGGGAACTCTTCAAAAGAGAAAAGGTTCCACTCAAGGGACACTTTAATTGAAATATATAGAGAAGAGGGGGTCCTCAGGAAAAACACACATCTCTTGGACAAGTTATCACTACCCCAAACAAGTAGGGGAGGAGAACCGTGCAAGATACTTGGAACATGCAGGATAGAGGTAAACCTCGATATCACTTGTCATTTGAAGAAGAAATAGGTACATCAACAAAAAAATGAGTAATGACACCTGAATCATGATGTTGTTGTATTTTATCCTTCAAGGCCCTATATTCATTAGTGGAATGGCTAGGCACTCAATGGTATGCATAGAAAGAATGTTTTTCTTTATCATGTTCATGAGATTTCTTGTGTGTAGGAGGAAGAGTAATTAAGTGGGCTTTTAGAAGCCACAACAAAAT
The DNA here is from genome assembly GCA_007258455.2 of Sequoia sempervirens. NCBI lineage: Eukaryota > Viridiplantae > Streptophyta > Pinopsida > Cupressales > Cupressaceae > Sequoia > Sequoia sempervirens. The sequence goes on along the minus strand of VDFB02270651.1, from coordinate 483,176,140 downwards.
ACGCTCTTGCTCAGATAAAGAATAAGGAGTAGGAAGCAACCCTTTCTCTTGTGAAGAATATTTTGACTACTCACAAGAGGAATACATGAAGATAGAAGACAATGAAGGAGGATCTCCATAGAGATCATTATAATTCATGTTTGCATTACCCCACGATACATAAGATTAATCATCTTTGATAGCAGGTGTGGATGGTGTCATCGAAAGGTCTAAGTGGATTGGGTCAAATTTATATTCCCTAATGTAGGGTTTTGTAAATTCTAGAGAACCCTAATCATAACCAAGACATTCATTTTCTTGAGAAGAGGTAGGAGTAGACTTAATATTTCTTACTTTAGAAGGATCTTCTTTGGGGACATCTATCTCAAGAGTATCCTTTGTAGTAGGTACTGTTGGAGTAAACGTCGACACATTGGAAGACATTGAAGGAACAAGAGTAGGCACAATTGAAACCTGACCAATGACTACCATTTCACATAAGCACATAGCCTCAAGGTCAACCTTGACTATGACTACTCAGTTATTGCAAATGAACTTAATAGAATTATGCAAGGTAGACGGTACTACACCCATAGCATGAATCCAAGGTCTACCAAGAAGAATATTATAGGGTAACTTTTTTGACATAATGTATACAAGGGTGGGTACAATAATGAGTCCCAACCTCAAAGGCAAGACTATCATGCCTAGGGCTTGTCGACTGACATTATCAAACCTACAAATTTCAATAGAAGAAGCATTAAGAGAATATAAATCAACAATAATATTAGGCAATAGATCAATGCTAAATACATTGACCATTTAACTGGTGTCAACAAGAGTACATCTAATATCGATATTATTAATGTTAACTATAATCATTAAAGGATAGGTTTTCTTGTGTACTTCTAAAGGCAATAATTCCTATGGATATAATGTAATATTTGGTGAATCTGCACAAATATGAGCTATCAATGCATTGACATATATTGTCCTAGCGGAAGAAGGAAAGATGATCTCTTGCAAGGCTTCTTGAAGCATACCTTGATAAACTAGAGTAGACTGAAGCAGTCCCACAATGAGATCTTAGCTGAAGTAAATTGGATTTTTTCAATGAGATCATAATCACTAGGTGCTTTAGTTGTAGGTTTAGATGTTGAGGGAAGGTTTGGTTGTTTATTCATTCTATTCTTATAAGTACATGGGCTATCACTTTGTAAGAGGGAGCCATAGAAAGATTAAGAGAATCAAGTTATCATATGGAATACTATCAATAGAATAAATCATTTTAGGACAAGGACTAGTTGGAGTCACATAAATGACCAATCTCTTAGCCTTTGAGGGGCACAAAGACATAAATCATATTTATAGACACATCACATCTAGAAGAATAATTATTTGAATACATATTCTCAATATAGATTTAGGCAGGATCAAATGTGGAAGGAGATTCATCATTCACTATTCCATCATCCCTACAGAGAGTGCATCGAAATGAAGAGAAGGTAGAGTAATGTTAAGAAAGGTATCAATTTTTTCATCTTCTTGCAACAAGATATCCTTTGAGGTAGGAGGAATATTGTGAGAAGGATCAAAAAAACCAAGTGACATGGGTAAAGGCAAGCCACCATCACATGCATGAAATGGAACATCATTAATACGTTCAATAAAATTAGATACTGAACTAACAAAAGAGGATATTAAATTCATTTTGAAAATAGTAAATTAAATATGATAAATAATGAATAAACAAGTTGGGAAATGGTAGAACTAAGAAAAACTGAAAAATCCAGATTTTTAGATTTTTTCAATATTTTCTAGGTTCTAGTAATTTGTATTTTCAAAGGTCTTCGGAGTGGAATTTTTGGTTGAAACTTGCATTGGTCCATAAAAATGGGTTACCAAAGGCACACTTTTTTAGGGACTGAACTAGTTCTCTTGGAGACCTTTCCAATGGTGTAAATGACTTTGAATTCTAAGCACTAAGTCAAAAGTTATGACCCCACCAAGTTGGGGTAAATAAATTCCTAGTTTTTTAATTCATGTTGGGTTCACAAAGATGTAGAGAAGGGAGATTTGTGGCTCATGAGTTTTCTTCATTTAGAGAGCCTCTTAAAGCGAACTAACCTAAACTACCTCAAGAAACAATGCGAGAGTTCTAGAATCTAAAAGAGCAGGTCATGAAAGTTTTCTAACCTAACTAACAAGCTCTTGGCCAAAGGATGGAAGCATGGGTCTAGGATGACAATGCAGCGTGCTAGCATTTGTACAGACCAGAAAGTGAGAATGTCACAAAAAATAGCTTAGCGACTACTAGAAATCTAATTACTAATAGCTTCAAAAGTATTGGGAAATAACATAATGTGATAAAGTTGAATTAAAGTGAATTAGAAATGATAAATATAAAGAGAAGAAAGGAAATTCTCTCAACCACACAAGTGATGAAGCCTTTAGCATGTGAATTTCTTCAACTCCTGTATGCGTCAAATTTGGAGAAGTTGTTAGGACTATACAGGGGTTTTCCTTAGTCAAACTCCTATTTTGGTGTCCCCACCTCCACAAACAGCCAAAAAGATAGAGAGAGTGAGAGAAGTAAACAAATGTGATGTGATAAAAGCAATCCCCGCTCAAGGAGAACCTATATCACAAAATGTAGGTGATAAGAGAAAACCCTACTCGAGGAGGAGAACCTTTATCACGAAGTAAGGATACAATAGATAGGGGATATGGAATCCCAGGATGCTTGTGAGCACAAGATAAGAGGGATAGAGCTGCAAGGCTTAAGGAAGCCAAAGAGGGAGACAAAGAGAACTGCAGGAGCCAAGAGTGTTGCAAAGAGTGTTTTGAAATCTTGAGAGTGTTGTAGCAGGTTGTATGAAGTTGTGCAAGCAAAATGACAAGAGAGAAAAGGCCAAATCCAAGGCTAGAAAGAAGCTAGAGTGAAGCTAGAAGCACTTAGAAGGAGCCATAAGATTGAAAAGATAGCAAATATAGAGAGAAAAGAATCTTTCAGGTGGTTACAGGTAATCTTGATCCATTACGACCCACAAAATTAGTCGACAAGTGGAAAACATGCATGGAAATGATCATTTGAACATTGAAACATTGCAGGATGCTAATGTGGTGCACAGATGTCTGTGCGGTACGCTAGTGTCTAGACACATCACGCTACAAAACAACACAAGTAGGAAAATCATGATGTTTAATGCATAGAGCGAATGCATAAGGGTAGTTGTTGAAAAGGGGTGTTGAGCATCCTGAGAGGGGAAAAAGGCTGATGTAGGGGCTAATATGAGCCTACACAAGTGATAAGCGAGCAAACACTAAAGTAGATACAAGAATGTATGTGAAATTGCAGGGGGTGTAATTTTACGCCATTATAGTTAGTTTGTTTACTTTCTATATAGTTTGGTGAAATTTGAAGATTCTTTGAGCTTCCAATTATGGTGGGAAGGAGGAGAATGGTTCAAGAAGAAAATAGTCTACAAAATGGTGTTTTTGTGGCTGCTAAGGTAGCTCTCATGCTTTTTGTGTTGAGGCACCACCTGATGGTGGAGGCTTCAAAGGTGATGAAAGCTATTTAGTTTAATAAATGTGTTTTTGGAGTGGAAGAGGTTGTGAAGTCTTTGCAACCTAAGTGTAAGGTAGAGTAGGAGATCCCTTTTATCCTTTGTTCCCACTTGAAGTTTGGATCAAAGAGAAAATCATGGAATTCATTATAGAGTTTTCAAAAGGAGTAGCAGCTAAGAGAGTTGATGACAACAAGGAATTTTTTCCAAATTGAAATCTCTTCCAAGTTTAAGTAGTTGTTTGATGAGGATTGCAAGACCAATTATTGAAAAGATAGGCCACAATATTAAAGTCATCACAACATCTTGATGAAGTATTTGTCCATCCACCAACTGGAGGAAAAGAAGTTCATAGAACTCAGGGGATTTGTAGCAATCACCAAGAAAAGGTGAATTTGAAGATATGTGTGAAGCAAGTGGTCAATTTGGATAAAGAAGCTTTTGTTAGAGGCCACACCTAAAATCTATAGAACATAGGAGTTGATAAATGAGATTAGAAGATTGGTTGGTAAGCAAGTTAAGAGAATTTGCAAAGAAGAATTTTCAAAGATAGAAATTGATCATTGTGAATGCCTACTATAACAATCCTAATAGTACTAATCTTTGCTATTGGAGCAAAAGTTTTTGTTTAGTATTGTCTAAATGTTTGTCATTGACAAATCATGTAATGGTCGAGAGACATAAAGAGAGGTTAACACCCTCACTACATTTGTAATTTTATGAAAGTTATCATTAAAAAGGAAAATCATGTCTTTAATAGTGCCATCAAAATTTGAAAGGTGGGATTTAACAAGAAATCATGGGATATTTCATAAATATGCATCTTAGTGAGGTGTATCTAGTAGACATGAATGATAATTGTGAAGGGAACCATCAAAAGCATTCAAAGGAACAACATTTAGTGTAGAAATAATAGGCAATTTTTTCTTGATAGTTGACTAAATATCATCAATACACATAAGGTTCTTCAAAGAAACATCACATGAAATGGATTTTTGGTTAGATGTATAAACAACTATTTAATTATAATCCAATCAATCTAAGGACATTTACTATGATATAAATGATGTAAATATTTTGATAACTATTAAAATAAATCAGTTCACAAACTCTATTGTTGTTATTTAACCATGAAAATTTAGAGTATAAATTACTCTGGCACTCAAGATGAGTCTAAGGAAATAAAGAAATACACCCTCTTATGTGTAGTGATTCTTGATTAATAAGAAGATGTGATGATTCTTGATTGATTCTATCAATTAACAAGGTTTTGGTTATTTAATATAAGGAGAAAGGAATGACAAAAATGCTTGAAATCCATCTTATATTCATTCATTGGAGAGATAGAGTTTAAAGAATCCCAATCTTTGTCCCAATAGACATTAGGTGATTAAGATGGGTTAAATCAAAAGAAAACATTATAATTTTCTTTGCAGAAACATTAAAAAATAAATTAGAAGAATCTATTTAACAATTTGAAGTGATGTTTTATTAAAATTTCTTTTAGAAAAAAAATATTGAAAATGATGGAAACTTGTATTCATATTCATATATATATGAGAAGATTTAAAGTTAAATGTATTATTTTATGTGATTCAAAATTAAAGACAACGTCAGAATATAATTTGAAAACTTATGCCTTTTAAGGATTTCACCATTTCATACTAAAATAGTCAATCTAAGACATTCAAAGTGTATTTATCCTTGAAATGTTGGTAAATGTGAAAGAAGAGCATCATTTATAAAGTTGCAGCTAAGATGGGTTGGGGGATTCCTTTCCTGGTCAAATTTGGAATACCCTTTTTCTTTATAAAAATTGATGCTTATCTATATCAATCACTGAAGAACAAATAAAAGTTTAAATCAAGCGTTCTCCACATAAAGTGAATGAAAGTTGATGAAGAACTAATTTGGTTATTCCTCCTCTTTAGCTTTTCCTTTTCCAGCTGTGGAAATGTATTCACTTTTAAAATAGTATTTGTTCTTAACCGTGTAATGAAGTTTTTGAGATTTCATATTTTATTAAAATCAAAAGTGCACCAATAACGGTCTGTTTGTTTTGAAATCTTGTATGTTTATGTTGCAGAATCGTGCAAGAGGTGGACCCGCTTTACCGAAAAATAAAGCATGTGGTCTCTGTAACGAATGCAATGCAACTATCACAATCATGGTGTACCCCATTACATAAGCCTTTTTTTCCGTTGCTGCTAAACAAAGTTACTGTTTAAAGTAAACAGTGTAATGGTCGAATTTGTTTTGTGATGTAAAAATAAAATGTAAATGGGGTTGAAATAATATGTATTTTATTTTTATTTTATTTCATGTATTTAATTTTAATTATCATATTTTTTGACTATGTAAAATTTCTTTTTTTTTTATATGATTATTTATTTAGATATTTGAGAAATAAAATTAAATGGACATACAATTATTGCTATGAGGTGTGTATATTTTTCTAGTTTGCATTTGATAGAATATATGAATTTACATTTGAAATGTGAAATAAAAGAGAGATGATATTGTGATCACTTAAAATGCTTATCCATTTTGAAAATTTGATATTTATGGTGTTGATGTCTAACATGCATGATCATAATTGATCATAGTAAGGGGTGATTCTTGTTGCATAGGAAATTTATAATTTTTATTAATAATGAAAAGGAAAAACAAACAAGGATCTACCTTCCAAGAGTCATATAGATTAAAAAAAATAGTTCCCAACAAGGACACCACAAAAAAGTATACATTAAATTGACAAACAGCAAATAGAAAAAAATACTAACATGATAATAGCAGCACAACACAACACATAAAACCAACACTAATCACAAGCACCATAAAGAAGCCCTACTTGGAGGGAGAGTGGGGTTGACCCTAAAGATTGAGAGGAACTTCCCTTGCTATTGAAAATAATATGTGTGCTTTCTAGGATGCTAGTCACAAATTTCCAACATTTCCAACTTTAATGACTTCAATTTTTATTTTGTGACACCATTCACTGCCTTTTTTATTCCTCTAAAGAAAATCTCAATAGAGAAGTGAGAAGTTATTAATCAAGAGTCTAGTGTCAATAATAAAAATTTCTATCTTCCATCTATGATTAGATACGTCATTAATGTAATCAAAAATTAATTTAAATTCACCCAACATAGGAATTAACACAAGACAATAGAAGAAGCAACATGATGAACCAAAATATCTAGTTCACTATTAGTTCTAAGCCCTAAAATCTAGCAAAGGCTATAATTAAATCACCTTTACCATTTCTTTGGGGGAGGACACCATTTCATATTTCTACTCATCCTTTGCCTGGTAATTCCAATACTATATCTCTCTCTCCTAACCCACCAATTCCTAGTGATTCTAGTTTCCTATTGAGAATGGAAGCATGTGGTTTTTTGATGATAATAATCTCCAATTTTTTGTTATAGCTCAATTAAACAATTGAAAGATGAATTTTCCACTATAAGATTTATCTTTGAATATTCTACTCTTTCTTTGGTCACCCTAAGAATCATTCAGAGGGGTAACTCTTTAAATTACCTTAATGATAAGGGAAAATGAAGGACACTAGCAACCTCTAAAGGCATCTAGAGAGCTCAACATGAACCATTTAGCCTCTAACTTCCTACAAATCCCTAATGCAACTTGTGAAATCACAATGATAGAGACTACGGTCAATGGTTTCTTCACCCACATGACACAACATATATCTATTAGGAAAGGAAAAAATCCTTGCTAAAAGTTATCTTCCAGGTTAGGATTATGTCATATGCAATATGTAAGGAAGCTAAGGTTATGAAACAAGTTCCTACAATAATACTGAGAGAATGGTTATGCAAAAAAAAAATAGATTTGAAAAATTATAGAAACTTAAACATAAATAATCATAAATAATATTCATACCACATCATAGTGATTTACGTGGGAGAAATCCTTTTGAGAGAAAAAATTGACACTCCAAAAGCTACCTAATATATTATTTAGAAATCAACAAGTTTAAAATATACTTGTAGGGAAAGATTTCTCATGTGAGTGTCACCAACTTGAGATCCAATGGTAACTCAATAGTTGTAAGAATCTTACACACAACCTCTAGGTCATGCACTTAATATATAAGAGATACAATACATGAAACCATCAAATGAGATTACAAAACCATGAGGTAAAACCACCTAAAAAGTGGTTTCCATTGTTATCTCCAATAAAAAATGCCTATGACATGTCAAAACACACACCAACACATGTAACTCCCCTTTACAACTCCTTTATGTGTCCAACATGTTTTAATAGCACCCATTTCAAGAGACCCAACTTCTAGGGGCCATAAATTTTGATTTGAGTATCTAATTGATGAACTATTTGAACTAATAGAAATCTTGTGGAGTGCTCTATCAATCAATAACTTTCTACCTTGGTTAGGACCACTTTGAGGCCCAAAAAACACATATAAGGCCTTCAAACTAGACTTTGAAACTTTAAAAACTGAAAAACATTTAATATCTTCAAGTCTATACATGATCTTGCAATGAAAATTTACAAGCATGCTTTTTTAGCCAATCCAAAGATTTGAGGAAAAATTCAAACTAAATCATGCTCAAATGTTAACTTAATATAAATAGTAACCTTGTGTAATTGCAAGGTTGAGGCACTAGTTTCTTATCATTCTCCCCCTTGTTGAATACCTTGTAAGAGCAAAGGGAGAATCAACAATATAATTTAATCACTGCAAGTCATGAGGCCCATAGACTCTGAACACCATTTAAACTTATCTATGCTCACAAGCTCAATTGAATAATCTACAACATTCACCAAAGTCTCTACTATAACCAACTTCACCCTGCCATCTTCACCATATCATTTGTAGATCAAGAGTGAATAGAAGTTAGTTTGGATAGAAAAATGTTGTATGTTGCAACAAGCCTAGACACATTTCAAGATTATGCAAAAGAAAAAATAGAGGAAAGTCTAATCCAATAAAGAGAAATGAATTTGTGAAGGAAGTTAATCCTAACAAGGTTAAGAAGGAAATGGAAAAGATACGGAGAAAGAAAGATGAGTCTAAGAACAAAGATGAATCAAGAATTTTAAATGCATCTGTACCTTCCTCCGGTATGATAATTCCTTTAAAAACTAAGCCCATGCAAAGGCCTAGGGGGAGCAATAATAGAAAATTCTAAAATCCCCCTGACATACAAGGTGTCAAGTCATGACATGAAGATATGTCTTGGAAAAGGAATTTCTGAAGCTTAAGAATTTTTTAAAGCTATTGAAGAAAATTGTGGAAGGAAATATTGCGATGTGGAAATTTATAGAGCATCTATAGATTAACTGTTGATACAAGGTTTCAAAGTTTGATAGATTTTTTTGCAATATTTATTGTTGACACATTTATTGATATGGGTCAAATCATGGAGTTAAAAACATACTTGAGAAGGAGAATTCATTTAATCTGATGGAAATTCAAATTGAAGAGGAGGACGAGGATTGAAGGCGTGTTTCGAAAGAAAAACATCTAAACCAGGTATTCTTTGTTGAAGAAAATCCAAGTGGTATTCTCCTTACACAATTCTTCTTCAAAATTCTCATTTTAAATGCAATGGATGGATCAAAGGTAGTAAATGTTTTAGACATACTACAAATTAAATTGAAGAGGTGTTCTTTGAAAAATATATCAAAAGACTCGATAAGTGCATTTTATGGCACTCCCCTTATAGTTTCTCCTACTGAAGATATCTATGCATACATTTATGGAAAAATAGAAGAAATGACAAGTTTGTTAGATTGAGTATGTTGTAGACAAGTTAATTGGAAGGAAGTTATAATACCATCAAACTGGAGTAAAAAACCCTAGTTGAAAAAGAAATTGGATGTATGATGGAAATTTCCACTATTTGAATTTGACAAGTACATTAGAATTTTTTTGAGCAGGGTTCATGATGAATCTATTTCAATTGATGATGCACACTTGATAATTAGGGAAGCAATAAAGGATGTGAATAGTTCATGGTCCTTCAGACTAGTTCCAAGGTGGAAGTCTATCAATGAGCAAGAATTGATAGAAAAGACTGGTGTAACTGTTTAAGGAAAAAAACTTGAGTACAATTGGAAATCTAACTATCTAGTATGCCACAATGCTTGTTGGACATAAAAAAAAATTCTACCTAATGATAGCCATATAGTCTCTACTATTGCTTCTCACATTGCATTTGACATGACTAATAATGGTGTGGATTATGATATTTGCAAGCTACTTTGACAACACTTGGTGAAGAATTTGAAAGAATTCAAAAAGAAAAAAAATTAGCACATTCAAGTATGGTACTTTAATAGTTTTCCTACTTTTCTACTTCATGAAGGAGATATTAGCAATTGGAAAAGTGGAATGGATAAACATAGAACTGGTAGCACGCCAAATAAGGAATTTTATGATGAATTTGGTGTATCAAATGCTCAAGAAACTACTCTTGTAGCATTCTTTGGAATGTTCTAGATGAGGATGAATAAGAGAACAAGAATACCAAAGATTTTGGTGGAAAAATACTCTGGAGATATCAATTTCCTTGTCTCTACTATTTTTTGTTACATTGAAGCATTTAATCAAAAACTTGTGTGTATTTTCTAGTCAGATTATGAAGTAATTGTGGAGGAAGTTGATTATTATGCAGAAGTGCTTCTAGGAAGCCCAAAGGACCCCAACAAAACATGTTTAGAAGAAAGGTCTATGACTGAAGCCTCCAGTAGCACAAGAAGAATAGGAAAGAAAATAAAAGGTGTTGCTATCAAGCATGAGGTCATGGAACAAGAAGGAATTCAATTTGATGTGACCCTACATGAGCATGAAAGTGCAAAGATACAAGACTTTGATGAAGCAATAAAATATTTACAAGAGGTAATTCTTGATGCTAGCATTAATTCATTAGTTTCCACTTTGGAAAATCTCAAGAGTGTGGTTGATTATTTGAAAGAATACGTGTTAAGATTAAAAGAAAAAATAGGAAATAATTCAAAAGTGAGAACTATAGAGGAAAATCTAGGAGGCGTCAAAAAGAAATGTATAGATGCACACCGCAAAGTCTTTAAGGGATTGAAGGATGTTCAAGATTGTGAAGAAGAGGCACATGAATTAATGTCTTTATATCTAAATTGGTCTAACTGGACACTAAATTTGTCAGAATGAAATTTGTCAGAATGAAATTCAGTTGAGCACTCAAGTAGATGTTTATAGCTTGGAAAATGATAGGGACAATCAGAGATGGTATTACATCATGCAACTGCAAGAAAATTTCTTTAGTTTACAAAATCAGATAACAAAGCTAATCAAGCAATATGTGGCACTAAGAGATTTAGTAAAAATAAGACACAATCTTGTATCCATTTCCCTTGCCAGTGCTGACAGTATATTAGAAATAAATCTCAACCCCAAAGATAGAGTCTTTAACAAATCTTGAATTACTATACAAGACTCATGTACATGCAAAAGGCTCTTAGGAAGAAGGAAAAGCTACTTGGCAAGATACTCTAAAGAATCTCAAGGTATATTCATCTTCAAGTTGATATGTTCTTATCTTTTTTATCAATTATACTTTTTGTTAATGCATACATACATATATCCAAGGGAAATGTACCGAACCCCTACATAACCTTTTCCATTGATGTCAAAGGGGGAGAGATAGATATTGAGGAGACATTTTTTTTTAGAAAGTCAAGGTTAAAGGGGAGTTTGGAAAGTCAAGGATAATTTTGAAAGGGGGAGTTAAGGTTAGGAAGAAGTGGTTTTGTCTCATGATATGAATTTTTTTTTTGATATGCATGTTGACATCAATGACAAAGGGGGAGATTGTTGGAAGTTTGGAAGTTTATCATTGATGACACAACTTGGCAACATGAGCATGAAGTGTACATACATAGGTTTATTTTACTAATCTACTGTTTTCATTAATGTCAACATTGTGGGGAAGAAATTTTGGGTGTTATTTGCACAAATACTAACTATACCATAAAGTTGATCTATCAAAGACTTGGTTAAACATTCTTTGTTGATGGTGTTGTGGTCTAGTGCATCAAATTTTTGGTCTGCATTTCACCACAAGAAGAGATGTAACTCTACACTCTTAACCATATCATTATTTCTAGTCAATATGGCTATATTCAAGATCTTAAGAAGTTCTGTGATATGTACTGGAAGTTATCAATGACAGAGTTCAACTCTATCTATTACTATCATCTCTCTGATTGGTATACCGACCTAGAAGATTCTAAATTTTCTTGAGAAGGATGTTTTCAGGCTACAGTTCTAAAGGTATGCTCTCTAATGTTGACTAAAAGAGAATCTGAAGAAATATTGAATCTAGAAGGTGCTTATTATGAGAAATGTTTGTATGTTTGGAAGCTTTTGTGATTAGTTGCTATTCCTGACTAACCTAATGCATGATACATGTTGAGAAGATTAAATATATATTGTGAATGTTAGTTGGATCATTTTTAGGTCCATTCCAACTTGAAATTGAGTATTACACAAAAAGATGACTTTAATCTTGTATGGTGTCAACATGTTCTATTTTGGATTGTTTTGTTTACATCTAATTAGGCCTACCTAATTGATGTGTGTGGATGAAATTGGGTACATATACATGAGATATTTTGGAATTGAGAAATGATAAATAAGTGAATGTGCAAGAAAAAATGACATATCATATGTGAGTGGCATTTTATGATGTATGAACATGTAGATTTAGTGGTAGTTCATATTTGAAGAGTAGAGTTGTGGGACTACTAAGCAAAGCAGTACTTCATATTCAAATCTTCAAAGGAACCCAAATACAACACATGAAAGGTGTACTTTGCATCAGTTCATGCCTTGGAAATGAGTCATATTTTTGTATTGTACTCAACTTTGGATGTGATCCTTTTAAGGACAAGATGTCCTAGTAGTGAGCCCCTATATTATACTATATTTGGATATAATATATTGTGAGCTAATCCTCACCATGGTTTTTCCCATTTTGGGTTTTCCACATAAAATTCTTGGTGTTCATGTTTTTTTTTGGATTTGTGGATGATTCATGCTTTCATTTCTCATTTTAGTTAATATGGTTTGGTGATTGAATTTGTTGTGTTCAAAAGTTATAGAATACTAATTCATCCCCCTCTTAGTATTTTGAATATTCAACAAAACCAACTACCAACCATTCAAGAAACCAAAAAAGAGCTTTCTAAAAATTAATCCCCCTCAACCAACCCAACATGTTGACACCTAATTGGTTGTTATAAAGATGATAAATCCATATGCATTTGGGGAGAGGAATATGAAATTTACCCCTATACCCAATACCATTCATAACACCATATTGCAACTCTTAAACAAGAATTTGATTTCCTTACCTCGTGTTGGAGCTCATAATCCTACTAAACCTTTACCTCCAAACTATAGAGCAAATTCCTTTTTCCATTATCACTGACAAAATGGACATCATACAAATTATTGTAAGCATCTTAAACATATAGTGCAAGACCTCATTGATTCTAATCATATTCAAATTGGTGGTGTTAATGATCAAGGTAATAAGTCTACAACCCCTCCTAACCAAAACATGTAAATATTTACCAATCTTATGCCAAATCATAAAATTTCCTTTTTCAAAGCTAGTGAAACAAAGAACGATGTGATGAATATTGACATGGATGATGATAACATGAAAGAAAATGAGGGAAATTCTATGGACAATATGGTTGCACTCATTGAAGTTAAATCTTGTAAGGGCCAAACTAATATGCCCTTTGACATTGCCTTCTCACAAAATGGCATAATCATGCATGCACATGATGGTCCTCTTTACATAGGTGGAAGAATCAATGACAAGCCTACTAATGGGATATTAGTTGATCCTATTTGTGTAGAGAATGTGATAACCAAAGAATTTTTATTTTTGCATGAGCTTTATCAAGATCTACCTATGAACAACCAAAAGCATGGATCAAAATGCATAATGGTTTTTCTTTCCCTAGGATAGGTTCAATAACTCTTCCTCTAAAGTTTGGACCAAAATAACTAAGTGTCTCATTCTCCATCATCCCCCCATCAGAAAAATTTTGTTTGAAGCTAGGCTAGCCATGGCCTCACTCCATGAATGTTATCCCATCCGTTGTGCATAAATGATTAAAGTTTCCATTTGGAAATCAAATATTTATTGTGCATCATAGTGGCTTTAGTCATGTGTCTTCCTATGGGAATTTCTCAATGGATTTCTTTTGGCTTGAACCTATAGAACCTATTAGGCCCTGTGAAGACTTATTGTTCAAATCCTACCAAAATTTTAAGGAAAAACACAAAAAAATTATCCCTTGCCAATATGCCTCAACCCATGATTGAGCCTTATATTCTTGATGAGACCATAATTGAACCAAAATACCTTCCAAGTAACCAAGACCAACCTATGAAAAATCCTTTAACTATTTCCTATAGGAGACCACAAGATAACCAAATATGTCATGTTGTCCCTCCTAAAATAAAAAGAGTTTATAAAGCTAAAGAGAAAGTGGCTGAACAACCTCCCATGGTTCCTTATGTTCCTCCCTTAAAGGAATAAAATAAACCTATGGTTGATAAACCTGCTTCTACACAAGCACAACTTGAAAATTAAAAAAAAGAGAAACTAAAATGCTAGAGAGCATAGGTGTAGACATCATGCTATTGATTGTCTGTTACAAAAAAAAGATGAATCAACAACTCAAGAACAAACAATAACTCAAGAAATTCATGATGATTATACACCTTTGTTACAACATCAAACCTCTACAACATAACAAGAACAATAAAATTCTATGGATACTATCGTTAGACCTCCTATTGTGATAAACTTGGATGATAACAATGACATTGCTAAGATTGATGAGAAAGTACATAATGAGTTAAATTTATTATTTTCTTCTTCCATGAGCTCTAATACCACTAATGTAGAGAGGATTTAATACTCTTAAAACCCTCTCAAAAAAATCTCACAGAAAATTAAACTTGCAATTTAACAATCAGAAAATTGCTTGCACAAGAAAACACTGAATTTCTCTATTAGATGAGGTTGATTACTAATGGGTTTCAATCAACAATGTATTGATGAGGAGTAATAAAAATCTCTGTACAAACATCTGATATGCTAATTTAAAAACATTCAAATTCAAGCAACACTCATCTATGCAATCTTTTGCAAATTATTTCACCTTCCAGCACCTCCATTCCACCTGCAACTCATGTAGCTTCAACCTAATATCATGAAGCTTTAATGGGCTGTTATAAATCAGCCCCAACCTACAACAAATACCCCAATATTATTCTCCAAAGAATGTTATGCCCAACTATCCTTCGCCCTAAAAAATCTGCTTCAAAACTCTTATTATTTCATAATTTCCTAATTATCTATGTCCTTGTCAAGGAATTTCTTTCATATGCTTAATTTTATGTTCCTCAACCAAGTAAGCCATTTTCTGTATTTGCATATTTTTAACCTCAAAAAATAATTAAAACAAAATAAATTTCCTTTCCCAACAGCCCACAAAAGATAGGAAAAATAGTTTTAAATTCTTTCTTTTCTTGACCCCTAAAAAGTAGACGAATAAAAGCAAGTTTGGGTGCCCACTTTCACAACCCCTATTATTTAGGACTCATGTCTAGAGTGTTTTAAAACACCACATCTCAATCCTAACATCCCCATAATTTTTTTCAAATATTTAATAATTAAATGTTTTAAAATTGTTTTATTTTGCTTTTTCACCCACAAGGCAATTTGTCAAAGTTGCACAAGAAATTAATTGACAAATTAATTTATTTGAAGATAAATATTTGGCCATCCTCAACATGTTATCCAAGCCAATTTTTTAAAATATCCATCACTCCAAAATTAAGCAAAATATATTGAAACACAATTACCACTAGGCCATGGATGCTCCTACATTATATATATGTATGTATGTATGTATGTATGTATGTATGTATGTATGTATGTATGTATGTATGTATGTATGTATGTATGTATGTGTATTCATGTTTTTTATGTATATATATGTGATTGTTACTATGAAATATGAATATGGTATCACTACTTTTCATTTCGAAGATAATCATGTGCAATTGTATTATTTTGTTCTTCAGTGAACAATAATTTTGTTTGCAAAATAGTTTTTTTATTTCATTTTTACTACTAAAAATTGAAATGAAAACAAGTTAACCCATTTTCATATTTGGAAATAACAAAATAATTTAAAGGCAGAAGAAAATTATATATATATATATATATATATATATATATATATATATATATATATATATATATATATATATATATATATATATATATATATATATATATATATATATAATTATATGTATGGATATGTATATGTATTAATATATGTGTATGTATATATATGTAATTGTTTATGTATATTTATGTGATCGTTACTATGAAATATGGAAAGGGTTAGATTGGTTCCTAGTTATTGGGTTTTTAACAATACATTTATGCTCATGTGCTCGTCATTGTAGAAACTTTAACTTTGCAATTTTCTTTTCATATTTTTTCGCTTTTAATACACACACACACACATACATCTACATATATTTATACATATATATCTATACTTCATATACTTATGTACATAAATTTAAGACTGTATACCAATGAAATACCTAAGTCAAATAGGATGATGGATCCTATTGATGAGACTAGGTTAAATTTTATATACAACATTTATTTCTTGATAAAGGATGATAG
Organism: Sequoia sempervirens; assembly: GCA_007258455.2. Taxonomy (NCBI): domain Eukaryota; kingdom Viridiplantae; phylum Streptophyta; class Pinopsida; order Cupressales; family Cupressaceae; genus Sequoia; species Sequoia sempervirens. The sequence continues at coordinate 483,159,825 of VDFB02270651.1, read as the reverse complement.
ATCTTGATAGTGAAACTCAACTAATAATCATAGATGAGATTGGTCATTAGGCACTTTATGTTGTTTTGTCCAAGTTTAGTTGAAGGGATTACACTTGCAAAATCCAATTTCAAGTTTAAACCAATGTTTTAATGAGTAATGATCTCTACTCTGAAAAGGGTCCCTAAATATGATTCTAATTGTTGGGAAAAAGTTCAATTTAGCTCTCTATTTGAGTATCAGGTGAATGCGCTAGAACAAGTTGAAGATGCATTAAAAAATGGGATAAATGAACTAGAACAAACCCTATATGTGCTAGATTGTCACTTAAATGTGCTAGAACAAAAATTTTATGTGTTGAAAGATGAGGTAAATGAACCAGAACTGAACCTATATATGTGCTAGAAAATGAGGCAAATGTGCTATTACAGACCCTATATGTGCCAAACTATGAACTCAATGTGTTGAAATAAGAAGTTAATGTGTTTAACTAGAAATGTCACAATTTTGAAAGTTTGTCTGGCTTTCTTGTTTTTGAATTAGTGAATTGAGTTATTTAATGGATGATCTTCTAAACATTGTTTTCAAACACAAAAGCAAGTAGTAAAATAGTCATTTCATCATATGATCTAAACATCAAGTGTGTTTTCTAGGATCTGGTCTGATCCCTTTGATTTCCACTAGTATCAAACAATAGAAAACAAATTAGTCAAACTCTTCTAATGTCAAGGGTCATTAATAACATCACTACCCATATCTTAGAACTATGTCAGCTCACACAGCCTTGTCACCCACTAGAGGGTGCCCATGGTTTTTCCTTTTCTGGGCTTTAACCAAAAGTCAATTCCTTCACTTTTAGCCAAAAATCCTTGGTAGTGATATGGTGAGTATCTTGGGGGTAGATTCCTCCCTCCCCTTTCACTATGAATATTATAATGTTTAGGAATTAACTTAGCTTGGCTACTACACTTAAAGTTTTTGGTTTTACTCCTTATATGTTGAGTTATGGTTTTGTTACATTATGCAAATGTACAAGTGCAAATTGTTATATATTCATGTTTACATTTTTGTTAAGGATAAATGATATTTGTGTAATGTAGGTTGTATATTTTATAGCCTCAAAGTATTATTCCTTGGTTTCTATGGATCCTTTTCTATGAGTGAATGTGTTAGATCATCACTTGTACTAAATTTTTAACTACCCAATGTGATCATTATTACACATTTTGACATTTATTTTAGGTTAAGAGGGATTTGATGATAATAGAAACCTCATTAAGACCTAAATTCTACTAGGCTTTGAAGCTAAGATAAATTTCACGATGACCTCAAAGGAATTACTAGGTTAGTACCCCACCCTAATGATATGGATTTCTTAATGAAATTAGGAGTTATCTCTCTCATGAATGTACCATTTTTAGAGGAGGTCAAGGAGAAAAGATGTTGTGTATCTATTACAAGCTTAGATTATTCCTAAAGGTGATTAGCTCTTTAGAGGGATTTTTTTTTTCTTGGGTATCCTCTTTTTGATTTGTCTCTCATTGGCTAACATTGTAGTTATGTTGACGATCTATGGATTTTTCTTTTTTAGATTTTTGATATATAATGAGTAAGGGATACAATACAAATTTCTCCATTTGTATGGAGAATAATTTAAAATCATCTCAAAATCTTTGTCATGTGTGTATTCTTTCTTATTGTTAACATTTTTACATTCAATAAAGGTATCCTCACCATCTTGAGGACAAGTATTTGAAACTAATATTCGTTTGGATTTGACAAGGTAAATTCATCTACCAACAATCTATAAGCTCAAAATTTAATAATTATGTCTCATTTCAACAATTCATTGAACAATGGAAAAGAGTTGTTTCAAACAAAAACACAACCTAAGTGTGAAATGTTATATGCAAATTGTTTTAGTTTAAAATTTCATCAATTTATTTTTTCTAATATCTTTCTAATTTCCTAAATGTATAATTTGTCATGATAAATTGATTAAAAGTATCTATTTCTCACCATTGTTAATAAAGTTATCGTACAGTACATGAGTTGTGAGTACAAAACCTCACAAAAGTTTCTTTTTTTCCTTTTTTCATTTTGTTGAAGCCAATCATGATGATGTTGTTCTCATTTGAGGTTCATGGATTGTTCATTCCTCTCTCTTCACGTTTAAACCTTGGACCCATGAATTTTGTGTCACATATGAAAACTCTCTCAATGCTCTAGTTTGGTTGAATTCCTAAGATTATCTTTACCTTGCAATAAATTTCTCACTTGAATTACCTCCTCAATGGGTTCTATTTTTTTATGTAGAAACCAAAAAAAAATCATTCAACCAGCCCTAACTATTGTATCTATGTTGAGGTTGACCTTTCAAAGGATCTTAAAGAGACAGTTGATATTCAAATTAGCCAAACCTATTTTTCCTAGATAATCTTTGCCTTTCAAAGAATTTCTCACCTAAATTTCCTCCTCAGTGGGTTCTATTTTTTCTATAGAAACAAAAAAAAAACATTTAGGTAGCCCTAATTGTTGTGTTTATGTCGAGGTTGACCTTTCAATATATCTTAAAAAGGTGGTTGCTATTCAAATTAGTTAAACATGGTTTTTTTATATGTAAGAAAATATTTTATTAAAGTAAGAGTGGGTACATCAATGCATGCCCTTGCAACAAGGGGAGCTACAAAAAGACAACACCAAAATGGGCTATCAATATAACCCTCGAGACATACTAAAAACTAGAAATGCTAATTTCTTGCTATCACAGAGAGACCCTACACTAAAGATTTATTTTCTTGGCCACCATTGAACCCCTTCAAGGTTGTTCTGAGCACCATATGGTGTTTATCTAGTGAGGATTTCTTCCTCTTTACCTTTGTCCACTCTAACTTTGATGGGGAAGAAGCCAATAAATTAGGATCAATATATATTATGGGCATCTCCCCCCCCCCCCAAAAAAAAAGACCAAAATTCATTGACAAGCTCAAAGATACAACAAACACATCTTAGAAAAATGTTGCAACCACTGACCAACCACCTTAGTTCTTTTTAATTTTCCCCCATGCAACAAATCTAACTTTTACATAGTTCTAACAACCCAAGGCATATTTTGGGTTGTTGGGATATGAGAAGAGGCAACTTTAAGCAATGTATCCTTGCCCCTCAAATCCTCCACTACCTCGTGCATATCTTGAGAAGACTTGAGTTATTCCTCTTTAACCTTTGAAGGAGCTTTAATTGAATAATGATGAGGAAGGGCATCTAACCACTAAGATTTTTGCTCTAATTTTTTGATGTTTGTGGAGCAAGAATTGGCCATATGTCTCATTTCAAGTCATTTTCTCCAATGGAAAGGAAAACCTTTGTAATCTAGAAGTTGAGTCCAATTGCAATTAACAATCTTGAAAGTAAATTCAGCAGGGAAGTTCCTTGTGACATCCATGTCCACAAGGATGTGAGAAAAAATGGTGAGTGAAATTGGAAGTGTTTGAATTAATTGTCAGGAAGTATCCTAGTGAGTCACTAATCACTAGAAAGAAATCTTCAAACCAAAACTATAAAAGGAGATTTTGCAAACAAATCCAAACAAGCTTCACCAAGAAAGATTTAGTTGTAGGGTTAAAATATGGAAACCACAGTTTGAGAAGGAGTTGAGTTCACTCCCAACACCCTACAATCAAACATCACAATGAAAACCCCTTGTGCATGAGGGTAAACTTCTACATTACCTTTGAGTATAGGTTGCCTTGCTAATGTAATCCAGTTGAAAGGTCTAACCATTTTGGTAAAAGATGATTGAACTAGCCAATCAACCTGTTGGAAAACGCTCCCTTTCTGAGACCTCCTTCTCAATTTTCTTAGTAAAAACTAAAATAAGAGAGGAAGGAGCCCTCCTGATGAGGGTTTTTGAGAAAACCTTAGAGGACCCCTTCTCATCAATGACCAAGTAACCCTTCTTTCGGAAAGCATCCCAAGTTGAGGATTTATACATTTTCTCTTGGTTCAAACCGGCAACAACATCCCTAGAGGAGGAGAATTGTGGAATATTTTCCTCTATCGTGCTAGAAGAAAAAATAAAAAGGAAAAGAGGATGGTTTGTGGCACTAGAGAGGGGATTCTAATGCACCAGTAAACAATCTGAGTATGGGATTCTAGTATCCCTATCTAGATTAGGGTACGACACCAATGGTTTTGTAGAGACCAAATCTACTCCAACCAAATGAGTTGAAAACCTAGGGCCACATTGGAACAATGGTGAACCCTTGAGAAGACATTATCACAAGTTGTAGAATATCAATCGAATTGCAATGCAAGAGAAGAGGCATGTCACATAGAATTAGTGGCAACGAGCGACATCTCGAGCATAACCTTACTTCATGAATTAGCTAAACAAGTTACTCCTAGATAATTCAATATATTAATCTCTCAAACACTTTTTATTAGTTCCAAGCCTCTACTCATAAGATCAAGGATTGTTCATTAGTTTTAGAGCATCCTAATCCCACTCATTAACTCTCTATTGAGTCACCACCTCATACAAAGAAAGATCTAGGTTGGTCTATAGTCGTTAACCCACAAGACTAAGAATGCTAGCATTTCCAAATTTTTCCCCAAACCCTTAGGAAAGGAGCTCTGGTTCCTCATGTTTCAATGTCGATTGACACAACTATGTTGAACGTGATGATAGATTTTAATTCTTAGCTAGTTCTAGTTGGGAAAGCTCAACATACTTTAACACTTTTGGTGGGACAAAGGAGATCTTGTAGCTCATCGATACATTTGGAAGAAGGTGAGTTTGTGCTATGACTCAGAAAATCAGACCAGCTCAATGTTCAAATTGGTAGCTATATAGCTTCCAACACTATGGTTTAGAATACTTATTCTACCCTTGATAGGATAGATAACAATTAAATTCCTCTTATTTGTTCAATGAATTATACTTTCGATAATGTGAGGGGTCTCATAAACCTCACTCAAAAATACTCTATTTGATATTTTCATGGTGAATACCCATACCTTGAAATTATCTTCCTTAAGGAGATCAAAGTATGGATTTTTTTGCTTTCTATTACATGTCATGTCATTTGGCTTTCCAAATTCTCTTTATTCCAACCATGAAGTTGACTAGGGTGGAGTGGTCACTTTTATCTACCCTACATGGCATCAATTTTTAGTTGATAATAGATGTGATCCCACTAAACGAGTTGTTTGGCCTCTTTTCCATGTGAATAATCATTCCTTTGGGGTGATTAACTTTTATGCTTCCAATGATGTTGTTGAAATTTATGTTCTTTGGTGTTAGATAGATTCAATTTTGGTTGCCACTTAGGTCTTGTGTGGAGATTTAAACATTTGCATAACTAGAGAAGGAGAAGCTTTATTTTATATGTACAATAAATTGGTACACATTGTCCAGCTTGCAGTGTGGGACTGAAAGAAATTTAAAGTGTCTTGATCTTGTTATAATTTCAATATAAGCCTTATTTATGTTTTCCATTTTACATTCCTTACTCATTGAATGGTTGGTGGAATTTTTCTTGTCTGGCCACTTTCTAATATGGTTTTGTATTGAATAGAAAGTTATAGTCCCCAAATCTATGAAGAGTTAAAATTATTCCTTAACACTTATTCAAGCTTAATCATAAGGTCATGCCTACTCATATCTAGTGTGTTTGGGATTTGGATCCATGTCCCCTACAAAGTATTGGATGGGTCAAGTGGTGGAATGACATAATAACTCATACATCCCAATTTCTTTACATTTATGGGTGCCAAAAAGATTATTTTTCTACCACTCTTATGAGGCTACTACCTATGAACTCTACCTTTCTACTGCTTCCTTGAAAGATCAACCATTTGATTCCACCACCCAATTTTGGTTAGTCCACACCTATGCTACCTATGATGCTAAAATCAAAGCCAAACTACATTAGCTAAAATTGGTGATAAGGTTTTGAAGGAATTATTTCAAGTGTTGTGGGCTCGTCAATCCTCTCATACCATCATGAAAACTTAATGGAAAATTGTGAAGGGAATAAACTCTTACATGCTTTTCTTGATATTCTCTAAGCTTTCATCTAGCATTATGAGAAATTTTTTTTCACCTAAGAGTACACTAAATTATAAAACAACTGAATTTAAAGTAATGTCTTAAGGTATTGCTTTGTCAATTGTTAAATTATTAACACATTCTTTGTGACAAACTCATCACCCCTAGAAACCTTAGAGGGAATTTTTTTCTATGGCCAATGACAAGGCTCCTACGCTTGATAGATTCCCTTGCAAATTCTACAAAGTCTATTAAGAGAAGGTTGGTAGCAGCTTGCACACTATGTATCTTGAACCCATACAAACTAGATCATTAGGAAATTTAATTAAAAAATAAAGGCCACCAAAAATTCATAGCTAAGACTAGTGACCCAAAGGATATCAATAATTGGCACCTTGTCACTCTGTTGAATGTCTTGGAAGAGATCATTTCCAAACCATTATCCCACACACTACACTCAATGTTGATGCCTATTATTAGAACTGAGTAGATTGATTTTATTAAATCCAAATTATTTTCGATAACATTATAGCAGTTTAGGAAGTAATGGAATGGGACTGAAATTCTGAACAACTATTAGTATTCATCAAAATCAAATTTGCAAAGTTTTATGATTGTATTCAATGGTCTTTCATATTGGCCATGCTCTAGGTGCTTATTTTTGGCCTGCAATTCATCTATTTAATTCAAATTATTTTTATATATGCTTTTACCTCCATCACTATTTCTAGTTAGCAATCTCCTATTGGAATTTTTAGATCCATTAGAAAAGGTTTCCTTCTCACCCCAAATCTCTATGTTTTGGCCACAAAAGGTTTTGAATTCATCCTTGCTCAAGATATTTTCCAATCCTATTTAAATGGGATTTGTCTTCCCAATTCTATGCAACCTATAAATGGTTATTTTTCCAATGATTCATTTCTCACTTTTTATAAGGAAGAAGATCATATTCATCAAGCTCTCAAGTACCTTGACATTTTTTGTTAAGCTTCTAAGTCCAACATACAATGGAATGAGACCTTGTGTTATAGGAAATCCTTTATGTCCAAGTCTACTTGCTTGGGCTCTTTCAATTTGAAATGGATTGATCATGGGTAAAAATTTCAACTTTTGGGTATGCCTTTTCTTTTTTATGCCTTGATCCTTTTGATTTATGGCACACTATGTTGATGACAATCAAGAATAAAATTCAGTATTGGATCACTAAGCTTCTCTCCTTGGCTTGTAAGTTTTAGATCTTTTCTAAGATATTGGTAGCCACTCATGTTTATTATTCCTCATGTTAAGTCCCCTCCAAGGATTCATACCTAAAGGTTGGAAAAATACTTAAATATTTTCTCTAGGCTTCCAATGATAAACATCATGGATTTTAGTGGTTGACATGAAAAATTTGTTTCTTATTGCTAGAATTTGGAGGTATTGGATTGATCTTTATTCAGTAGAAATGGATTTATTTGTGTGTTAAGTGGATGATTAGGGTGCTCACTAATAATGAAGCATGAAAAAATATTATTATCTATTGCATTGGAAAATACATTCTCCATGGAAAGCCAACCTAAATGGGTTTGTATATTGACACTCTTCTCACCATGAAGGAATTAGTTCTTGTTCAAAGCACCTTTGTCATGAAAATTATTTGGAAGGCCTAGGGATCTATGAAACCTTGACTTTATTGGGCTATAACAATTTTTATAATATTCTATCCATTAATTAGTACTCCCTTTGGTCATCACATCTTTGCGATTCTCAAGGGATGTCCTTAACTCTATTACCTTGGACCTAAGCTTTGAATTTTTTTTAAAGAGGTGCCTAAATTTTTCAAAATTTCACCCACCTAACCACCAAGAATTTTCTTCCTTGGCTAGACTTCATGTTGAAGTACAAACTTTCTAACTAAGATCAAGAGAATTACCAGATAGTTCTTGATCCCATACCTCTCCATTCACTTCATAAGTTTGTAGTTTGTTGCTTTAAACCTTGGTGGAAGGACTGGAAATGGTTTTAGATATTCCTCTTCAAAGCTACAAGTCCTCCAAGTGGTATTCTTGGCTATATCACTTTAACTTTAATCATTGTTCTTGGTCTCAGCTTGTGGATTATGAGGGAATCCCTTTTTGTTGTAGGATTAATTTTGCTACTAGGCACTTAGCTTTTGATTTCCCTCATGGTTTCTATAAGGTTCCTTCTTCCACTTAGTGGAAGAATGATCTTTCTAACCATCTTGCTGTGTACCCTAAATATTTTTTTGTTGTTCACGAGGATTAGGAACTTTACAATCCCTTTTCATTGCAAGAGTTGTTTTGCTACTGGGCACTTGACTTGTGACTACCTTTGTGGTTCCCATAAGGTGTCATCTTCAACTTGGTGGAAGAATTCTCTTTCTAACCATCTTATTGTGTAACCTCAAGATTTTGTTGTTGTTAGTGAGGATTTGGAGCTTCAATCTCCTCCTCATGCTCAGATGACTAATCATCTTGCCACTCAAAATTTTGTTTCTCCTATTGTTCCTAATGCTTTGGTTTTGGACAAGGTTTTTTCTTCTTCTCCACCTTGTTCTTCTATTGCTATTTTTCCATTAGTTAGACACTTTGAGGGAACATCTCTCCCTTCTTGTCTAAAGGATACAAATTTGGTTGATGACTCTTCATGGACAATTGTACAATGGAGGAAGAAATTTATTCTTAAGATAGACTCCAGTTTGCATGTTAAGCCCTTGGGGAAAACTTGTTGGGTTCAAGTCTAGTTTTGCTTGATATGTTTCTCTTTCCATTCTTGTTTCCGTTTGTTAGGATTTAAAGGCCCTTCCCTATTTAATTTAATCAAAAACAATGTTAGATAAACCTTCTATAATAATGTTGTGGTGGTTATGCAAAAAATTTTAAAGTGAATACTTTAGATAGTTTCTTACTACGCACTTTTTTTTAACCTATGTTAACAAAAAATAAATAAAAACTAAAATAAGATATTTATATATGAAATAGATTTTATACACTATACTTTTGAAAATATAGATTTATTATAAAATTATATCTAATATTTGTATAAATTAAAATTTATAAAATCAATATTTAAAGAAAATTAAAAATATATATAAATCTATTTAAAGAACAAAATTAAAAATTAAAATTAAAAATATATTTCTAATTTAATTTAGAAAAATCAATATAATAAAAACTAATTCTATCTTCTAGCATTAATTATAATTTATAATAAAAATTTAAAAGATAAAAAAAAAAAAAAAACTAAAAAATATTTAAAATAAAGCAAATTGAAATATATATATATATAATCCAATCTTTAATGAAAAATGCTAAAATTTAGAAGTTTTATTTAAAAAAACTACCAAAAAGTTATATTTAAGTTCAAAAGTTTTTAAAAAATCAAATTATTTACGAGGGATATAAAAACTTTAAATTTCACAATTTTGATTGGCATGTGTTTCTCCACTTTTAGTATTGAATAAAAAAAAATAAAAATCAGATAAACCAAAATAGCCATTAAAAAATTTAATCATTCCAAAACATAGCAGAGACATGCAATTTTTTTCTCCCATGGAAATTTTTCCAAAGACGGTTATTACCAATTTGTCTAGATGAAAATATTTGTTTCTATATGTAGAGAGTGTTTTAGACATTGCCGAGAGAATAAGTAGGTTGTGATTATTTTATTGGAAAAATACATTTATTAATAACAAAAATAAATTACAAAGCTTGTAGGAGGCACTTTCAAGACAAAAGTAGGTTTTGATTTGACATCAGGGCGTTCACTGCCTGCGGGGATTTCAATTAAAATTTTTAACTTTCACAATCTTAATTCGCATGTTTCCTCGACTCTTAGTATTAAATATTACCCCAAAAAAATGGATTTATCGTTATAATCGTAAAACGTTAAACCAATCTGATGAGCACGTAAGAATATCCTTCCGCGTTCAAATTTGACGGTCCGTTACGAGCTCGTAATTGTTTAATTTATAGTAGATCGTTCTTCAAACTGGGTACATGTTTACAGCCTTGCATTTATTTTATGGCGCTTGTTTCTGCAAGTGATATTTCAGGCGTATCGATTGATGAAGTGGAAAATATAGTTGAAGCAGGATGTGGTGATGCTGATGGTGATGATGTTTCATTTCGTAGACAGACCAGTCGGGTTCCAGAGGTTGTGGCGAAGGGCAAAGCAGACGCATACGCTCCTCAAATTGTTTCTGCAAGTGATGAACTTATTTCAGATGAATGGATTGATGAAGTGGAAAATATAGTTGGAGCAGGATGTGGTGATGGTGATGATGTTTCAGTTCGTAGACAGACCAGTCGGGTTCCAAAGGTTGTGGCGAAGGGCAAAGCACACGCATACGCTCCTCAAATAGTGTCGCTGGGGCCTTACTACCATCATGCCCTCAAGGATGCTCCCGTGGGACCTTTGCATCATCACCTCTCGCGCATTTCCCATATGGAAATGAACAAGCTCAAATGTCTGAAGGATGCTGCGCGCAATTGCGGTGACCCAAATGTTTTTCGCAGCTTTCTGGCAAATACGGTCAAGCCCAATATATCTAAATTGGAGCAGTTTTACAACTGGAAACTGGACATGCAGGATGGCTTTCGAAAGTTCGGGTGGATGATGACAGTAGATGCCTTTTTTCTCTACCAGTTTCTCAAGGATGATCCCAAGAACTCTTGCCATCCCTAGGCAACGGGAAGCATAAAGTGTGACATTGTCAAGCTAGAGAACCAAGTTCCTCTTTTCCTTCTCAAGGAAGTTCACCACACTCTAAAAAGTGACCTCACTAAAAAAAGTGATGATCACTTTGATAGATTTTTGAAGAAACGGATGGCTAGTCTGTGTTCGTTTAAAAAATTTGAGTGCTCCTCCGTTGAGAACGTCGGGAAGGAGCAACATCCGTTGGCCTGCATGCACAAATGGGTTTCCCCCTGCCTCCAAATGGAGGAATCAGCCGCCGTTGAAAAATTTGAGTGCAACATCGGGAAGGAGCAACATCTGTTGGCCTGCATGCACAAATGGGTTTCCCCCTGCCTCCAAATGGAGGAATCAGCCGCCGTTGAAAAATTTGAGTGCAACATCGGGGAGGAGCAACATCTGTTGGCCTGCATGCACAAATGGGTTTCCCGTTTCTTCCAAATGGAGGAATCAGCTGCCAAACCCAATTGGTTCCAGAAATCTCAATTTGCATTGGAGAGGCCATTAGCAAAGCGTTCCGTACTTGCTGTTCCGGCCCAAGTGATTTTAGGATGAACGCCAGGAAGCTGGTCAAATACGGCTTTACATTGACACCGTTTACTCTCGGCAAGGACGGCAAGGACGGCAAGGACGACAAAGACGGCAAGGACGACAAGGACGACAAGGCCTGGCAGAAAATCACATTCGACAGGTATTCATGCACACTTTATCTTCCACGGTTAGCTGTAACTGACATGTTCACTGAAGTGGTGTTGAGGAATTTACTAGCACTGGAGTTCATTGAGATGAGCCCAGGGATGGTGATAACACACTATGTGGAGCTCATGAAAAGCCTAATCGACACCGCCGAGGACGTTAAAGCCCTTAGAAAGTGTGGCGTTATTGTTCCTGGAAGCAGCATGATAAGCGATGACTACATTGCTGCCATGTGGAAAGACATTTCTAAGCCTTTCTTTGCAGCCTCAGTTCGGCCCTCCCTTCTCTTTGAGCTGATAGAGGAAGTGCTCAACAGGAAGTACTATATAGAAAAATGCAAAGCTGTCTGCCTAGCAAAGGGTATATTGTTGGTGAAGGCCCCATTCAGAATTGTAAGTACATTTTTGTGTTGTGCCTGATATTGCTTTATTCCGCCAATAATTTTATTAAGAAGAGTGTGCTTCAAATAGCAGAGATCATTGTAAATACATTTCTAAGCCGTTCTTTGCAGCCTCAGTTCACCCTTCTCTTCACTTTGAGCGAATCAAGGAAGAGCTCCACAGGAAGTACTATATTACAAAAGGAAAAGCTATCTGCCTAGCAAAGAGTATATGCTTGGTGAAGTCCCCATTCAGAATTGTCAAGGGAGTATGCATGCTTGCTCTAGGTTAGTACGAATGTATTGTTGGTATGAACATATAGAATGGGATGCTTATTGCACAGGAAATAAGCTCAAGTATATAAGTCAGTTATCATTATGGGTATCTGGGTTAGGTTTCCTGAATGTGCTGTGTGGTTTGAATTTGTGTGACCTTTTGAAATTTGGAATGTATTGTACTACGTCAAATGTGTATGCTTCTAGCTGATATTGCTTTAGTGCCCCTATAGTTTTATTAAGAAGAGCGTGCTTATAATGTCAGAGATCATTGCAGAGTCAGCAGCACAAAATCAATATGTAGCTTCAGCTACCTCTGTTCTGCTCTATTGTATTCTACTGCTCTCCTCAGACTCTCCTTATCAGTTCTCTTTGTATTACTGTTATGGTGAGGATTGGCTTATTGACAGTAAAATTTGACTACCAAAAATATTATAGCTGTATTGGTCCTTATTAAGTCAGATCTCGAATTGAGTCGTGTAAATACTTTAAATGCTTCTCTTTTTAATTTACAGACAAAATCTTTCTAATTGGAGTGATGTAATTAGAAAAAGTGAAAGTAATTCTGAATTTTAGTCTAATAACAAGCTTTGGACTTCGTTTTCTTGTTTGCCAAACTCGAACCAAATTATACTGAGTGGTAATGCCCTGTAATTGACATATAGAAATCTTTGTCAGAAAACACATCTTCTAAATCCCATATTAGTCTCTATTTACCCAAAACATTTAGTTGGAAAAAAACCATGTTATACCACCTAATTGGCTGTTAACTTTAAACTAAAAAATAGCATGCAGTGGCAGTAGTGTTCTACATCGGCCAGAATCTCTAGGTCTATTGGCTAGCTCCAGCTTTCTAATGTATACTATGCAGATTTATTCTATGGAGCATTCAGTTTAGTCATTAAAGTGATATAAAGTTCACTAAAGTGCTTCAAATTGTCTAAATTATTGCTATTTATAAAGGAACCAAAATTACTGGTTGCTTCTACATTAATCGGCATAAATATATAATCACTCGTAAATTCTTAATTGAATTATTTGGAATAGGTTAATCAATAATTTTAATAATGATTATGATGCAGGAGCATCTAGCGGTGTAGGGCAATCTTGCATCACCCAAAAAAAATGTTTTTTTAATTTTCTTTAGTTGTTTTGAGTCCCATGATGGCACTTTGGGGTATAAGATTATCAGGTATAAAAATAGCAAAAATCGGGCACTTACTATTTTTAGTAAGTCGGCCTAAATGGGTTTGTATGGACGTGAAAATTTACCCCAAAGAGCAGAGTTGAAAAACATTTCCAATCACAAAAGAATCACTTCAATACCCTGCATAGTTTGGGAAAAATTAAAGTTTTCATCTTGATAAATATTTCCAATATAGCTTCAAATTCAAATATAAAACTTTAGAGGCCCTAAACCAGATCAAAAAGTGGCCGAACTGACCAATGGTAGGATCACATGTTGTAGAGCTCATCAAGAGCTTTCCAATGATATGCAATAATAGTGAATCAAACACCTAGATCAAAAATTATGGCCTCGTGAAGTTGGTCCTCTAAAAAGTGAATTTCATAAAAATTTCTTCCTAAGTCAGAAATCAAATGGTAGGACTTTTGGCACCAAAACAAATAAGGGAAATTTAATCTTTCTAGAATATTCTAGGGCGTTATTGGGGAAAATAAAAAAGGGTTAAGTGGGGGTTGTAGAAGGCGACCCTAATAGTGCATATTGTGGCTCTGAATAGTAGATTTTCTTTTCAGAGTTGATTTTGTTGTAATGAATCAAACCCATGATATTGTAGCATGCAAATTTTGAATCTATAATTTCATTTTCTGAAAATAATTGAAAGTGATTCATTTTTCTGTCTCGTATCTTTTGTGTTGGTATCTGTTGTTTTGATTTCTATGGGTTTTGGGTGGTGTGTCCCTCATCAAGTGGTATCAGAACAGGAGTTCCTGAGTCTGTAACAGAGCACTGAATGTGAGGCAGTTGTAGCAGGACTTGTGAGTGTGGGTTGAGTTTAAGATGCCTCCAAGACTTGCCCAGTATGGTAGAGGTAGAGGCTAAGGTGGTGGAGGACAAGATCCACCTAAAGATTAAATCAAAGCCCTTAGAAGGAAATTAGAAACCTTGTAGCAAGAGGTTCAAAGAAGAGATGTGTAACGAGATAGAGATGACAGTGAAGATAAAACAAGGGGAAGAGCAAGATCCAATGGATCCTGAAGAGAGAAGATTGTTGCGAGTGATCTCAAGCATTGGGAAGAGACCTAAAATGGAGGTTTCAACTTTCAGTGGAAGCTTGAATCCTAAAGAATTGATTGATTGGATCAATGGCATGGAGGAATTTTTCAAGTTTGAGGAGATTGAAGATCTGCACAGAGTGAGGTTTACAAAGAAAAAATTGAAAGGTCATGCCAATATATGGTGGAAAGAGGTCTAGTTAGAAAGAGGAAGACAAGGGAAAGATAAAATTTTCATATGGGACAAAATGATGTCAAAATTGAAGAAACAATTTATTCTATTTGATTATGAATTGGAACTGCTCAAGAAGATGTAGAGCTTGAGGCAAGGGGAAAGGATGGTGAAAGAATACATAGAGGAATTTTACAAGGTCCTAATTTAGATAGAACATTTTGAGGAAAATAAAGAGAAAGTTTCTAGTTATATTAATGGGTTGAAGCCAAATATACATGAAGAATTGGCACTGATAAGAATGACCACCATTGAGGAGGCTTATCAGGTTTCTCTAAAGGTTGAAGAACAACTGAAAAAGAGGTTTGAGAACAAATGAGGTGAAGATCGTGGAGGAAATACTAGTGGATGGTCATATGGAGGTCAAAATGAAGATCAAAAGAAGGGTGAAGGCTCCAGTAGTAGCCAGAACTAGAGAGGAGATAACACATATCATCTTTGTGAGAAAAATAATGGAGACCAAAGAGGAAGGGGAATATTTGGATGAGGACCAGGAAGAGGAGGCTTCCATGGAACTTGTTTGAAGTGTGGAGAAGGACATAGATCCTATGAGTGTCCTCAACATCAAGGAAGGAAAAATATAAGACCTAAGGGTAATGCACAAGTTGCACATGTTGATGAAGATGTTGAGTCTTCACATTCTGAGGATATAGAAAGAGGAGAGGTTTTTGTTACTAGAAGAGCTTTGCTGAATGAGGAGAATAAGCCAACTCAAAGGAATAATTTGTTTCACACCAGATGTAAGTGGAAAGGTAAAGTTTGCAATGTTACTATTAATGGAGGTAGTACTAATAACCTTGTTTTAGAAGAAATGGTTAGTAAGTTGTGATTGGAGAGAAGAAGGAATCTAAACCCATACTGGATTGCTTGGTTGAAGGACCATAAATCCTTAGTAAATGAACAATTTCTGGTAAAGTTCAAGATTGAAAATTATCATGATGAGGTATTATGTGATATTGTGCCTATAGATGTTTGTCATATGTTGTTAGGTAGATCGTGATAGTTTGATTGATGAGTAATACATGATGGACATGCCAACACCTATTCTTTGAGAAAGGATGGAGTTTGTTAGAAGTTGAAGCCCTTAAAATAGGCAAAGGAAAAGGTGTGCAGTAATGCAAGAATTCATTTGGTTGATGGAAGAAAGTTCCTAGAAGGTATGAAGCATGAGCATATGTGTTTTTATTGATCCCTAAAGTTGATAAAGAAGACACCACTGAGGTAGCTATAGAGGTTTCAGATTTTTTGAATGAATTTCAGACTATTATTTCTGATAATGCATCTAAAGGTTTTCCTCCCTTAAGAAAGATTAGTCATCAGATGGACCTAATTCCTAGAGCCAGTTTGATGAATAAGGTAGCTCATTGTATGACTCCAATAAAGAGCGAAGAGTTGAACTGACAAGTGAAAAAATTTTTGTGGAAAGGATTGATTTGAGAGAGTTTGAGTTCATGTGCAGTACCTATAATACTAGCACCAAAGAAGGATGGCGAATGATGGAGGTGTACAAATTCTAGATCCATCAACAAGATCACCATCAAGTACAAATTCCCCTTGCCAAGGATGGACGCCATTATGGATTGTTTGAGTGGAGATAAGTACTTCATGAAGATAGATTTGAAGAGTGGATATCACCAGATTTTTATTAGAGAAGGAGATGAATGAAAGATAACATTTAAAACCAAGGAGAGCTTGTACGAGTGGTTAGTCATTCCTTTTGGGCTAACCAATGCACCGAGCACATTTATGCAGCCTATGAATGATGTATTAAAATAATTTTTGGGAAAATTTGTAATTGTTTATTTGGATGATATTTTGATTCTCAGTAAGACATTGTAAGAGAACTTGATGCATATCCAAAAAGTTTTTGAGAAGCAAAGGGAGGAGAAGCTGTTGATTAATTTGAAGAAATGTAGTTTTGTGAAGAGAGAGTTGGCGTATCTAGGATTTTTTGTCTCAATAGAGGGTCTCAAATTGGATCTAGAGAAGGTGAGATCTATATTTGAATGGCCTACTCCAAGGAGTGAACATTACAGAGGTAAGATCATTTCATGGTCTAGCAAGCTTTTACAAAAAGTTTCTTAAGAATTTCAGTAGTATTTGTGCACCTTTAACTGAAGCAATGAGAGGGGATAGAAAAGAGTTTAAGTGGACCACAGGAGTAGCCAAAAGTTTTGATATGTTGAAGAAGAAAGTTATAGAGCAACCTATTTTGGCTCTTCCAGATTTCAATAAGGTCTTTTAGGTAGATTGTGATGCTAGTGGCATTGCCATAGGAGGTGTTTTGAGTCAAGATGGTAAGCATGTTTCCTATTTTAGTGAGAATTTAAATGATGCTAAGAAGAAATATTGTGTCTATGATCAAGAGTTTTATGCTATAGTTTAGGCTTTGAAGAAATGGAGACACTATTTGTTTCCAAAATAATATTTTTTATATACTAATCACCAGGCTTTATAGTATTTTAATAGTCAAGGAAAGTTGAATCAAAGACACTTAAAATGGGTTGAGATTTTGTAGAGTTATACTTTTGTTTTGAAGCACAAGAGTGGAAGGTCAAATAGAGTTGTAGATGCCTTAAGTAGAAGGAATTATTTTTGATAGAGATGAATATAGAGGTTGTCGGGTTTAATAAACTCAAGAGTTTGTATCCAAAAGATCCATAATTTGTAGAAGCTTTTAAGGCTTGTTTGGAACCTATTACATTGGATAGTACAAGATGGTTGGATTTCTTAATCCAAGATGGGATGTTGTTTATAGAAAGTCAATAATGCATTCCAAGGAGTTCTATGAGAGAGAATCTAATCAAAGAGAAGCATAATGGAGGATTGGATGGATTTTTTGGTCGAAATAAGACCATTTCTCTTGTTAGTGAGAATTATTATTAGCCATAGTTACAACAAGATGTGAAGAATTTTGTACAAAGTTATAGAGTATGTCAAATGGCGAAAGGAACAAGTTAGAATACTAGATTGTATCAACCATTACCTAAACTTGAGAGGCCATGGGAGGATATTAGCATGGATTTTGTTCTTGGCTTGCCAACGACACAAAGAGGGCATGATTCCATATTTGTGGTGGTGGATAGATTTTAAAAGATGGGACATTTCATTCTCTATCATAAGACCAGTTATGTTGTTCATGTTGCAGAATTGTTTCTCAAAGAGGTGGTGAGACTACATGGTCTGCAAAAGAGTATAGTTTCAAAAAAAGTTACTAAATTTGTTGATTATTTCTAGAGGACATTATGGAAGAAGCTGAAGATAGATTTTGTAATGCCCCGCCGCATAAACCCCAAAGGAACTAGTAAAGACGCAACAATATTTTTTTAAATAACATAATAAATGTACTTAAGTATTCCAACAAAATAATGTTCCAAGTTGCACGACTAATTCCCTTGGGGCAGACGAGGACATTAATACACTAACCCATAACAAAGATAATGAAATACACATTAAATAACCAATAACATAAAACCATTCATCCACAACATCATTTAGACATCCATTAACAACATCATAAAAGATATAGACATACCAATTAAAACCATACATACATATAACAATAAATGAAATTAGAATGATATAAAATATATATATTTCGATAGATACAACACAACCTAATCAATAATGACAAGAGATAGTTCATGAATGATTACATGGCCAAAATATACATTACATCAATATGATAGTACAACATAATGATCATATAAACAAATTACATCCAGGTCTTCCCAATAGAGGTGGGAGATGATACATCAATAAGTAAATTACATCTAAAGTATAAACATCCATATGGTATATAAGAACACTAGATTCAACAATATCTGTCAAAACCCTATAGTGAAAGATACAAGTACAACCAAAGGGAACCAAATAAGGTGTGAAGCATGTTCCACCCAACCACCCCCGTGCTAGGAGTAGACAAGGAAGGATCCCCTACCAAGCACATCAATAGTAATCTAAGACTAACTCTAGAAAAGGTAACATAATGAAACTAAACCACACTGAAAACAATCAACGATAATTCACTAGAAAACATAACAACAGAGCACCTTTGAAACATAACAATAAATCACTTTCCAAAATTACAACAAGTCATGAAACACATCATCAATAAATCTCAAGTCATAATATCAAAAGACTACTTCCAGAGGACTCCAATAAAACACCACAAATGGAATGTTAGAGGAGAGTGTCATTGCATGGTTTAACATGGATTATCCAAACAACCTATCAAAAGGTGCCGCCTCCATCTATACATGTATTATCTTGACAACCTAGTTCAAGGTGTCGCCTCCATCTATGGTTCTCCTGACAGCCTATCTCAAGCCGCTGCTCCATAGGGTTACTCATGCAGAATCGTTAACCATTCATTAAAACAAGACAACGATCTTGCCAACCACGACCTTCTCAGTCCCCTTTACTCTATGATAGCACTAATAGGCAGACGAGGCATCACAATTATCTTATTAATGTTTAATCGCTATCCATGATTTATTACTTAGGTTATCACTGATTACTCTAACTCTATGTGAGTTACCCTGACAGCCCCTTTGTGCACTGGCCCCCACTTAGAGCCACTCTCTCTAACCACTCAACACAAAAATATCCCACATAGAGAGATTGTATCACAAGAAATATTGAACCAATCAAATGGGTCCTCTGTGAGGCATAACCATCTCACCAAACTCACATGAACAACATCACAAAGGGTACAATCCAAGTGCACTCTAAATCACAACCATGGTCAAAACATAGACCAAGCATCATAATATGAGATCACAATTAACATCTGAATCCCCACCTCTACAAGTTACTAATCAACAATTTAAGTTCCTATAATAGGCTAAAATAACTCTAGGGTTTTCATGTAAATAATAAACTCAATAAAAGAAAATCGAAATTAATTAAATGTGTAATCTCAAGGTAACCCATACATAAGAACGACGCCATAAAAAAAATTACAATGAATAATAAACCTCAGCCAATAAATCAATCAATTACAGGAGAAATTTCATTTCAAAACAACACAAGTAATTTATTTTGAACTTCTCAACTAAACTATAGCCTTATAAACTTTAAAATTAACCAATCAATTTAATTATAATTACAAAGATTCCCAATTTTTTAATTAAATTATAATATTACCACTTGTAAAATTATCCATTTATTTCTTAACCATGACAATATAAATGGCTGTCCAACATATATATATACACAATTATATATATACATGTATATATGCCTTTATACGTATATACATATATATATGTAAAAATAGTATATATATAATAAAAAAAATATTTAAAATTCATTACAAAAATTAACAAATATTTCATATATATATATATATATATATTTAATATATATATATATATTATATATATATTAATATACACACACACACAGACACATATATATATCATATAACATAAAAATAAACGTATGAAACTTAAATCAAGCTTTATTTCCAAAGAATTGGTAGACAACACAAGGGGAGCCCATAGTACAAAGTGCTATGTTTGGGGAGGGTACACAGTCTGAAGGGTACTGCTGTCCACACTATGGGGAGGCCGTAGTCCCCACGTAGCTATGTACAACAGCCTCGGCTGCTATGCGCAACCGATGTTGGCTGCATCTAGCCCACAATGGGGTTAGGGAATGGTAGGGCAAGAGCCATCCACTCTCCCCCCCCCAATACAATAATTTTTTTTATATATTTTTTAAAATTATTTTATATTTTATTTTATTTATTTCTTTTCATATATAAAATACATATTTTATTAATGTTGAAAAGATTAATTTTTTTCAGATTATAATCAGAATATTGAACTTGATAAATATGAAGTTGATGTCAAATCAATATTGAAAAATACTGATCATGAATTCACAAGTTTGAAAGTTTCTTAATGGTATTCAATCTACAAGAGTAGAACATTTATTGATTTCAATATCTCCAATTGTGGATCGGATCTACATTAAATATATAAGGAAGAGACACATCCCATGAGCGGACATGTCTCCACAAAGTGGAGGCATGTCCGTTCATGAGATGTCTCATGAATTGTGCCTTTTCATCTAAACTAAACACCCAATCACCAATTTGGAGTTAGTTACTTAATAAACATAATGCTTACTAAGTTTGATCTAATTTTATCTTGCACAAATAAACAATATCCAATCTGGAAATGATCACCGAGAATGATGCTCAATCGAGATCCTATATGAAACATGAAATGCTAATAATCTGCAATTAATAACCTCTAAATGCAGATAGATAATATACTTGGAATGTATTAGGTTTCGATATAAATGATGATGTATACAATTTATATATACATGTGTATACATATGTCAATACATACTAACGTATATATACACACATATGATCATTATTTCTATATCTAACTGAAGCCACCATATTTCAACACTCCCTCTTTGCTAGGGAAGATATCATAAGATATCATGATATCATAAGATATCATGATATCATAAGATATGCTATGCTTCTAAGAGAGTCAAGTCACTTGACATTCTTCATAACACATCTTCATTATGGTATTTGCATTGACATCAAGTCTCATGATGTCTACCATAATAAATCATGGCATATCCACAGATACATTTATCCACCATGATTATCTCATAAGGATCATAATGATCTTCAATTGATATCAAGTCTCATGATAGCTATCAAAATGTCCAAGAGATATTATCATGACATATCCATGGATATCAAGTCACATGATATCCATCATGATAGTGAAACTAATCATTGTAGAGTCGTCCCTTTACAATGTCAAATACAAGTGTTCATTATCAAAAAGATCGTAACCTTTCAATAATGTACAAAGGGGGTGAGGGCCCTTTAAAGTCATGGAGTCACACTCATGACAAAAGAGTTTACACATTAAACATGTTTTAAATACATTAGTACAAAATAAAAAATTTGAGTCTCAACAATAACTTACATTTCAACCATACCAAGTTTCTTCCTGAAGAGTTCAATCTTTAACTCTGGAGAGAGGCTTGGTGAGCATGTCTAATGTTTGATCATTTTTACTAATATACTCCAACTAGATCACATTCCTTTCTACCATGTCTCTCACATAGTGGTAAGTAATCTCTATATGCTTTGATCTATCATGAAATAATGGATTCACTGAAAGCTTAATACAACTTTGATTGTCACAGAGGATAATAGTAGGATTTAGGGGCTCACCAAATAATCCCACAAGTGATTTCTAGAGTCATACTGCTTCTCTTGCTCCCATAGAGGCTGCAATATATTCACCTTTTGTTGTACTTAGTGCCACAGAAGATTTCTTCCTGCTACACCAGGATATCATTGTAGACCTCAACCTGAAACAACATCTAGAGGTACTCTTTTGATCATCTTCTTTAGGTTAAGTAGGCTCCCTCTAAAACATCAAGCACTTGCATCAACCTCCTGATCTCATCATCCAAGATTGCTTGCAACACTTGCTTTAGAGAAATGTTTTGAAACACACACCTCTATAGAGATTTAGGGCTATCCTCTTCAACGTCATCCCAGATCACTCTATTCTGAATAGGTTTGTGGAGCTACAAATATCAGATGACAGTCTTGAGCAATTCTAATCTTAGTAGCTTGAAGGGATCCTCTAAGGATTTAGCACCTAGCCTTGCAATATAGTAATCTTCACTTCTTCTCAGTGAGTTACAAAACTCCATCTGAAGGTTAAATTCTTCCTCTTCAAAGAGATGTCTTCAGCTATTCATTTGGTCTCATGGCTACAAGCAGTGTCTCCATTCTCTTCTTCTCTTGAAAGCAATCTCTTGATCCATCCTAATGCACATTAAAAATACATTCCTTAATAGTTCATATAACTCAACTATTTCAAAGAGAAATGCCATTGCTAGAAGCATACATGATTAACTCTCTCAATATCAAAGCATGAATTAATAACTACATAAAATATTCATGAACATTATTTCAAACATGAAATACTTATCTCATTGAAATCAGAATCTCCTTAAGTGTTGCACTTAAATGCTTTTCAGGTCTACACTTATCTTTTTGACCTAGTGATCCCTCATCAAAGATGAATTGAAATGCTCGATACAGTAGAGCCAAGTCCCCACCTATGGAAAAAGCATAGTCTTGATCACCTTCCAAAATATACATGGATTCCTCAAGTATAGTCGATCGTGCTATTGAATATATTATTCGCTCTAACTCAACCTTCCGCGAAAGAGAGTAGATGTAGTAATTTCAAGAGAAGCCCAAAAGACTCCCTCAATGTCTTGTCATGACAATATGCATAGGATGAGGAATAAATATCAATCTCTAGATTACCCCTGTTCTGATGATGGTTTTGATTGATAAGACACTATATGAATATATATATAAGTTCCCCTACTCAAATGTAAATTGAATGCCCAATTTCAACCTCATACCACCTGATCATGCAACCATATAATTTCTCCAAGCCTTCACGTTTCTATTCATAGATTCACTAGCGGAGATGAAATATGAACTACCTTTTCCCTCACCCAAATTGTTAGTGTAGAGCATACAAACACTTATATCTTTAACTCCACTCCATTGAGTCCCATGTAAACCCCAATCATTTCTTTGTTCTCAGACATTTGTGATATCCTTGTAACCTTCAGTGATTGGTGCTAACACATCCATGATTTTCCTTGTTTACTCGATACCATCCTTTAATCTTCCTAGCGATGAATTTTTCTTCCCTGTCATGTATTATAGTACATCTGTCATGAAGTACATACTTGAATTCAAGGTCACAAGCTATACAAATGCATCACATAGTATATACTTGAATACACTCTAATACAATTACAATCATAGAGTACACACTTGAATACAACTGAGTTTAACACTTCTCTTGTACCCGACTAGGATTCTTTATTTTCCACAATCCTTCTCTACTTTACACATTTCTTGATCCCCTTTGCTTTATTCCAGAGTTCCCATTTCCTTATATGCTTTTAGTTTCCTCCTCTCATTGAGAATATGAATTCCAACTTTAAGCAATATGTATGTAGATATACTTCATTGAAGTGTGAAAAAGTGCAGAAATATATTTTATGTTTAACAGGCTAAATAGAACCCCATTAAGATACATTATCTAGAATTCCCAAAAGTTGACGCTAAAATTCAATTACCCGGTATCACAATCTCGCGGACTGGATCATACACAACATTTGATTATTTAGGATGCTTCACTGAAAGCTTTCTAGTAACCACACACACTTATTGAATCATAAACTGTCTTCTCCAAATATCCTGACTTTCTTGCAAATAACATAAGATGGATGACTTTATTGAGTCAACTTCCACATCAGATGGTCTGAATGCAAATATTATCACGCAATTCCCAACATTGCTTCTCGTCACCTTATTATCTCCCAAAATGACCAATGATAAAAGGAATTTAACCACAATGGCCAAATAAGAAATGCCCGATATTGGGTCTTGGATAAGCCACAATAAATTAAATATCAGTGATCAATATGAATCAATGATGGTTCCCATTAGAAATGTTAGTGATTACGATCAACACCGATTATAATCCCAAGCCCTTACCAAACAAATCAAACAATGAATATGGAATGCCTTGAATTTTGTGATTATCATTGCAAATGGGCAATCTAGATTTTCGTCTAAGAATGACTCTGGAAGTCTGAGAGTTTCTTTTCTCAGATTCTTCGATTCAAAATCTAGACATAATTCAATCTTCTTCGTGATGATTTTGGAGTTCACCCAAATTCCATAATAAAGTTTGCCACCTTCCGTTATGTTCCTTAGAAAAATCTGATATCTTAAATTTAATCAGATCTTCCTTAACTTGGCTCTGATACCATGTTGAAAAGATTAATTTTTTTTTAGATTATAATTAGAATATTGAACTTGATAAATATGAAGTTGATGTCAAATTAATATTGAAAATATTGATCATGAATTCACAAGTCTGAAAGTTTCTTAATGTTATTCAATGTACAAGAGTAGAACATTTATTGATTTCAATATCTCCAATTGTGGATCGGATCTACATTAAATATATAAGGAAGAGACACATCCCATGAGCGGACATGTCTCCACAAAGTGGAGGAATGTCTGTTCATGAGATGTCTCATGAATTGTGCCTTTTCATCTAAACTAAACACCCAATCACTAATTTGGAGTTAGTTAATAAACATAAATGCTAACTAAGTTCAATTTGATTTGATCTTGCACAAATAAAAAATATCCAATCTAGAAATGATCACCGATAATGATGCTCAATTGAGATCCTATATGAAACATGAAATGCTAATAATCTGCAATTAATAGCCTCTAAATGTAGATCGATAATATACTTGGAATGTAGTAGGTTTTGATATAGATGATGATGTATACAATTAATATATATATGTGTGTATACATATGTTAGTACATGCTAACATATATATACACACACATATGATCATCATTTCTATATCTGACTTAAGCTACCTGGTTCAGGAGCACCCATAGGTTACCATAGGTGTTATAAGGTTTTAGGACAGTCTTGTCTAGGACAACTAAGCAATCAAATTTAGTTCATTTGGATGTAAGCCTTAATGGCATTTTTGGTTGGGTTTTGATTTGATGAAGGTCATGTTGACCATAGAATAGATGTTATAAGGTTCTAGCTCAAAATGAGGTCTTGGATATTTAGGAAATCTTGCAAAATATTTGAAAATGTTGCTCAATTGGAGCTACAAGCAGCCAAGAAGAGCTCAAGGGAGAGGATAACTAATTTGGATACCCTATTTAGGGGTGACCTCGACATGGGAGAAAGGTTGGAAGCATTGGATATTGTTGAAGTTTTTGAATTCAAGAAAATAATTGTGATTGATTGTGAATTTTTTGTTTTGTTGTTTTGAAGTGCTACTCTAATGAATTGAGCATGGAATTGTAGTTTGAATAGGATGTAGAGTAGTTAATATTCAAGCTTTTTGTGGCATTTAGATAGTTTTCTAATTTGATTTCAAGCATTGTTTGTAAATAGTTTTGTTTTCCTATTGTTGCTGGTTTGAACCAGGCAGTTTTGTGAAAATCGAGTATTATTTCACTTTCCCACTGTACAAATTGTATAACCCTTTAGGAATATTTACTAGACTCCATGTATGTACATATGATATGGTTTAGGGATTTTGAAGATACATGAGCTACTATGGAAGTCTTGCCCTAGGCAAGCTAGGAAGAGTCTGGCTAGGGAAGACAAAAAGTGCAAAGCACTTGATTTGCAGGAGTGTCCATTTCCTGACAAGTCACTATGTGGAGAGGGTAGGTAAGTACCTTACCAAGATATAGCATGAAGGAGAAAGCTCCATCAATCCATCTGGTGTTAGGAATATCTAACAGTTTGTAGTGAGGTCAGGTAAGGGTTTGTATAGGCCTAATTTTTCCAAATTGTGGATTAAGCCTTTGTACAGACAACTAAGACCCAAGAAACCAAAAATTTTTGAGAGGTAGGCTTATGAACTAGGAATCCCAAAAAAATATTTTGGGTGTTCTTTGGAAATTTTTGAGAACTAACCTATTTTCTCAGAGAAGGAGGCCTAATTGGGGCTCCTAGGGCTAGTAGCCTTTCTAGGCCTAAATGAGGGTTTGGTGGAAGTGACTTTAAAATGGAGCTAGGTGGACCCTCAAGAACCAAAGTAGGATGGATTGTAGTCATGATTACACCTCCACACCCCTGCAAAGCTTAATTCAAGATTTTGGAGGATTGTAGCCTTTAGGGTGGATTAAGGGCTAAGGTTAGAGTTGCAAGTTTGCACCAAGTCTTGACTTGGTAGGAGGATATTAGTTGATAGTTGGGTTGGCAAGGAGAAACCAGCGGAACCTAAGAAGGAAGAGGTCCTATAGTTTTCAGGTAGTGGAGTGCAACAACCTAGAGGTCTTCCAAGCAAGACCCAGAGCATGAAACAGTGATTGTTTCATCCAACCTCCCTATCACTACCATATTTCAACAATTAAGAACCATGAATTTCCCATAAATAAATTTTGTTGAATATATAGAAAATGAAGGTTACCCTACACACGAAATTTATTAGCATTATTATATTTTTTTTATTTAAATATTTATAATTATTACCTCAAACACAACAACTCCATATTTTTATATTAAACCTTTATTCATACGAAAGTACAGAAGAATATGAACAAAATATGCAATGAATTAAATATATTTCATTTAATATTTATATAAATGAAATTACACAAGTACATAATATATATATTTCTTTGAATGATTCAAAATAAAATAAAATATGTATATTTAATTTTGTATAAATATATATATAATAAGTATATATATAATAATTATATATAAGTATATATATATATGTACATGTATATACTTATTATACATATATATAACCCGAGATTCAAAACAAAAATATAACAATAGGTCTTTCAATAACCCAATATAGATCTAACATGCAATTTAACCATCAATTCAAAAAAATGATTTTGATTTCAAAACAACAAATTTCACTACTAAACTATATTGAATAATTTTGAAAGGGTTTTACTACAATTTTCCACAGATGATTTGAGAGTTTTAATACAAACAAGTTTTCAATCACAAAACTAGTTTCAAAGAAAACATAGAGAAATTGATTTTCAAAACACATCAACCCAGATATTGTTTATAGAACGATAAAATAATAATTACTTAAAAGAAGAAAACTTGCAGTCCTTCGTTCGATGTAGGATCCCTTTTGTAGCCTCTTCTCGATTTCCTACTTGCAACTCTCTTTTTAATCTATCTTTCTTCAAAACAATTCTTTTCACCCAGAAGCACAAACAAAGCTATTTTTCTTTTCTTTTCTTTTACAGACCAAAACAACAGAAAAATCTTTTGTGTGTGAAAAACTCTCTCATAATAAAAATAAATAAAAAATCCCTAAAGCTCTTCATATTTTTCCTCAAAAATCCTCTTCCCTCATTGGTCCTTTTCCTGCTTTTAAAAGCACACAAGTATCTACAATTTTAATTAAAATTAATTATTTTTCCAAGATATTATCCACACAAGATTTTCTAATTTAATGTTAAGAAAAAGATAATATTTAATTATCATCATCAATATTCATTTAAATTAATTTATTACACTTTCAATTAATTAAATAACTTTTTAATTTGTAATATATTTAAAATTCAACATGTAACTAACTTACAATTAATTAAAACAACAAGACATCATTAATTAATCTTATAAAATAAGACTAATTAAATGACCACTAGCCATAAATAAAATAAATAATCAATAATCAAACTACATAACGACAAAGACCAAAAACCTCAATCATGACATGACAACTCACAACAGGATGATAGACTTGGGACAGGGACACTTCCAAATCAACTCCCTTTTTCAACATTTTACTCGTTGGGTTAATTTAATGCTCACCCTATCCTACCAAAACAGGTGGAATCGAGACTTTATTCCTGCAAATCTTGCATCCAAATAAACTTCAAGTAACACATGTATATATAATCAAAAATATCATATCATGAGAAGGAATTCCAGCGTAGCAGGGCACTTCACCTAAGCTATACTAACAATTACAATATCAAATATGAAATAACATTCCTAAATTAATTGATCACATGATAACTAATTATTAAACCACTGCATCTCAATGTATTACTGAAACCAACTAAACATCATAGAATCACAACATCGACATATATAATATTAATGAAAAACCATTGCATAATAAAATAATCCAACCACCACACAAAGTAACATAAATCAGCATAATAATGTCAAATGTAGCAATCAACTAAACTACACATTGGCACACACCAGGGCAGTGAATTAATCACCATCACAAGTCAGTATCACACTAACATTTAAAAGTAACAAATATAAGCAAAGAATATTAGCAACATGGGGGTATTAGATCCTCCCCCCTAGAACATGGCTTACTCCTAGAAGCCAGTATCTAAATATAGGTAATCCTCTCTAAAATGGAATGCATCCTCCCACATCATTGAAGTCTCATCATTTGGGTTCTACTGAACCCAGAAACACTTGATATGCTCTACCCGCATCACCTATCATCAGCTCAGAAACGACTAGTACATGACTATAACCTATAGTGTTCCCTTGTGGACATTGCCTCGCAATATGTCCATGTTGCCCACATGAGAAGCAACCTATGCTTCACCCAAAACCTCTCACTCTAGCCAGTGCACTCGATTGCTAAAAGCTGCCTCATGAGGGTGTCAGTTGTGTGCTTTGTGCAGGCTACACAAAATGATCTGATCTATTATGCTACCAACTTCAGATCTTCCTATTCTGAGATCTTCTTCCCTGCTAAGACTGAGGGTTCTCAAGTCTCAACTAGGAGCGTTGTTGCTACTCACCCTTAGTGGGTTCTTGATGGCCTTTAGAGGACCCTGCAGCTAGGACCAGACCTCCATGAGAAACAACACCCGATGATGGTGCACTGCCAATCTAAACTCCTATGTGGCCTCCGAATGCCATAGCCAAATTTTCTTCTACCAACCGAGCCTTCTCAATCACTACCTCCATTTTCTTTGGCTCAAAGAATCTCATGCCACCACTAATTCATGAATTTAATCCCCAAACAAAATGATACACTAGCATCCCTTCATCATGGTTGATCCCTGCATACTGCTTCAATTCATAGAAGCGCTGCTCATACTGTTCTACTGACATCGACAACTGCTTGAGGTCATGAAACTCATCAGCTTTGCACTGCCTCCAATGATCTGAAAGGAAGCGATTCCTGAACCTATCTAGAAGTAACTCCCATGTGACCATACTGATATCAAGGTGTAACTTTTGTTCTTCAAGATGCCACCAAGTAGAGATGAAACCTCTCAGGTGCATAACTGTACACCGAGATTTGGTATTGCTACTATAAGGGTGCATCACGAAGCATCGATCCAAGTCAATTAGCCATGTCTTAGCTTCCAAACCTCCTCTAGATCCATCAAAAGTAGGCAGGTGAGCTCTCATCAACTCTCTCATATGACCAACTATCACTACATCCTGATCTGTGGTTACCTCCCTTTGCCTTGGTGAGCTTTCCCTTTCTCTCTCAACCTGTTGCTCCTCCTCTGGCCTACATCCCAACTAACCAAGCATCTCACCCATAATGTCTTGCAACTGTCCATCCAAACCTAATTGTCCTAGATTCTGACCACCTCCTAACGGATTGTGTTGAGGACTTAGTCATTCCTCGTGCACTAAACCGTGAATACTCGGCTGTGATGGACTTCAGTGGTTGGCTCTATGGCCACCACCTCGGCCTCTTCTTTGGCCATGACCTCTACCTCAAGGCATGATCTTGCACAATAATTAGAGTTATGTAAGATCAAGAGTTAACGCAAAGATTACCTAACTGACACAAACTACCTAGAGGATCCAATGTTAGCAACCTTGGCTCTAATACCAAGCTATAATGCCCAGCCGCGCAAACCCCAAAGGAACTAATAAAGATGCAACAATTTTTTTTCTAAATAAAATAATAAATGTACTTAAGTATTCCAACAAAACAATGTTCCAAGTTACACGACTAATTCCCTTGGGGTACACGAGGACATTACTACACTAACCCATAACAAAGATAATGAAATACATATTAAATAACTAATAATGTAAAACCATTCATCCACAACATCATTTAGACATACATTAACGACATCATAAAAGTTGTAGACATACCAATTAAAACCATACATACATATAACAATAAATAAAATTATAAAGATATAAAAAATATATATTCTGATAGATACAACACAACCTAATCATTAATTACAAGAGATAGTTCCCAAATGATTACATGGCCAAAATATATATTACATCAATATGATAGTACAACATAATTATCATTTTAAAAAATTACATCCAAGTCTTCCCAACACACGTGGGAGATGATACATCAATAAATAAATTACATCTGAAGTATAAACATCCATCTGGTACATAAGAACACTAGATCAACAACATCTGCCAAAACCCTATAATGAAAGATACAACTGCAACCAAAGGGAACCCAACGGGGTGCGAAGCACATTCCACCCAACCACCCCCATGCTGGGAGTAGACAAGGAAGGATCCCTGACCAAGCACATCAACAATAACACAAGACTAACTCTAGACAAGGTAACATTATGACATTAAACCACACTGAAAACAATCAATGATAATTCACCTTTGAAATATAACAATAAATCACTTTCCAAAATTACAACAACAAGTCACAAAACACATCATCAATAAATCTTAAGTCATACTATCAAAAGACTACTTCCAAAGGACTCCAATAAAATAACACAAATGGAATGTTACAAGAGAGTGTCATCGCATGGCTGAACATGGATTATCTAGACAACCTATCACAAGGTGCTGTCTCCATCTATACATGGATTATTCTAACAACCTACTTCAAGCTACCACCTCAATCTATGGTTCTCCTGATAGCCTCTCTCAAGGCGCCGCTCCATAGGGTTACTCATGCAGAATTGTTAACCTTTCGTGAAGAAAAGGCAATGATCTGGCCAACCACAGCCTTGTCGGTCCCCTTTAGTCTGTGATAGCACTGATAGGCAGATGAGGCATCACAATTATCTTATTAATGTTTAATCCCCACCCTTGATTTTTACTTAGGTTATCACTCATTACTCTAATTCTATGTGGGTTACTCTAACAACCCGTTTGTGCACTAGCCCCCACTTAGAGCCACTCTCTCTAACCACTCAACACAAAAATATCCCACATAGAAATATTGTATCACAAGAAATACTGAACCAATCAAATGGGTCCTCCGCGAGGCAAACCATCTCGCCAAACTCACATGAACAACATCACAAAGGGTACAATCCAAGTGCACTCTAAATCACAACCATGGTCAAAACGTAGACCAAGCATCATAATATGAGATCACAATTAACATCTGAATCCCCACCTCTGGAAGTTACTAATCAACAACTTCATTTCCTATAATAGGCTAAACTAACTCTAGGGTTGTCCTGCAAATCATAAACTCAATAAAAGAAAATCAAAATTAATTAAATAAGTAATCTCAAGGTACCCCATACATAAGAACGATGCCATAAAATAAATTACAATGAATAATAAATCTCACCCAATAAAACAATCAATTACATGAGAAATTCATTTCAAAACAACACAAGTAATTTATTTCGATCTTCTCAACTAAACTATAGCCTTATAAACTTTAAAATTAACAAATAAATTTAATTATACTTACAAAGCTTATTCCCAATTTTCTAATTAAACTATAATATTACCAGTTGTAAAATTATCCATTTATTTCTTAACCATGACAATATAAATGGTTGTCCAGCATACATATATACACAATTATATATATACATGTATATGCCTTTATACGTATCTACATATATATATACATTTAGTATATATCTATTAAAACAAATATTTAAAATTCATTACAAAAATTAGCAAATAATTCATATATATATTTAATATATATCTATTTATATTAATATATATATATACATATTAAATAAAATAAAATTAACATATATATATATGTAGACACGTCAAATTGACATAATGCATTCAACTAGGTCATATTCATCCATTCAACAAATAAATCAAGTTTATTTATCAATCTCCTAAAGTCATTAGCTTAAATCAAATGAAGCAAACTTGATCCTATCAACATCCCTTTAATTAAATAAATCAAACATTTATTTAATTAAATCCAATCCATATTTCATCCTTTTCTAATTTAAATAAATCAAATATTTAAATCATGAAAGTCAAACTAACATAATCATCATTTATTTAATCTAACCATGATTAAATGCTAATCTTATCCACTTGCATTATCTAGATTTGGCCACTTGCACATGAAATTGCATTTAATTGATTTATCAAAATCTTTATTTTCAACTTGGCATAAAGGGAGAATATTCTCCAAGTTTGAATTCCCCCCCCCAAGTGGACATGTACACCCAACAGAGCATATATGAGGCCTTACATGTCTCTTACATGTCCCCTTCCAAAGGTCAAACTCAACATTCATTGCACAAATTTGAATTCAAATTTCCCCCCTCTTGGGCACATTTCCCAAATCTTGCACATGCATCAACCACTCACCACATGACAAGTGTCTTCCTCTCATTTGTCCAATCTTTGTTCAACATTGATCCATTTTCAACATTCTTCCAATTTGGGAATCTACAAATAGAAGCTTCAACTTTGAACAAATCCTCCACAATCACTCATGTAAAGTCACTCTCTTCAGGAGAGCTGATTTTTCTCATCATCACTCCACCATGTTCATAGAATTTTCATCATGGATCTTATCTATCAAGGATTGGGAAAGGGATATTTTCAACAATAGCACCAATCCACTATGGGATAGAATTAATTTCATGTTTTCATATGCTTTTATTTGGTTTCCATTGTTTCATTTTGTTGCATGATTAACATGATTTATTATTCCATAGAGATGATGTTATTTGCTTTGTTTTGAACTAACCATGCTAATGTGTTGGTGGGTTTTGACAAGTTGCAGATTTCACCATCATACAAATAGCGCTAGAAGGAGGGCTTTACCTATTGGATATATGTGTTACTGGTATTTCTAAAATCTGATTGGTGTTTTGTTGTTTCTAAATATCACTATCATTTTCAACTTCTATATGCACTTCCTATTTTGGTCTGCCCATGTCTGCTTGAAGTATTTTCCAACTATTCTTGTTGTTTCCTGTCACACATATTGAGCATAAATTTTGCAATATCTATCATATTAATTTCTGTTGCAATATCTTACATGATGGTTTTTACAACTGACCATCACATTTATCTAAGAAGTTTCCTGTCTGTATTTATTTTATTTTATGCATATTCTACAATCATTTGCAGTTCAAAAATATTTTGAAGCCTGTGAATGGTCATTTGCACAAGGAAGTGTGAATATAATGCTTCAAAAGAATTGTGCCTCATCAATATTGTAAATGTTTTGGTCAGATCTTGATCAATTTGAGATTCAGTCACTTTACCCGCTTTCACAGCAGATTCTGTGTGTAGCCCCAGGAACTTTCCACAGTCCAGGTTCAATCTTGTATTCATTTCCACAACAAAACACCAGTCTTTTATGATCTATTATTGTTATTGATTAGTCTTTGCTATTTGGAGTGGGTTTCTGGTACAAAATTATAAGACTGCTTAGAAAGTAGAAATAGAAAGGAATACATATATTTGGCCTTTCAATCTAAACTACCAAATTCCAATTTTTTGTCCCATTTTATTGCTACCTTTGCTATTAGAAAGGACCAAAGTATGTTTTTCCCAATCCCCATGCAAAGAAAGAATCTCTTTACATTCGCAAACTTTCATTTGGAAAAGTAATGATGGTAGTGGTAGCTTCGTGAATACTACACATGCATAAATTTAATGGGAGACTCTATTATTGTCATGGGTTCCCTTGTCTCTCGATTAAAAGTCATCTGGTTTTGCCAATGAAACTTCTTCTGGAATTCCAACACTGCTCAGAGCTATTTACTTGTGACTCCATCTTTTGACTTCTGCTCTCTTACCTTTTGGTCTTTTCGAAGGAACTGTAACAGATTAAAGCTACTATAGACAGAAACAACAGTAATATCGACAACAACCACAATATTTGAATGATGAAATCAAGAGATTGCAGATTGGGGATTTGTAGTATTGTGTCGATGAATATTCCTACTTTGCACACATTGGAGAGAGCGGATGCTAGTCAAAAAAAAAACCCACTATCATGTGCTAGCAACGAGGGTACTGGCAAAGGTTTAAAGATTTTGGCTTCACTCCTACCAATCACGTCTGCACTTTGTCAAACTTTATGGTAGTATGCTGAATAATGATTATCATGTTCTTTAAAGTCTTCATTTTAATTTTACCATTGTTGAGCCTATGAAAGTTTGCACGCCCTGTCTTGTCCATATAATGAGAACTCTAAAATATAGTGGGCTATTATTTTTAAATGATATTGGAAGATTTTGCAGGATAAAAAATCACTGTCTCTAAGTTTTGTTGCGTCACTTCTTTTGTTGAATTTCAACAACATTGTGGATGCTACATTTGTCTAGTAGTTCACATGGCCTCAATTTGAAGCATTCAGCCACACAGTTCATGTGTCTTCTCTATGCATTCATAACTTGCATTTGCTTGCATTTTGTCAAAAAATTTACATGCCTTCTCTATGCTTTCTAAGTTTTTTTTTAAATAAAGGTAGTATAGAGCTAGTGAGCACCATTAAAATGATGAGTGAGGCAAAGATATTATTGCAATTAGAATATTTTTGTGTACAATAAATGATACCTATATTACATTACTTTGTTTATCCTTAATAGACCATGGACATCGCCGCCTTACACTTGAAGAATTTTATCAAATTGTTCATGTGACTCATTGTTTCTACTTCTACATTTTACATGGCATTCGATGAGACTACAATTTTTTGAAATATTCGGTCATGCGCCTTGTTTATGCTTTTATTATGTTTCAAATCAATATGACAGGGATGTTGCAGCTATAATGGCAAGGTTTGCATCTTGTTGTGCTTGGCATCGATGGTGAGGAGTGTAGGCATGATTTTCAACTGCATTGTCTTGGAAGTTTTAAAAAAAAGTCATTCATCGTTGTAATTGAATGCACCTTTTCAACAAATCTTCTAGTATATTTTGAAATTTATGCCTAGTCTTGCAAATCATGGCATTCTGTCCTAATAGCAACAAAGAGAATTTATTGCAGGGAGCTATTTTTTTTTGGTTTTGAGTATAGATTGTTGTACTAGATCAATTGTAGGCTGTGTAGGTTCAGGGAATTTGCTAGATATAGAATTTTGTTTGAAAATTAAGAGATATGCATATGTTGATATCTAATATGGTTGCATTTGTTTCATATGTTTGACTATTTATCATTGTTTATTACTAAAATGATTGTGAAAAAATCTACAAGGTGTTGTGATGTACTTGGTGACAGATAGGGATAGACCAAGGAAACATTCATCCACTGATATCATTTATTGCTTTCCTCTATTCGATTGGTCAAAGTCTTAAATTAGCATTGGTACCATTGTTCTGGTATAAATGTCATTGATGGTGTTGTGTTAGGGAACTAGTTTTAAGGCTTGTATAACCCCCATTGAAATCAATGCTAAGATTTTCTCCATTGTCAAGTCATAATTTACAGAATGAACGTAGGCAACAGTAGGATAGGCTAAACTTTTAAAAATCCTACAGTACTATTATTGGAATGAAAGGCTATATAATGTTTTAGAATGACTTTTTTCCATCTTGGGGCAATTCATATTCTTAATGATTTTCAATAAAACTCATAGTTTACAAATGAACATACATAGCAACAAAGTAACTTTTAAAAAGGCCTTTCATATTTCATGTTTGACTTTTTTGTTCACTGAGATAGATTATCACTACAATGACTATATTGCCATTAGTGTGCATATTTATTTGAACACTACTAATTATTTTCAAAAATGTGATGATCAAGTAATATTGTCAATCCTAGAAAACTTGTAGTGATCATGAGGAAAATCTAATTTTTGTTTCTTTGTTTCTTGATAGATTTTTCTTGATGAGGATTTTGCACCAAAGGAGAAATGGTGGTTTTGCTAAAACGTTGGAATAAGGTGAAAGCAAGCAAGATGGGAGTCAAAGAAAATTAGGCGTTGAAACTTGAAAATACACAAAGAATTTTTTAATGCTTAAAGCTTACATTAT
This sequence comes from Sequoia sempervirens, assembly GCA_007258455.2. Classification (NCBI taxonomy): domain Eukaryota; kingdom Viridiplantae; phylum Streptophyta; class Pinopsida; order Cupressales; family Cupressaceae; genus Sequoia; species Sequoia sempervirens. The sequence goes on along the minus strand of VDFB02270651.1, from coordinate 483,123,485 downwards.
ATGCCTTAGTTTTCTGTTTTAAATCAACTTACACTTTTGAGGCTCTAAAGAAAGAACACTTCAATTTTTTGTTGTAAATGGATAAAAAGAACGTTAGACACCTACTAGATTTCAATCTGGACTAAAATTGAACAACAAAATTTCACACTTCATCTTGGTGTTTTAAAATGAACTCATCATTGCTTTGAGGCCAAAACGAACAAGTGTCTGAATTGTGTGATTGTGTTTTTGATGCATTCTAAGTGTGTATCCTCTCCCCTTGCACTTCGTATGATCTAGGGTTCAAGAGAAACACTAAAAATGCATTTTACTACTTTGAGTCACCTTTAGAGGGTCCTGCCTAAGAGACACATCCGAAAGGAGAACTCAAAGGTGACTCTAACCGGTTTTTCATTCGGGTTGGTATATAAATGGATAAGACTAAACTGTCAAGTCCTCATGGTATATAGACCTTAGCCATATAGTGTCTTTCAGAACGGGGTACTACCATAAAACGTATAAGAGCCCCTAGTAGGATTGATTAAAGCCTTTAGTGGCTTGCTAGATGCTCGCAAGGTGCCATGTCCCCAATGTTGTGTCATTAAGAACCTTGTTTGTAGTTTCCATCCAGTCCATCCAACAAGTTTATCAAAGTGGTGTATTGGAACTTAGATTCTAAGAAGTTACTTGCCATGTCTGATCTTGGTTGAAATATAGAGGTTAAGACTTCATTCTTAACATACCTTTATATTTTATCCTTAGTTGCATGTAAAATCATCTCTTCTACTATGAAGGGCATGGGGCAAGCCCACCAAGAAAAATGTACCAATTGAGCTAGGATATTATATTGCTTGTGAGTTAGTTTGAAAACACAATGCTTTTATCAAAAATATTTGAAAACCAACATTTAACGAATCATCAAAATTTCAAACCCATTAGTTAGAGCAAATACTTTTGACAAAAACCCAAGAACTATTGCTTATCATGGGGATTATGTCCTTAGAGGTTTCTAAGTAATTGGGTTTACATCTTAATTTTCTCTTACAAAGGTCAACATTAGGCAACCCTTGTCCTGATTTCTTGGAACTTCCACATAGCACTTTGTGGGACGAAAAGAAGTTGTGACATTGGACATTCAATTTGAAACATAATCAAGTGTTTATTTTTGGTAAAAATAATCCACTAAGCAAAGATAACAAATTGGACCCCACACATGTGCTTGATATCTTTTGGTCATATGATTTTCATGCAAAACATTGGTCTTTTGATTTTGAATTTCTCTTAGAGAAAAGTGTGTTCTTCAATACCTTGGCCTAGTAAACAAAGTCTCTCTAAGTCTTTTAGGATCAAATCAAACACTTCATCCATCTCAAACATTTATCAAAATTCATCCATCCAAACAACTTTAGAGCTTTGAAAACGTCATTTTAGGCTTGGGTAAATCACCAAATCAAAATCATTTGTTTAATTAGGTGTGTGGGAATGCATCCTTTCTCATACATTTAACTAAATAAGCAATCCATTGAACAAGTTCATCCTAAGATCACATCCAACATCCTAGGGTTTACAAGTTCATCATTCAAATCAAAAATCAAAATAAAACTGTAAGTCTAGCATTGATCCAAAGTCCCTAAACGTTCGACACTCATACCATTCACCCCCTTTCATCCTTCATCTTGTCATCAGTCCTAAGAACCTTAGGGGTCACTTTTGCAACAAGGTCAAAACATAAGGAGAACATCAAATACAATCTTGATCCATACATCTTGAGTAATCCAAATGAATTGAATCTTCAAAGCCTTATAATGTCGATTGATTATAAAAACTCAAACTTATACAATCCATACATGGGACCATTACCTTTGATAAATTTCAATACAACAACAAGTGTGAGTACTCCCAAATCAAAGATTGGAGCACATTTCCCAATGGGAGATTTAAATCCGAATCTACAAATCCATCAACTGAACAATCAATGCATGAACCTTCAAACAAATGTCATCCCACCAAATCCCTACATGCCAAAGGAGAATGTACCAAGTACAAGTTTTTGAAACATGAATTCGGAAAACTTTAGGATGGATACATTTGCAAATCATATGAATATTCCCAACATGAACAATGGTCAATTCCAACCTATCCTGCCAAATCTAAGTGTCATCACAAATCAGAACATTCTCCAAAATCAAACACAAAGGCACATTCCAAATCTGCTTAAACAAGAGCCAAATCAACTATATCAAGGGAGTCAAGATCAAAATCAAGAACAAATTTGGCGAGATCAGATTGCTGCACTTTCCAAAATAGTTGAGTCATTGCGCCAAGAGACATATCCACCACCATTACCCATATCAACATCATTCCTTGGTTTAGGACTTCCCCCTTTACCTAACACTAATCACTCCATCCAAATCAATCCACCTAACACCAATCAAACCATCACGTCAAATCCTTCGAATGTACCATCGACATCATGCCAACAGAAGGTATCTAATCAAACAACAACATTGATCCCAAATCAAAATATGGTCTCCCAAGGACCTATCACCTTTGTCAATCCAACCATCTCTATCACTTTGATCACTCCATCCACCCCCATCACACCCATCACATCTCAACCCCTCATTACCATGATCACTCCAAACGTATCTCAACAACTCATCACTACATCCAACGCAATTATGAATCAACCACCACTACCACCAAAACCAAATGCAACAAGATAATATGACATTGCGCTAAAAGCTCACTAGGCCTACCAAAAGTCCATCCAACAATATCTAGCCACACAACAAGCACAACAAGCTCAACAAGTGCAACAAGCCTCTCAAGCTGCCCAAGCCTCTCAAGCTACTCAACAAACACAAGCACAAACACAAAAAATGACAATTGTTGAAAACAAGGATCAAGATCAATCCATCACTAAGCACCTTGAAGTTATGTCTATTTCATCCAATGATCAGATCGACATATGTCAAGAGTCACTTTTGAATCACGATCAAAATCCACCAACAATACTCGACAATGAGCCAATTCAAGAAATATCAACATCACTTGACTCTATGGTCGAAGACATTCACAATCTCTCCACTGTAATTGTTGAAAAAAATGATCAAAACCTCTCCATCGAGGAGCACATTGAGGATGTATCTACACAATCCAATGATCAGCTCACCATACATCAAGAGCCACTTTTTAGTGATCTCTTTCAAGGAGTGTTAGGATTATTTGATCCAATTGACATAGTGCACGATCCATTGATCAATGATCATATTGAAAATATCTCTACATTTCCTTATGAGTTAGAGGATATATCTCAAGAATTTATTCCAAAGCATAATCAAAATCCTTCACCAAAGTCTAGCAATGGTCCTTCCCAAGACATATTGACATCCTTCAACCTCATGGCTATAGATATTGAAGGAACCTTGAACTTGACACTTGAGGATGTTGAACCACTTACCATGTCTAATGATGACATCCAAGAACCCTTTGTAAGCAATTCATTCTTTGAAACTGGCCCATGTCAAGAATTTGATCCAAAGCATGACGAAACCAACTCTAAAAACATTCAAGATCAAGAATTTGTGTCTTCAAGATACTACAATAATCTAATGGACACTCTCCTATCTATGGAGGATGATCATATCCATGTAGTACATACTCCTCCATCTACCCATGAGATGCTTTCTATGGATGGACATGTAGATGATATTCAGCTAGAACAAGATTCTATTACACAAAAAGAGAAGATTTTTAATTCCTCTAGTCAAACAAAGTTTCCAACAACAGTATCACATATATCACAAATTTGGACTAAGGACATCATGAATAAAGATATTGAACATTATCCACTCAAGGAAGCAAGTCAAATAGAACAGTATAATCTAGAGTTAGCAGGGTGGAAAATTGAAATAATGTCATCTACAGTGGCCATTTGTCAGATCATGATTACTGAACAAGAGCTCTCAGAATAGGAAAAATCAAAGCAAGAAGGTACTACTACTACCATACTAGGGGAAACTTTGTCTCAAGCAAACATCAACATAGGAGGCACGCAGAATCCTTGTGGTGAAACCGATGTCAATACTACAACTAGCCACGTCATGAATCTTCATCCACCCATCACCCCATCCATGAATTGGGACCAACTTCAAAAGAAAGATCTGAATCAAAGGAGAAAGAATTCTATCAAAGAAAAAGAAGTTGGAAAGCATAACAAACAAATCAAATACAAATGGATACCAAAGAATACAAAGAAAGATCATTCCTATCAAACTCCATCAATCAAAGAACCTATGGGGAAAAATAAAAAGGGAAAAGTATCCAACAAATATGTCCACAAAAGCAAAAGAAGGCTTTTCAAGCAACGTACAAAGTGTATCAAGTAGTTGGTCCTAATTCCACACATACTTTCATATCTACCCATCATTGTTCATCTTCCCAAGTTTGGAGAGTCAAAGATTCCAAGCTGTCAACCAATCCATATTTTATCCCTAAACACACTCCATCCACGCCTCCACACATGATATCCAATTCTCACATTGACCATGTATTGGCAATGACCCTTCATCATAAGGATATAGAAGGCAATCTATCGCGATGTACGTATAGAGACAGAGTTAACCCTAGTATTAATAAAGCAGATCAAGAATCCCAAAAGTTGCATTAAAATGTACGTATCTTAGCAAAGCAACTCCTTCAAGTAGGATACCAATGGCACATTATGACAGAAGCATCTACATCAACACCACTAGGTGGGTCAACATGAATCTTTCAGAAAAATAAAAAAATCAAAAAAGCAAAAAATCCAAAAAAAAAAATTAGAAAAAGGATTGAAATAGTAAAAATAAAAATCATCCTCTAGTGAAAACCGCATGTGAGGCACTTTGGGCAAGACCATAACGAAAACCTAGCAAACAGGTGTCATGTGTAGAAACGAGCATCTACGTATGTCACTTCAGGTGAAAGCATCTCATCCCATCCATAATAAATCCAACATTTCATCCATCTTGTCCATAATAAATCCATTCATCCATGAACCATTTTCATCTATCTGCATCCATATAGTCCAAGTTATATTGATCTTGATGAAAGTTTGGGGCACACTTTACGCTTGCTTATGGTAAACATCTTGACATGGGTCATTTTCATCAATCCTATCCTATGCAACATTATATGAGCCATGAAGCATTATCCAAATGAGCATTCTTTATCTGAACACCTTATATTGTTTCAAGACTTACAATATCCATCGATCCATGGCATTCAATACATTGCTAGACACTAGGGGTAGGTATTTACATCTTGCTTCGAGAATAAATCTTGATCTATATCCTCCAACTTATATGACAATCCCAAAATTGGAAAACATGAAATAAAATTGGTCAAAGCACTTGAGAGAAAAATCCAAATCACTAGCCCATGGCATATTTTGACAAGAACATATTCCTTATCAAGCTTCATCAAACATCAAACATCAAACCAAATAATCACTATCAGTCGTATCCACAAATATCACATCCAATCATTCAAAACAATTTTTGTTCCAAATCAAGCTTCATCAATCGTGATCAAATCAAATCCAATCAAGAAATCATCAAGATATCCTTGTGTTGTTAAACACTATCCTTGCAATGTTGTGCATCCTCAACAATGTTATCATCATCGTTCTTGATCAAATCATCATCAATCCCACCAACAACCTAATCCTTATGTTGTGTAACACTATCCTTGCATTGTTGTGCATCCTCAACAATGTTATCATCATCAATCTTGATCAATCAATCCTTGCATTGTTGTGCATCCTCAACAATGTTATCATCATAAATCTTGATCAATCAAATCCTTGCATTGTTGTGTATCCTCAACAATGTTATCATCATCATCAATCCATCGATTTGATCAATCAACCTTAGCTTGGTCTTCAAAAAAATCCAAAATAGATCACTTATATCTTCACACATGTCCATACCAAAATCATCAAAATCATGCGAAAATCCAAAAAACACTCAAAAAGTCAGAAAAACATCAAAAACATTGGAATCCAAACTACATAATCTCTAAGCTTAAATGTAGGCAAGGCTCATCTCTGATCATCCCCTGAGACATCAAAATCCAAAAACATTCAAAAAACACAAAATCCAAAAAAATTCAAAAAACAAAAAATCCAAAAATAGTTGAAAAATAAAAAATCAAAACATTTGAAAAATCCAAAAAACCCAAAAATAGCCTCAAAACATTTCAAACGTAAAAAACATCCAAATATTTGAAAAAATCCATCTGCCTCATCTCGCTTGCACCCGCAATAATCAATCATCCATAATAAACAGATCATCACCTTCATCCTTTGGTAATACAAACATAAACAATCATAGTAGTCAGCAAAAGCAAGCTTCAATCATAAAATTAAAAGCAAACAACAAATAGTTAAAACAAAATGAAAATCTTGATCATTTTCAAACATGTCAGTCAACCTTATATCAACATCCTACCAATCAACTTATCAAACCATCATCATCCTGTAAAATGCATGTCCTAGGATATATCATTCCGACAATGGGCATCATTTTGGATATCACCTTGGATTCTTGTTCTATCAAAACTAATCCCTTTAGCGAGAGATATGAAGAGCATTGGCTTGTTTGCATACTTGATCTTTTCATTTGATTTATCTTATTGCGCTCATTCCAAGGACCTCTCAATGATATCCGAACGAGGGATTTAGAGAGATAGGAATGGGGCAACAATCATTATCTTTTGTCTACTATGCTTGTTGGATGTTCTTGTAAAATAACTTGGAAAATACTTGCTTTGTTAGGTACATCCTAGCAAGGTTTCGTATGTCAAGTGTGAACAAGAATACTCCTATTTTCTTGTCGAGTCAAAGTCCATCACACTAGGTACAATGCCATCCTAGTTCTTTATACCTTGATGCATCGTATCTATGTGTATTATCAAACATAAGGTAAGTAGCCCTTTTCAAATCCTAATCCTTGATAAACAAATCATCATCATTTATCATCATCATCATCCATTTCTCATCATCATTTCATCATCATCATCTCTCATAACATTGGCTTGTTGGATCCTCTTGTCATCATCTAATGTCTTCTTCTCTGCACTAACATCACGTCATGAATAGTTAGTCATCATCACCAATGCATCCATCTTGCATCCACGAACCATCAATATTCTACATATCATAATCATAACATATCATCATAATATAGATGTGTTAGTCTAAGCATCTCATAAATCATCCATTGCATAATCATAACATATCACATCATCCATCTCATCCATCTCACATCATATCGTCATTCAAGTTGTTTAGGATAATACAAATTTGTTATTCTAAGCATCTTAAAATCATCTCATTTGTATCATCATCCATAACCATCCATTTTGAACCTCTTTATCATGATATTGACCCTCAAATTGAATCTTTTCGCTTGATCTCTCGAGGGGGCAATGTACTAGTGTACTTCTTTCTACTGGGACAACCAAAAAAATCATAATTTTTTGAATTTTGATCACGGCAAGTTTATTCTTTGAACCAACACAACAAGTACATTGCTTCAAAGAGGGGAAAAATGTAGACATGTCAAATTGACATAATGCATTCAACTAGGTGATATTCATCCATTTGGCAAATAAATCAAGTTTATTTATCAATCTCCTAAAGTCATTAGCTTAAACTTGATCCTATCATCATCCCTTTAATTAAATAAATCAAACATTTATTTAATTAAATCCAATCCATATTTCATCCTTTTCTAATTTAAATAAATCAAATATTTAAATTATGAAAGTCAAACAAACCTAATCATAATTAATTTAATCTAACCATGATTAAATGTTAATCTTACCCACTTGCATTCTCTAGATTTGGCCACTTGCACATGAAATTGCATTTAATTGATTTATCAAAATCTTTATTTTCAACTTGGCATAAAGGGAGAATATTCTCCAAGTTTGAATCCCCCCCAAGTGGACATGTACACCCAACAGAGCATTTATGAGGCCTTACATGTCTCTTACATGTCCCCTTCCAAAGGTCAAACTCAACATTCATTGCTCAAGTTTGAATTCAAATTTCCCCCCTCTTAGGCACATTTCTCAAAACTTGCACATGCATCCACCACTCACCACTTGACAGGTGTCTTCCTCTCATTTGTCCAATCTTTGTCCCACATTGATCCATTTTCAACATTCTTCCAATTTGGGAATCTACAAATAGAAGCTTCAACTTTGAGCAAATCCTCCACAATCACTCACGTAAAATCACTCTCTTTAGGAGAGCTGATTTTTCTCATCATCACTCCACCATGTTCATAGCATTTTCATCATGGAGCTTATCTATCAAGGATTGGGAAGGGGCTATTTTCAATAATAGCACCAATCCACTATGGGATAGGATTAATTTCATGTTTTCATATGCTTTTATTTGGTTTCCATTGTTTCATTTTGTTGCATAATTAACATGATTTATTATTCCATAGAGATGATGTTATTTGCTTTGTTTTGAACTAACCATGCTAATGTGTTCGGGGGTTTTGACAAGCTACAGATTTCACCATCATACAATATATATCATATAACATAAAAATAAACACATGAAACATAAATCAAGTTTTATTTCCAAAGAATCAGCACACAACATAGGGGAAGCCCACAATACAAAGTACTATGGGTGGGGAGGGTACGCAGTCCGTAGGGTACTATGGTCTCCATTGTGGGGAGGCCGCGGCCCCCATGTAGCTACGTACCGCAGCCTCGGCTACTATGCATAGCCGGTGTTGGCTGCCCCCAACCCATAGTGGGGTCAGGGAATGGTACAACGAAAGCCATCCACTCTACCCCACCCAATACAATAAATTTTATTTTATATTTTTTTCTTTATCATTTTTTTTTTTTTTTTTTAATTTCTTTCATATATAAAAAACATATTTTATTAAGAACCACAAATTTCCCATAAATAAATTTTGTTGAATATATTAAAAACGTAGGTTACCCTGCACACAAAATTTATTAGTATTATTATATATTTTTTAAATTAAATATTTATAGTCGATGAGGGCGTGGTTTGGTGGTTAAGTTGCTTGGTTGTAGTGACGGCCACCAAGGTTCAAATCTTCGCTGGGCCAAAGTGCTCATAGGCCTTGTGCCTTCGCTAGGTATTGTGCTCATGGGTTTGGTTGTTTCTTGTGGTTTCTTGTATCTAGTTCATAGCTCTAGTCAAAAGCGTTTACCCCTAATAATATGGGTGCATTGCACCATTATTTAAAAAAAAAAATTTAATATTTATAATTTGTACCTCAAAAACAACAACTCCATATTTTTATATTAAATCTTTATTTGTACCAAAGTATAGAAGAATATGAACAAAATATGCAATGAATTAAATATATTTTATTTAATATTTATATAAACGAAATTACACAAGTACATAAAATTTATATATAAATATTTCTTCGAATGATTCAAATAGAATAATAATATATGTATATTTAATTTTGTATAAATATACATACATACATACATACATACATACATACATACATACATACATATATATATATAACCCAAGATTCAAAACAACAATAAAACAATAGGTCTTTCAATAACCCAATATAGTTCTAACATTCAATTTAACCATCAATTCAAAAAAATGATTTTGATTTCAAAACAATAAATTTCACTACTAAACTATATTGAAGAATTTCGAAAGGGTTTTACTATAGTTTTCCACAAATGATTCGAGAGTTTTAATACAAACAAGTTTTCAATCACATAACCACTTTCAAAGAAAACATAGAGAAATTGATTTTCAAAACACAACAACCCAGATATTATTTATACAACGATAAAGTAGTAATAACTTAAAAGAAGAAAACCTGGAGTCCTTCGTTCGATGTAGGATCCCTTATGTAGCCTCTTCCCAATTTCCTTCCTGTAGCTCTCTTTTTAATCTATCTTTCTTCAAAACAATTATTTTTACCCAGAAGCACACACAAAGCTATTTTTCTTTTATTTTCTTTTACAGACCAAAACAACAGAAAAATCTTCTATGTGTGAAAAAATCTCTCATAATATAAATAAATAAAAAATCCCTAAAGCTCTTCATATTTTTCCTCAAAAATCCTCTTCCCTCATTGGTTTTTTTCCTGCTTTTAAAAGCACACACTTATCTACAATTTTAATTAAAATTAATTATTTTCCCAAGATATTATCCACACAAAATTTTCTAATTTAATGTTAAGAAAAATATAATATTTAATTATCATCATCAATATTCATTTAAATTAATTTCTTACACTTTCAATTAATTAAATAAATTTTTAATTTGCAATATATTTAAAATTCAACATGTAACTAACTTACAATTAATTAAAACAACAAGACATCATTAATTAAAAGACCACTAGCCATAAATAAACTAAATAATCAACAATCAAACTACATAATGACAAGGACCAAAAACCTCAATCATGACACGACAACTCACAACAAGACGACAGACTTGGGATGGGGACACTTCCAAATCAACTCCCTTTTTCAACATTTTACCTGTTGGGTTAATTTAATGCTCGCACTATCATGTTGAAGCAAGTGGAATTGAGACTTTATTCCTGCAAATCTTGCATCCAAATAAACGTCAAGTAACACATGTATATATAATCAAAAATATGATAGTGTGAGAAAGAATTGCAACGTAGCAGGGCACTCGTAAATGAGTGGTGTTACACTATCCTCTCACCTAAGCTATACTAACAATTACAATATCAAATATGAAATAACATTCCTAAATTAATTGATCACATCATAACTAATTATTAAACCACTACATCTCAATGCATTACTGAAACCAACTAAACATCATAGAATCGCAACATCGACATATATAATATTAATGAAAATTCATTGCATAATAAAATAATACAACCACCACATAAAGTATCATAAATCAACATAATAATGTCAAATGTAGCAATCAGCTAAACTACGCATCCGCACACACCAGGTTGGTGAATTAATCACCATCACAAATCAATATCACACTAACATATAAAAGTAACAAATAGAATCAAAGAATATAGCAACATGGGGGTATTACAGATTTAAGGTTTAGTTCTGCACACCATCCATAGACTAATGGACAAAAAAAGGTGGTGAATAGGAGTTTGGGCAACCTGCTCAGATGCTTAGTTAGAGATAAGCCCAATGGATGGGATTTGATTATACCACATGTAGAATTTTCTTACAACAATTTTTTCAATGGGAGCATTGGTAAATCACCATTCCAAATTGTATATGGGAGTATTCCAAGAACTACTTTTGAACTAAGAAGGATGGATAAGGGGGAGAAGAGTAGTGTTGAGGCTGAAGATTTTGCTGAGCACCTGAAGATTTTTCACAAAGAAGTGAAGAAACACATCAACAAAATGAAATCACAATATAAGGCTCAGGCATATCACAAAAGGAGGTATAAGGAGTTCCAAGTAGGAGACGAAGTCATGGTTCATTTTCAAAAGGTAAGGTTTTTAGTAGTACATACAACAAGTTAAAAATGAAGAAGTTTGGACCATGCAAGATCTTGAAGAAGCATGATTCAGGAAATGCTTATGAGGTAGAGATGCCTAGTGGAATAAACATTTCTCCTGTGTTCAACATTGCTGATTTGATGAAGTATCATGAAGGTGATATAGAGGAGGGGTCGATAAATGAATAGTTGAAAATTCCAGTGCATACTTTAGAGAAGGAAGAGATAGAAGAAATCTTAGATAGTTGTGTGGGTAGAAGCACAAGAAATAGGAAATATGCAAAGTACTTAGTGAAATGGAGAGGAAGGCCTATTGAAGATTCATCATGGTTGTCTAAGCTTGAGGTTAATTGTCTTGGTTTCCCTCTAACTCCTGAGAAGTGACAGGGTCACTTTTCAAATTACCTTGGGTGTCTGAAGCAGGAGCATCTAGCAGTGTAGGGAAATCTTGCATCACCCAAAAAATTGTTTTCTTTATTTTTTCTAGTTACTTTGAGTCCCATGATAGCACTTTGGGGGTATAAGACTGTCAGACATCAAAAATATCAAAAATTGGGTACTTCCTATTTTTAGTAAGTCAGCTTAAACAAGCTTGTATGGATGTGCAAATTTACTCCAAGGAGCAGAGCTGAAAAAAATTTATGGTCATGAAATAATCACCTCAATACCCTGCATGGTTTCAGAGATATTAAAGTTTTCATCCCGAGAAATTTCTCCAATGCAGCTTCAAATTTAGATATAAAACTTTTGAGGCCCTGAAATAGGTCAAAAAGTGGCTGAACCAACCTCTGATGGATTCATGCATTGTAGATTTCGTCAAGAGCTTTCCAACAATATGCAATAATAGTGAATCAGATAACCAGATCAAAAGTTATGGCCCCATGAAGTTGGTCCTCTAAAAAGTGAATTTCATAAAAAATTCTTCCTAGGTCATAAATCAAATGGTGGGACTTTTGGCATCAAAACAAAATGGGGAAACTTGATCTTTCTGGAAAATTCTAGGGCGGTTATTGTGGAAAATAAAAAGGGTTAAGTGGGGGTTATAGAAGGCAGCCCTGATAATGCAAATTGTGGCTTCAAATAGTAGATATATTTTTTTTAGAGTTGATATTGTTGTAATGAATCAAGCCCATGAGGCTGTAACATGCAAGCTTTGAATCTATAATTTCATTTTCTGAAAATAATTGAAAGTGATTCATTTTTCTACCTCACATCTTTTGTGTTGCTATCTATTGTTATGATTTCTATGGGTTTTGGGCAGTGTGTCCCTCATTAGATCAATATCTATTATGACATTTATAGTTTAAATGGTGATAATATAATGTATTTTTTTTGGTACATTCTTTCATAGTGATTTTCATTAATCTTTTCACTTGCAAGCAAACAATTTCCATTAAAGTCACCACTTTTATGATATCCTACATTAGTTGTAATTTTTTTTTATCAAGTGATGGTCCACATTGTTAATCATTTTTTTTTACTTTTTTTTTAATGACATAGACAAAAAAAATTATGTAATTATAATATGTATCATTCCAATTCCCTTTTCAACATGAGGTTAAGAAACACCATACCAAAACTATAGACATCACTCTTACTGAAAAGCTGATAGTTTTTTGTAATATTTTGGATCCAAGTAATGAAGGATTCCTTGAGTGCCAACAAAAATTTGATACATATTGTGTATAGTCATCCTAAGCTAATTGGTATGAATCCACACGTTAGGCTTTCAAATTTCCAAAATACAAAAATAAAAATGATCTAAAATGGCTCAAATTTTGTGTCAAAGTCATATTTAGCAAATGACGTACATGTGGACTCCTAATTTCTCTAGAATGAATTGACACCTTTACATTTGACAACTCTAGCCGCTTTAGTGAATAAAATCAATTCTCTATGAATTGAAGGACATATCCAATATTAGGAAACTTGAATCGACCAAAGCGTAATATTTTACAACATTGTGATAGCCATAAACCTAGAGATTCTAGCTAATGTATACTACCACTTCCAATATATACTATTTAATAATTTTGAAGTGAATAGATAATTAGGTGCTAGAACATGATTTTATTTCAATGAAAGCAATTCTAAAAACATTTTTTGTTTTGGGTATGTAGAGACTAATTTGGGATTTAGAAGATATATTTTCTTGTCATATTTATTGCTTATTTTCAAGGGTTGATGGTGTTAATAACACCATGTTTTCCATATGACAATTAATAAGCACTACCCCTCATTAAAATTTAGTTCAATCATGGAAAGGGAAATAAACCGAATCCAAAGCTTAACATTATATTGTCACACATAACTACTTTAACTTTTTCTATTGCATAATTATAATTTTTTAAAGGGTAAACCCACAAAAGTGGTTTACAATTTGAATTAGGAAGGAAAACTTGTAAAAAATTACCCCATGCCAAAAAATTTCATTCTAGGGGTTCAAATGAACTCATTGGTTTGAACAAACCAAAAAAGGGTTCGGTTAAACCATATTTCAAGTGAACTTATTTAATGCATGCATAGACAAAAAACAAATGAAAAACCCTTTTGGGAAGGGGGTTCAAATGAACCCTAGTTCACTCGAACCCTTGGGGGTTCACTAGAACCTCCCTAGTTCTAGCAAACACCCCTTTTCCTTGATTTTTGACCTTTTTCACAAGAAAAACCTAAATTTTTATGCTTTGAAGCTTGGGTTGAGGATAAAAATGGAAGAATCTTCACAAACCCAACTAGAATTAGGTAGTCATTGGAATGAGCTATCCAAGGAATATAATTTTAATATGTTTTGGTTTTATTAAACATGGGTTTTTCATCGAAAATGAAGGTCTTTGTTCTGCACATGTGGAAAAATAGCATATTTTCAAAAAAAAAAATGAAAAATATGAGTGCACCAGATATTGATGTCCTTGATCCAACAAAAAAAATATTGAATTTCAATATATACAAAAAAAATTATGCATTATACTGTCGTGTTATGTCTAAATTGAAATTGGTTTGACTTCAAAATTTGATTAAAGAAAAAATAATCAATAAAAAAATATATAACCAAGTGGAAGCACTAGATATTAGAGTTACAAATCTAAATTCAAAAGAATTGGAATTTTATCCTTCATGAAAAAGAAGTTATGCATTATACGGTGTGCACCACTTTTTAAATTTAATGTTGCTTTCTAAAAAAAACCAGTTTTCATGGGAGATGGAAAAAAAAGTGCAATCTAATTCCAAAAATTTTGAAAAAATTATTTTTAGAATCTACAAAAAAAATGTGATGAGAGTTTAGTTTGCATAATCTTCAAATTCCTCATGATTTAGCTGCTACAGGTTCCCGAATGTGAAGATTTAGTTAAAAATAATAATTTCAGTGTCTAGTTTGGCCAAAAATTGTAAACCACTATTGTGATATCACCCTAAGTCATGCTTAAATATATATAACAATAGAATAAATATAGTTTCATAGCATATAAGTGAGTGACAATGTGGGTGCTACGACCCTCTTAAGATTGTGAACCTCTTAATAGTAAAACCTATACCTATAGCAACCCCTCACCATCTCAATAAAATAAATAAAAATGAACATCTAGACAAAAAAAATCCTCACCTTATAATAAATTCTTATAAATTCCCTTCTAAATGCTTCTTATAGTTTTAAATACTTCTTGAATGTTTGGTTTCATGGTGGTTCTCCATGGTAGTTTCTTCATGTTAATGGCCTTACATAGAAAATAAATCAAACTCACATGGTTTCCTCCCTATCTATAGCACCTTAAGAGGATGAAAAAAAAATCCTCACAAATTAGGACCACTCAAAACAAACTTGAAAATACCATGAACGAAATGCCCTTGTAAGCCATAATAAGTAACTGACACCATCAATACGAAATCCAAACATTAGAGAATAGGCTAACTATCTACGATTGAAATAAAATTACATATGCACACCAAAAAAACTCCAATTTTGGATGGTAAGGGTTATTAAGTATGAATTTAATCAACAATAACATGAAGTAGGATATAAAATGACCATTCTATCCACCCAAAAAAGTTTTTTTATTATCAAAATACTTTAAATGTGAAAAATAATTATATGGATTTCAATTTCAAAAGATCAATCTAGCTTCTACTACAAACTTCCCTTTGATCAAGGTAATTTATAGCTTTCATTTCAAGCTAAAACAATAATATTTCAGGTTAGTGCAAGAAAAAAACATCAACCAATCTAGAACAATTGAAAGGTTTCCACCTACATCTAGATCAAGTTTTATCTATTGATGTTTAACTATAAATATTGTTAACATGTTTTGATGTTAAATGTTGCAATCATTTGGATGGTCTCTAATTCATAGGTTATTTTTTTTTTAACAAACTAATTCCTCAAAGAAAATCTTTCACACCTTACTTGGATATTTCAATTTATACCTTACAACCTAGACCTTCAATTGCCTAGTAGCCAACTAAGCGACTTTTTATGGTATAACTATTTCCATGCAACTGCTAATGGAGATGTAAAACTTGATTTAGATACCCTTTTGTAACTTAGTATAAATATCTTAAAATTAAGTTGGGGTGTTTTGTATAGAATAAGGAAAAACAAGGTTGTTACAGTTCCAATTATGCATATTTAACAATCCTAGGGCTAGTGAAAACATACAAACCTTCATAAACCACTCAAATGGTAGAATTGGGAATTTTCCTTTTGTGGTAACATAGAACACATCCAAATGAATTTTTTCACAAATTTTTAGAATTTTTCAATAGTGGAATAAAAAGATATGAATTTTTTAAGCTTCCTAGAAACCTTAGGCCTACTATAGAAAACTTTGAGAAATAAGCTTGTTTGATAGGATTGAAAATGCATTTTAAAAACTACTGGTTAAAGTAAAGTTTTGTTTTAACATCAACTTCTTTCCATTCATCCACTTTTATGGGTCATACCAGTCTGTATTGATCCATACAACACTATTTTATGCCTACAAATAGTAATGTCTGAACAAGCTAGTGAGGGTATTTGGCCCATAGCTTACAAAAAAATCAATGAAATTACAACAAACCAAAAGCATATGAAAGGTAATTCAATCCTCTAACATCTCCAATCAAGTATAGATCATTAAATGGGTCATACATGTTGTACCAAGCAACAAAACATGACTGCAATGTTAAAAATCAGTGAAAAAGCTTGCTTCTATTCCTCCAAAACTTCAAAAATTAGTTCTTCCCCCTTTTTTCAACTCTTGAGGGTGTATTCATTCATTTACAACTGATCCTAGTCATTAGGAACAATTTTTTTCTTGCATGTAACTCTTTCTTACTTTTTTGACAACTTGTCAAAGTTGCATGACAACTTTTTACAACATTTGGAAACTTTTCACCTTTTGTTAAACAAAACCTAATTAATCAATCCAAAATGAATCCATATGATTCCAAATGGTCATAAATGACCTTATTGAAAAAAAAAACACACAAAACACCTAAAACTCAAAAAAATAATAAAAAGTGTCCTTATGAGGGTCCCAATGCCCTTACATTATACTCCTAAGGAAAGAAAAATCTTAGTTCCATCTGAGATGTGATCTGAAAATTTGTCAGTGTCTTACATCATGGACTTCTTCAACCTACAAATTTGATATGTGGAATGCATGTTTCATTTTTACCTTATGTCTTCCACTTCTCTGCTACTTTTCATTCAAGTAGGGATTTATTTCCAAAAATTGATGCTCCTTACACCTTATTATATGTTCTACATTCTTGACTTTCCCTATATTTTTCTTATTCTTCTTCCACTGTCTCTTACTTAGCATCTTCTCAGCTTCAAGGTTCCAAAATTCTAATACTTTTTCATACATTGCATTACCACTATCCAAGCCTTCAACTTCATCATTTGAATACAGTTTGTCAGCATATTCATCATCCATAAAATTAGAAAATACAACAAACTTACCTTTGTTATTTTTGCAACATCTTCACCATATTGTGCTATATTTCCATAACAATATTCATACACTGCATTCACTTCTCCTTTTTCTTTATACCCTTTTTCCACCTTCATCTTCATCTACTACACCTATAAACATATATTCACAAATATTGTTAGAGACAAAATTTTAAGTCTCAATGGACTCATTTCTTCATATTTTTCCTCTTCCTTGGATGGCTTTGGATCTAACATCATCTTGATTAAATTTTTTTTATATCTTTATTCTCAATTGCTACCACTTTCTTCTTTCCATAATTTCCTTTATCAACCACTTGACCATTTTGTGAATGGTTATGTTGTAACTCCACACACTTGTTACTATACTTTGTATTCTTTCTTTAAATATTTTTTGAATTTGTTCCAAACCTTGTCTCATCTCTTTTATCTCTTCTCGAATATTGTTTCTTTACCTTCTCACCTTTCTTCTTCATATCACTCATTTCCCTTCTTATCTCTTATTACTTTCTTGAAAACTTCTTATTCTTTAGGTCTTCATGGATTATTCTCCTCAACACTTACATTCTTTTGGTGTCCCAATACCTTCACACACACAACTATCCTCTACCCAACATGATTCTATAATATGCACTCTCCAAGACCTCTTCTACCCACTTCCTCTCAGTGGAAGAAATATGCACACATTCTACCTAGTTTCATCACTATTGGAGTATATAAGTCACTAAGTCTCTTTCATACCTACAACAAACTTTCTCTCACAACTCTCTTGTCTTGGTACATACCTTGCACTCTTAGGGTCTTCTAGCTCTAATACCAAAAATGATGTAGAGGTTAAACAATTTGCAACAACAAAAATCTCCTCAAAGAAAAATTTCACATCTTACTTGGATATTTCAACTTATACCTTTCAACCTAAACCTTCAACTGCCTAGTAGCCCACCTAAAATACCTTTTTTGGCATGAATTTTTCCATACAACTGCTAACACATATGCAAAACCATATTTAGATACCCTTTTGGCCCTTACTAAAAATATATGTTAAAATTAAGTAGGGTTGTTTTGTACATAACAGGGCGATAACAAGTTTTTTACAATTCCAATTAGGCTTATTTAACAATCCTAGGGCTAGTGAGAACATATAGACCTTCATAAACCACTCAAATGCTAGAATTAGAAATTTTTCTTTTGTGGACACATTGAACACATCCAAATGATTTTTTTCACAAGGTTTTAGAATTTTTCAACAGTGGAATAAAAATATATGATCTTTTTAAGCTTCCTAGAAACCTTAGGTTTGCTACAAGTAGTTTTGAGAAATAAGCTTGTTTGACCCTTCAAAATGCATTTCCAAAACTACTAGAAAAAAGAAATTTTTGTTATAATATCAACCTCTTTCCATTCATTCACTTTTATGAGTTGTACCAGTCTGTACAAATCCATACAATGCTATTTTATGCCTACAAATAGTAATTTATAAACAAGCTAGTGAGGGTGTTTGGCCCACAACTTGCACAAAATGCAATGAAATTACACCAAACCAAAATCATATGAAAGGTAATTCAATACTCTAACATCTTCATTCAAGTAAAAATCATTAAATGGGTTGTACAGGCCATACCAAAGAAAAGAACAAGATTACAACACTGAAAATAATAGAAAAAGCTTGCTTCTATTCCTCTAAAACTTAAAAAATAAGTTATTCCCCCCTTTTTTAACTCTTGAGGGTGTATTCATTCATTTACAATTGATCCCATTCATTAGGAACAATTTTTTTCTCACCTATAACTCTTTCTTGTTTTTTTGACTTGTCAAAGTTGAATAACAACTTTTTACAACATTTGACAACTTTTCACTTTTTTTTTTTTTAATAAAACCCAATTAATCACTCCAAAATGAATCCATATGATTTGAAATGGTCATAAATGACCTTATTGGACACCAAAACACACAAACAACCTCAAACTAAAAAAAATAACAAAAAGTGTGCTTATGAGGCTCCTCATGCCCCTACATTAGTCTCTCACATACTTAATACACATTTTAGGCTGTCAGTTTCCATCTAATGCAATATAAGAGCTAAATGAGCTTCATAAGGTAATTTAGCTCTATTTGTATAATAGGCATGCAAAGGATAAAAATTTAATATTTTTTGTATAGTTTCATAATATTGGGAAAACTTTTCAAATAAAATGTTTTGATTAGATTAAGACTGGTAGGGCTAGTACCCATTACAAAACAGCCATTACCCATTGTCAAATATAATGTTATTTTTCCCAACAATGTTGATTTATTCTATAAATATACATAATGGATCAAGGTTTTCATGTACACTACTTTATTTGGAAAGACTAATTTCAAATAAAATATTGGCTATCATTTTTTCTCATCTTATTAAATAATATTGATGAGATTAAACTATTAGAGAGATTAATGTTTGATAAATCCATTTGAACTAGTAGAATGTAAACAAAATATTGTTCTATTTATCCATTTTATATTATTGTTTTTCTTTTGAATTAAATATTGAACATGATTCATATTATATTTTTTGAGGTGTGTTTTACTTCAATAATTAATTAAAATATATATTAACTATGCTAATTCATGTAATTCAAACTTATCGTATGAAAAAGCTAGTACTCAATATTAAAAAATATATAAACTATATTTAATCACACCCCAACATCTATTTTCTATAAAGTGTCATGTCTCATGCAATAGATACATCTCTCCATACAGGTATGTACAAGATCATCATGGAAAAAATAGGTCGTTAAGTGGCAAAAAATTTAGAAAAATCAGAGTTAGGCAACTTGATGTAAAAATTTGAATAAGTTAATTATATTACTTCAAAAATAGTAAGAATATAATTTGTAGCAAATTAAATGTATTTTCTAAACTACTAGGTTTATTCTTTTTAAAAAAATCTATTTGGTGAAGATTTGAAATTTCAATGCAATAGTACTTAAATTTTAGGAAAAAATAAGAAGTGGTTGTCCGTCTGACCACCCTAACCACAATAAAGAAATAGTATTTTTTTATAAGAATTTAGATATAAGTAGAGGACTCATGTCCATATGTGATGCATATTTTTTGTAATTTTTTCCAAATTATATAATTAATTATGAATTTTTTATTAGAACTTTTAAAAAATGTAAAACTCATATGTCCGAATTAATCCTTAACTTGGTCAAAACTTCATGAAATTCAATTTTTTTTTTTTTAATCCTATAGTATGTGAAACATAGAATGTGGCACATGTTTTATATTCAAAAAATGTGATACCATTTGAAAGCTATAGATGTTTTTCAATCAACCTATCAATTAAGACTTTAGTCATAATTCAAATAGAAAATGAATAATAATTATTTATTAAGGGTATGTGCAGGATCATCATGGAAAAAGCAAACCCTTAAGTGGCAAAAAATTTAGAAAAATTAGAGTTAGGAAACTTGACATAAAAAATTGAATAAGTTATCTATATTATTTCAAAAATATGTAAGAATAGAATATGTAGAAAATTGAATGTAGTTCTAAACTAATAAGTTTATTTATTTATTTTTAAAATATATTTGGTGAAAATTTGAAATTTCAATGTAGTAGTACTTAAATTTTAGGGAAAAAAATAAGAAGTAGGTGTCTGTCTAACCACCCTAACCACAGTAAAATGATAATATTTTTTAGTAATATTTTAGATATAAGTAAAGGACTCATGTCTGGATGTGATGCATTTTATTTTGTAATTTTTCCCCAAGTAAATAATTAATTATGAATTTTTTATTACAGCTTTAAAAAAATATAAAAAGTTATATGTCTGACCACCTTAACTTGGTCAAAAATTCATGAAATTCAATTCTTTTTTTTAATCCTATAGTATGTGAAGCATATAATGTGACACATATTTCAAATTCAAAAAATGTGATATCATTTGAAAGCTATAAATGTTTTTCAATCAACCTATCAATAAGGACTTTAGTCGTAATTCAAATAGAAAATGAATAATAATTATTTATTAAATTCAAAGTAAAGCATAATTTATATTGGTGGAAAGCTGAGAATCTCCTTTAAAAACCCTTTTTGCTTCATCAATTTTGGGTAAAAGAAAATTCATTGGCCACATACCCAACACATACCCATCATATTGCCACTTTTTGGCCCATCATGATCCTGCACATACCCTTAAATTCAAAGTAAAGCATAATTTATATTGGTGGAAAGATAAGAATCTCCTTTAAAAACCCTTTTTGTTTCATCAATTTTGGGTAAAAATAAAGTCATCAGCCACATACCCATCATATTGCCACTTTTTGGCTCATCGTGATCCTACACATACCCGTACATGCTATCTAATTAATGATCTCTAGATCCATATATTTGAATATAGCAAAAATCTATTCACGCTCTATAATTTTAACTAGTATCAAAACTAAAATTTCCAATTCATGATGGAAAAAAAAGTGAACATGTAAATTAAGTGTACAACTCTAATATGGAAGCATTGTCGGGCAGAAGCAAAAGGTGCTAAGGAGGTTTAAAATCTAAGGTTGGGGGCAATGAAGAAGATGGAGATGACACAGATGGGGAGGGGGATGGGGTCAAGCGATTCTTTTGGTGGTGCAGGATTTTGTCTTATGTTGGGTCATGGTATTTTAGTTTGTGGTGCATTCCTTTTTGTAGCTTGGGGTGTGCATGTGGTTGCTTTCTTAGGTGTGCTTTGTGTAGGCTCTACTAGTGGACTTCCCTACTGATGTTTGTGGTATCATTTACCTCTCATCCTATTGTGGGTGAGGGTTGTGGCTACTGTGAGCCTCTTCTTGTGCATAACATTCTTCTGTATGAGCCTTGTTTTGATGGGTTTCATTCTCTAGGGCTTTCTTCTATGGTGGCTCTTGCTTTGGGTTTCTGGGTGGTGGTGTTCATGTCAAGTACAACTAGTGGGTGGACCATGATAGGGTTGTTTTGGCCTTGAGTATGCATTCTTTCAAACCTTGTAGGGTTGGATGGTTTTCCTCAAGGTTTTTCTCTCCTATCACTCTCTCTGTTGTTTGGTCTCCCTTGGCTAGCTCAGCTCTTTGGTTACCCCTATGGTCTGTAGGCTTTAGATTTGGGTTTTTTGGTAGTTTTCCTAGTGTTGTGTAAGGTGTGTCATTGGAATGTGATGGGGCTATTTGTGGTGGGAGTCTGCATTCTCTCAAGCTTCATGGTTTTACTCTCTTTCCCTTCTATCTATTTTCTGGTCCCCCATGCCTGGCTTTGCTTTTTGGTTACCTTCATGGATCACAACCTTTGATTGCATACATGGTATTTGATTGTGTGTCTATTTCCTTTGTGTTGAAGTAGAGTGGTTCATTAGATATTTTGTTGATGGAGTTGTTCTTGAATGTTTTGGTTTCTCTAGCTTCTCCTTTTTTGTTGAATGTTGAGTGGTTTTCTAAATTTCTCTCTTTATCTCCATGGGTTGAGCCCCTTCGGGCTCAGTGGTATTCATTTTTTGCTTGTTATTTGTGGGTGGTGGCCTCTTTCCAGGTTTTTCCTTTGGGTAGTATGGTTGCTTATTCTATTGTTGTATTGGTCGTTCTCTCAAATCCTATGGAGGTGGATTATGCTCCAATGGAGGTGGATTTGGGAGGTGATTGTCTCTGACTTCCTTAGTTGTTAATCCTATTGAGTTGGATGCTTCTCCTATGGAGGTGCAGGTTGATGATGTTGGAGGCTTCTAGTGGTATTGGACTTGGTGGTCATATTCCTATTGTAGTGGACTTGGAGGTGATTTCCTGGTTTGTTCATTAGCTATGCACCCAGTGGTACCCAGTGGTTAGTTGAGCTCTCCATCTCCCCTATTGAGGTGGGGTTTCTAGAGTTTTTGTTGTTTTTTCTTAGGGGATTGATGGTGTATTACACTATTAAGCAAGTTGTATTTCTTGGCTCAGTGGTGTCTTCCACGAGCAGTTGGTTTATTGATGCTCGGTTGATGCAAGCGAGATCTTTGTGTATCTAAGGGTTTTTGGTCCTGGTTAAAACTAGGTTGTATTTGGGGTTTTAGGACCTTGCTTGTTTGTTTACTACATCGTGTGTAATAATTTTAATCCATTAGAGGCTATTATGGAGTTGTTGTTGGTTTATTGTTTATTTTAATTGTGGCTTGCTTTTCTTGTACTAGGTTTTGGGCCCCATCAAAACCCACTTTTACCTCTAATCAAAAACAAATAAAATGTGAAGCATAATTTCCTTAGAATTTGAGGTGTTATATTATTTGATTCAAGAGACCTCTCTTAACTAGCCTTTCTTGATTTATTATGTAGAGAATTATCACAACCTAGCTAATACACCTAAATAATTTGATACTTATTCATAGTTAAGTATTTTGATGGAATATTGACTATATTTAATAAACAATGATTGTCATGATTCACCCTTGAACCTATTATGTTAAGATTAAAATATTGTTAAAAATCCATTTCAACATTATGTAAATTACTCAATATCAATATTATTATTATTTAATTTTTAAACTAAATTATTGGAGTGGTTAACATTGATAATGACTAAATGCTTTTTTTTTCTGATTGTGACAAGAAAGTTGATGCTCTCTAAACATAGAAGGAGAATATCATTGGGGAGAAGGTGTCCAACAATCTAGAAGGTGAAATATCATGAACGAATTGAGTACATTCCATTTATATCATGTACATAAATTTTATTTATGATCACGTGTGTGATTTCATAAATAGGAATTAAATTTTATGCATTTCAAACTCAGAACTAATTTTATTTAGAAATATTACTAATTTTAAAGTTAGTATTAACATAGTTGGTAATTTTGAAAAACTAATAATAATAGTAAAATGGTCGACATAAATTAGAGACTTACTATCATGAAAAATGAAAGAAGTTTCATTTTATACTATCCACTAGTTTAGTATTAATTTAAAAATGGTTGAAACACTTAGGTTGCTACAATGGAATAGGAGTTGTATAATTTTTTTGGGAATCTGACTTCCAAATTAGGTGATGCCAAGGGAAAAATTAAATATTTGCATGAAGCATATGGAGAGGAAGGTTTTGCACTCAACTTTATCTATAGTTATCTTGACTTCACTTTATTGGAGCACAATGAGAACTACTTGATCCTTCCTCCATAGGCATAGTATGTTGTACATAAAATAGATATATTTTTGGGAAAAATATAGAAGGAATAGGCATAGGAAAATAAAGAAAATTGGTAGGCCATTAATACTCATTCATTCTTTGGTTAGTTTTTTTTGTTGTTGATATTTTTCTTCTAGAAAGGAAGCCAAAAAAGACAACAATGAAATTATTTTTGGAGACACACTTTTACTCCAACTAGTTTGATTGAACTTGCATATACACAATATGTTTTAGTAATCATGCATTAGCTAATAATTAATCTTTAATTGTTTATAAGTCTATGTTATTCCCATGCACTTAAGTTAAACTTAGGAGTTCTTTACTCAATGAACTAAGTACTTTTCTATGTTTACTAAAGTGAAGTATTACTAGATCATTTTTTTTCATTGCATGTGATGTTGACACTTATCTTGATCTACTCTATTTACAATTTAAGGTTGCTCATATATAGCACTCAATCCTCATTGTATTATCAATATTTTTCTCTCTCAAACTCTCAACCTTTGAGGAATTTTTTTTCCTTGAAGATTCTTGAGGTTCATTCTATAGCTTTTCCTTATTAAGGAATACAACAATTCTTTGTTTGCAAATCTCTTGCATGGAAGGTTTCTTTTTTCATTGTTTTATAATGTGACTCATGTCTTTTACAATTCTAACATGGTGTTAGAGAGTGGATTCATCAAACCCCTTCTCGATTTATGAGTTTTTTTTTTCTTTAACAAGGGTTATAGGATTTAGATCTCAAATCCCCTTTGTTTTTTTGTAAATTTTAGAGGTGGGTGATTTTAAGGTGCATTGTGGCATAAAAAGGATCTCATTATTGGATTTAGATCTATTGAGAAAGTCAAATTTGGATTTGGTTTGGCTTAATTTGGACTCCTGAGTTCAAATCTATGATGGTTTGAAGCAGTTGATTTTTTTTCATATCCAAAGGGTAGCTATAGTTTTGGTGCAAAAAGGACCTTGCCATTGGATTCGAGAGGCTAATTCAACAAATTTTGACTATAAATTTTCCCTATTTCAAATTTGAGAGCTTTTCAGGGAAAATAATTTTGTACAGGGGCCTATATAACCCTTATATGGCCCTATACATGATCTTTGAAAAAAAAAGTTGGCTTTATTTTTTCAAATTTCTTTTATTTAGGAATTTTTAAAAACAAAAGTTGCAAGGTCATTTAAAAAGATGTAGGTGTTTAATTTTTATGTGGGCTCAATTTTTTACTATATTTTTGGGCACATTTAATTACTAGGGTACCTACATTACCTTATGGGCCCCCCTTCTTGCTACTAGCATGGGTTCTCAACCCCTACAAATTCCCCTTTCAAGGTTGACAAATGGCTTCCAAACTATTGTTGATGGTTTAAATATTTATAGATGCTCCATGTTTTTTTCAGCCAACATAAAAATTTATCGGTCCCTATACCCTTTTCCCAAATGACATCATTATAAAAAAACAAGAATATTCCACAAGATTCTAGTAGTCCCATTGAAAAACTAGTGCTGAAATCACCATATCAACATCCTACATTTTTTTGGTGAGTTCAATTTTTTCTAAGTAGAGAGAATATTTTGGTGGAACATAAATCTTTTTGGCAACTATATTTTTTGGGGAAGGGGAATATTCATTGATGTCATGTGGAAATTAGCATGACATTGATCATTTGTATGAATGACCCCATGCCTCCTCCTATCCCTTCATTTGGCCTTAGAGAGCATTTTTTATTTTGGCATAACTTGGGCATACAAAATCAAAATCAGGCAAACGAGATATCTTTAAAAAGCTAGTTCCACTAACTTTCCAGTGTTGTGGGTCCCATCACTTTATTTTTCTTCTAGTGCATTCTATAGCGTATTGAACTTGGTGGTGTTGTTTTTAGTCCCTAGATCATAAATTTTGAGTAGCTTCTCTATTTTTTATAATTCCAACAATGTTGGAACTATCTTTCAAAGCTCTTCACATCTATCCATGCACATTTTCTAGATTTCTCTCTAGGTAAATTTTATTCAATTTTTTTCAGACTCTAGTAAATTACTTGGATGTCTTAGCCACTAGAACCTTTTCATTTGTGTGGGATGATTCATTTTTTGGCTATTTTATTTGTATTTCTAGTATTTTATTCTATTCGGGCATTGTAGAAATACTTTTCATGCACATTCTCTTTTGTATATGTACTGAGATAAAGTGTCATTCTAAGGTATGTGCTAGATCATGATGGGCCAAAAAGTGGTGCTATGATGGGTATGTGTATGGTATGTGGCCAATGACTTTTTTTTACCCAAAATTGATGAAACGAAAAAGATTTTAAAGGAGATTCTCAACTTTCCACCAATACAAATTATGCTTTACTTTGAATTTAATAAATAATTATTATTCATTTTCTATTTGAATTACAACTAAAGTCATGATTGATAGGCTGATTGAAAAAAATCTATAGCTTTCAAACGGTATCACATTTTTTTAATCTAAAGCATGCATCACATTCTATGCTTTTCATAATATAGGATTAAAAGAAAAAAATGAATTTCATCAAGTTTTGACCAAGTTAAGGTGGTTAGACATACGAGTTTCTATATTTTTTTAAAGTTGTAATTAAAAATTCATAATTAATTATTTATTTGGAAAAAAATTACAAAAAATATGCATCACATCGAGACATGATTCCTCTACATATATCTAAAATATTATAAAAAAATATTATCATTTTATTGTGGTTAGGGTGGTTAGACAAACACCTACTTTTTTTCCTCTTTGATTTTCCACAACACAAACTTGAAAACCTTCACAAACATGACCAAGTAGTCACTAAACTTCCAATTCCACCATTAGATTACATAGTTTACATCAAAATTTTGTTGTCCTACCCAAATACCAACAAATTCATGCTTGACACTCAAACTTGTCAAGCTAGGTACATGCAAAAATCTCCTTCAACAACACCACCTTGCCTCACAACCACAAAAATCCTAAATCTAACTCCTAATAGGCCCATTCCACCAATTTTTAGAACTATCCTATAGTGGAGTAGTCTACAAAATCCATTTTTCTTATCAAACCCTAAGAAACACTAGGAAAACAAGCAATCTACAAAAAAAAATCTAAGTCCTAACCACCTTGATGAAAATCACTCTAAAATGATTCAAATGAAATCTTACATGATCCTCTACTACTTTACATCTAGCTTTCACATTAATTGCAGACAGTACAGAATCATACAGGTTCAGATATTACAAGAATTTGTAGAAAACACCACAAAACAAAGCAATTTGTATTGAATTTTTGAATATTACATGATCCAACCTTCCTAAAAGGTTTTAGAGGCCTTTTTAACATGTTTTCACTTCATTCCAATGAAAAATAAAAAAAAATCAAACACCTAACCATTCAAATTCCAGCTTCCCACCAAAATTAACAAAAAAAGCACTAAATAACATTTACAAAAAGTAATATTATTAACAATACTTGACTCCACACACCTAGGGAATCCTAATCTCCCTAATTACATCATAAATTGTTCCACATGAC
This sequence comes from Sequoia sempervirens, assembly GCA_007258455.2. NCBI lineage: Eukaryota > Viridiplantae > Streptophyta > Pinopsida > Cupressales > Cupressaceae > Sequoia > Sequoia sempervirens. The sequence continues at coordinate 483,095,356 of VDFB02270651.1, read as the reverse complement.
CTTATTTCATGACAAAAATAACTCACACCCAACCTAGACTCCTAATTGCATAGGAAAAATCCAAAAATTGCGAAGGTGCTACTGCACCATTTAATTGGAAGGAGGAAAAAATTTCATCCTCTAGATGAAATGAAATCTTTGATAGAGGCTCCATGTTGTTTCATGTCTTCTTCACCCATACATTGAGCATATTCAATGGAAAAACCTTATCATTTTGAAACCAATACTCATTGTAGACCTTCTTTCTTGTTTGTTTAACCTCCCTTGTATCAACAATGTTTTCAAGCTTCATTGGGAGGCTAGGAGAAAAATCCTTCACCCATTCTCCATCTTTAGCATCAACAGTAGCTACAATATCATCACTTGCAATCACAACACCTTTGAATGGATACAAGTCAACAACATTGAAAATAGGAGATATGGTAACTCCTTGAGGCAACTCAATTTCATAGGCATTTTGGCCAAATTTATGCACTATCTTGTAGGGACCTATCTTCTTCATCATCAATTTTATGTATTTTCCCTTTGGAAGTCTTTCTTTTCTGAGATGAGAAAGTACTAGATCACCAACTTTGTATTGTACATCCTTTCTTCTTAAATCTACTTTTCCTTTGTATTTTCCCACACTCTTCTTCAAGTTTTCTTTCACCTGATCATGAATGTCTTTCACTACAATTGCAAAATATTCACCTATTGCACTCCTCTTTTCTAGTTCCTTGGTTTTCTAAGATCAAAGATACCTCTAGGATTCATCCCATAGACCACTTCAAAATGGCTCTTCCCTATGCTTCAATTTACTAAGTCATTGTGAGTATACTCTGCTTGAGGAAGAATAACATCCCATGATTCACCATGTTCTTTGGTCAAACATCTCAACAAATTACTAAGAGACCTATTGACAACCTATTTTTTTCCATCCGTTTGTGGATGGTAAGATGAGCTAAATTGCAACTTTGTACCCAAATTTCTCCACAAGGTCCTCCAAAAATGACCTATAAACTTAGAATCTCTATTAGAAACAATGCTTAAGGGAAGACCATGAATCATCACAAGTTCTTTGAAAATAAATCCAACAATATGAGCTGCATCATTAGTACTCCTACATGAAATAAAATGTGCCATTTTTCTAAATCTATCTACAACTACCAAAACACTACCATTTCCCCTTTTATTTTTTGATAGTCCTAAAACAAAGTCCATACTAATAGACTCCCATGGATGGTTAGGGACTGATATTTAGGTTGATAAAAACAAGCATTTGAACTTGTTCCTTTTTCTCTTTGACAAATTCCACATCCTTCAACAAACCTTTTCACATCAGAATCCATCTTAGGCCAGTAATAAAACCATTTGACCTACTCCAAAGTCTTGTCAATCCTAAAGTGACCACTCAAACTCCCATTGTGCTTTTCCTTCACCAAATTTTCTCTCATGGAGCACTTAGGTACACACAATTAGGATCTCTTAAACAAAAAACCATTTTTCAAAACATAATATGCAAAATGACTATGAAAACTATCCCAAAACTGATTGCAGACAGAAAAATATGACTTCAAGTCATCGTCATGTGCATACATACCTTTGAGTGAATCAATACCAATGCTTTGAAGCTACACCTCTTGCACCAACATAGTTCTTCTACTGAAAGCATCAACAACCCTTTTTGCTTGACCTTTCTTGTGCTTAATAGATAAGGTATAGGCCTATAAGTACTCCATCTATTTCATATGCCTATGACTTAACTTGTCTTGGCTATTCAAATAACTCAATGCATGGTTGTAAGTAAGTACCACAAACTCCTTTGGAAATAAGTAATGTCTCCTTTTCTTGAGAGCCTGAACCATAGTATAGAGTTCAAGGTCATAAGATGAGTACCTTCTCTTAGTTTCATTTAATTTCTTACTAAAAAGGCCACTAATTTTCCATCTTGGCTCAAAATTGCACCTATGGAAAATTTGCTTGCATCACATTACATTGTAAATACTTTGTCAAAATCAGGGAGAGTGAGAATATGCATTTGTGCCACTCTTGATTTCAAATATTCAAATATTCTATCTACACCTGTAGTCCAATATAACTTATTCCTTCTCACCCCCTTGATTGTTTAATCATTGGTGCAACTATATGACTAAAATTCTTGATAAACTTCTTTAGAAGTTGGCTAGTCCATGAAAACTTCTAACTTTTTCCATTGTGGTAGGTGTAGACTAGTTAAGTATGGCCTCAAATTTTGCAAGATCCATCCTCAAATTCCCTTCTGATATCAAAAAAACCAAGATAGATCAGTTCTTTCTTCATAAACTCACACTTTAAGGTTAATCATCAACCTCTCTTCATTGATTTTGTTCAAGACCTTCTCAAGGTGATCTAAGTGGTCTTCTTTTGTCTTGTACACAAGTATGTCATCTAGAGAAACTACCACAAATATACCTATGAAGCTCTTCAACTCCTCATTCATAAGTGTCATGAAGGTACTTGGAGCGTTTGACAATCCAAATGGCATCACAATCCATTCATACAAGCCTTCATTAGTTTTAAAAGTTGTCTTCCACTCATCACCCTCCCTAATTCTTATTTGATGATAACCACTCTTTAAATCTATCTTAGAAAAGTATCTAGCACTAACTAAGCTATCCATTAAGTCATCCATTCTAGGGATAGGAAATCTATACCTTATGGTGAATTTTTTTTGCTCTTGAATCAATGCATAATCTCCAATCTCCATTCGTCTTTGGAGCCAATACTATTGGTATAACATAGGGACTTAAGCCTTCTCTAATCAGACCTTTGTCTAGCAACTCCTGGATCTATTTGATTATCTCCGTATTATGTTGAGGAGTCATCATATATGTTGTCTTGTTAGGAAAGCTTAAACATGGTATCAAGTCAATATGGTGGCTTACTTCTCTAATTGGTGGTAAAGAATTGTCAATTCTTTTGTTCCAATATGTTCATACTTATCAAGAAAAACCTGCACCTCACCAGGAACTTGTATTTGATCTACTCCTCCATCAGAAATAGGCTTCCCTACAATGGCAAAACCAACCTCTTCTTTCTCCAAGTCCTTCAAGAACACCTTATCCTTCACAACCATCACACTAGGACCTTCATGAAGTATCCTATCATCTTCTTGCATAGGTTCTAAGGTGATTGACACACCATCCTTCACAGTTTTATATTCATTCTTGTAACCATCATGTTGAGTTTTCTGGTCATATTACCAAGGCCTACCAAGGAGTATGTGGCACACATCCATGGGCACAATGTCACAAAGAATTTGGTCTTGATAAGGTCCAATGGAGAACTCTACCCAAGCCTGCTCATTCACAAGCCCCTGCTGCCCCTTATTGAGCCATGGAATTTTGTATGGATTAGGGTGAGGTATTCTTTTCATCTTAAGCTTTTCTACCATTTCAAAAGGCTCGATGTTATCTATTGAACCAAAATCAATTGTGACTTTGCATACCTTCCCTTGGGACTTACATGTTATCTAGAACAAATATTTCCTTTGAGGGTGTTCCTTGGTGATTGGCACTTTAATTAGTGTTCTCCTAATCATCAAAGCCTCTCCTACTTCTATTGTGGCACAAAGAGATGGTGAGTTCACACTTTCTTCATCCTCTTCATGAACAACTTGTGTCCTTTCCCCACTTTAAGAACTTGTACCCTATTTTTCTGGGAACTTCCAAGTAGGATGTCCATATTGATTATAGGTATAACACCTTCCAGAGAAGGCATTAGAACCCCTTCCTTGCCAACTAAATCTACCCCTACTTCCTAGTCTTCTACCTCTGAAATTTCCTCTTGTTTCTCCACTAGATTCTTGGCTTGTCCTTTGTTCATTTGGTCCTCTTTGAGAACCTCTTACACTAGGGTTGCCTCTACCCTTATATTGCTTCTCCAACCTTCTCTTGATCCTCTCTTCAGCCTTTATAGCCATTTGAAAGCACTCTACTATCCTAGGAGTGGTTAGGTTGATTTCATCTTGGATTGTCGATCTCAATCCATTCAAGTATCTAGCCACCTTTTATTTCTCATTTACTATATGACCTGACCTTATACTAAGTTTATAAAATTCTTCAATATAAGTAGCCACATCCAACTTCTTTTGTTTTATATTTTGAAATCTTTTAAACACTTGTATTTCATAATCACTAGGAAGGAATTGACCATTTACCTTTGCCACCATTTTTCCCAAGAATTGATCTTGGACTTGAATTTCTTTGCCCTATCCTCTTGGATGTAATTCCACCAAGTTAATGTTCGTCCTTTCAAATTTTTTTTCAAATTTAACCTTCTTTTCTTTTGGCATCTATTTGTAATCAAAGTAATTATTAAGAGAATCAATCCATTGAATAACCTCTTCTCCATCAATCTTACCACCATACATTGGAAGCTCCATCTTTACCTCTTGAGCCTCACCTCTAGCCACCTTGAGCACTTGAAGAAAATTTCTCTCTTTAGGATCCAACTCTCATTATTCCTCCCCCTCTTCTTCGGGCTCACTATCTTGTGCCATCCCCTTACCTCTTCTCTCTCTTGTCTCCAGTGCTTCCATTCTAGCCAACATGGCTTCTTGGATCTCTCTTAGGGCTCTAATCTCCCTAGAAATCACTACTCCACCTTTAGGAGGCATATTGGATGCTCTTCTCTCAATCTTCTTTCTTGAGATTCAAATTACTTTCTCCAATTAATCTGAGCCTAAGATCTAATACAACCTGATGCAAGGAAGGGTGATATAAGGCTTAAAAAAATTGATTCCAACTAGTTTATAGGGTCAAAAACACCTTCTAGGGTAACTTCTTTTGATAACCCACCTATTAGCTTGTAGCTAAAGGGACACACTTATTCAACTATATCTATCTCTAATGAACTTTTCAACACTTTATACACACACTTTCGGGAACCCAATATGATGTTATTCAACATATCAAACCCTTTCTTAGGACTATTTTGGACCAACACACCAAAATATGACATGTAACACTGCTCCTAGGCCTTATTAGGCCTTTTTTCTAAAGGAGGTATTTGATTTTACACTACACAAACTTGAAAAACTTCACAAACATGACCAACTAGTCACCAAACTTGCAATTCCACCATTAGATTCCATAATTTACATCAAAATCTTGCTATCCTACCTAAATACGGGAAAATTCATGCTTGACACTCAAACTTGTCAAGCTAGGATCAACCACAAAAATCCTAAAGCTAACTCCTAATAGTCCCATTCCACCAATTTTCAAAACTATCCTATGGTGGACTAGCCTAGAAATCCATTTTTGTTAACAAACCCTAAGAAACCCTAGGAAAACAATCAATGTATAGAAAATTTGATCTAACTCCTACCCACCTTGATGAAAATCACTCCAAAATTATTTAAATGAAAGCATACACAATCCTCTACTACTTTACACATGTTTTACATTAATTGTAGACTATACAAAATCGTATAGGTTTAGATATTACAAGAATTTGTAGAAAATAACATAAAATAAAGAAATTTGTATTGAATCTTCAAATCCTACATGAGCCAACTTGCCTCAAAAGTTTTAGAGGCCTTTTTAACATGTTTTCACATCTTTCCAATGACCAATAACAAAATTTCAAACACCTGACCATTCAAGTTCCAACTTCCCACCAAAATTAACAAATAAGCACTAACATTTACAAAAGAAAAATATTTTTAACAATACTTGACTTCACACACCTGGGACCTCCTAATCACCCTAATTACATAATAAATTGGTCCAAATGACCTTATTTCATGACAAAAATGACTCACACCCAACCTAGACTCCTAATTGCATAGGAAAAATAAAAAAATTACGAAGGTGCTCTTGCACCAAAATGCAACATACATCAACGGTTTGTTACATGCATTTCAATGAGATGGATCATTTACCATATGGACACTCTTACATTCCTATTTTTGGAGGTTCTTCATTTCAACACTATATAAGTCATCTTTTGAGAGAAGTCTACAACTTCTTCATCCTTCAGTGACATTCTATGTGTTCCTCTTTTTTGAGACATTAATTTTGTGATTGTAATCATAGTATAGGCTAAATACACTATATCCTAATGAATTTAAGAAATCTTTAACCCCCTATTGTACAATCCCAATGAGATATTCAAAAGCTTCAAAAACTAAGAAACCATTAAACTAAGCATGAAATAAACACAAAAGCTTAAAAGAAACCTAATCTAGAACTTCAAACCTTATCCTATTGGAGGAGTGGTATCGTATTGATGTGCAATAATGAGCCTTTCTGAATCCCTTGGATTAAATGAGCAATTAACTGACCTCCATTGTTGAAAACTAAGCTAAAATGGATAAAAAAATGATATGGGTGGATGAAAAACATGAAAATTCTTGCTAATAGATGCAAGGATGACTAAAGATAGTATTCAAACAAGGAGCATAACTATTCTTTGATGGAAGTTGATCCATTTATCTCAAAATGGGAAGTATCTATAGGGGAGAAAATGAAGAATCAATGGTTAGGATGAGAATGATCTATCAATGGTCAAGATAGAATCAAGGGTGAAGACATGGTTCAAGGATTCTCATCAATGGATGAGAATCAAAGATCATATGGATCAAAGAAACCATAAAGGGCTCACAATGATTCAAACAAACACACTTTCTAACTTTGAAAGTTTGTTACAAAGTTTTTTGAAAAGTATATTCCCTTTTGGAGCCAAATAGAAGAATATTCCTTTGGAATATTCCCTCTACAAGTGGATGGGTGAGGAAAATTAATAATTTTTTAATTAAAACTAACTTTTAATTGTGCAAGTTGAGGGTTTAGTGTAGGAAAATGCATACCCTTGCATTTTCACACTTGTTTGTGCCTTCCTTGCTTTATTCATGCTTCTTTATGGCTTAATTTCTCCTATTTTGTGTCCACAAGCCCTATGAATTACATCTTTTTTTGGTTAATCTTAACATTATCAAATGCATAAATTATAATTTAATGACTCCATTGGTGTGTCCCTTATTTTTGGGTCGAGAATAAAATGCCACCTAGGGTGTCTTAGTCCCCCAAGGCTCTCGAGACCCTAATTTTGGCATATCCCTATTGGGCCCCTTTTTGGTGTCTATGTCCCAAGTTTTTAAAAGTTGGGACTAAGACACCACCTAAGGTGTCTTAGTCCTCCTTGGGTCATTTTCAAGATTTAATTTCAAATTATGGCAGGATTTATCCTCCTTTAAATTCAATGAATTGATATGTCAGCTTGATGTGATATAATTTTAGGATATTAAGCATAAGTACAAATACAAGGTTCCTTGATTCATTTCAACCCAATTCTTTTGTGAGAGCTTTTATCATAGCATAATTGAGTTCACAAGAGCATTCAAGAGAAAATTCATCAAGCATTTGGAGCGATTTTTAGATTCAAGCATCATATCAAAGAATTTTCTTCCATCATGTGTGTTGTACTAACATTTGTGATGTAGGGTTTTGATTCAAGAAAAGAAATTCAAGTCCTATTTATCAAGCATTTAAGATCCATGTCCATTGCAGCCATTACACACAAGTTTGTATATTCCACAAGGGTTTGGTGAGTTTTAGCATTGCATGTTGTTCATTCACCACTGCTTTCATTATTCTAATTCATTTCAAGGTTTAATTAACAACAAGGGGTTTGACAAAGGAAAATCAGCATTCATTAACAAACAACAAGTTTTTCCCTCTTGCATATTTGTGATTACAAATCTAGGTTGTAGACTTGAAGATCACTTGGAGTGCAAAGTTGCAAAAGTTGCAATGTTTCATTAAAAAGTTGTCATCTTCACGAAAACTCACTTACTGTTTGAATCAAGAAGTTTTAGAACTTGAGATCAGAAGGGAAGAAAGTGGAAAACTTGGAGTTTAGGATGTCGTTCGAAGTTTGTAGAAATTCAGAATGGGACTAATACTCCATCTTGGGCATCTTAGTCCCCTTAGGCTTATTTTTTAGAGGTTTTCTAAGATCTGGTTCCAAGATCCGAAGACTCCATATTTTCCCCAACAAATAGTAGTAGGACTAATACACCATTCTGGGTGTCTTATTCCTCCACAACATTTTTTGGTAGTGTCTTCACATTTCCATAATCCTCATAGCATCTATAGACTTCTCAAGTACACATATACTATCTCCTTATTGCATAATTTCATCATTTTCATCTCTCATTTAGCTTACATTTCTAGTTTTAGGTTATTTCACATACCAAACTATGTTTTCATACATTTTCCTTTCCAAGCATTTCCTTGGTGGTGAACCCCTTAGAACTCAAAGAAACCCCTCCTAGGACCTTCCTAATTGTGAATTAACTCACCTTGTGAGGTTGTTAGTCAATCCAATTGGGACTCTTAGGACATTAGTGCATGATTGAGTGGAAAAAGTGTGATATCTTTAAGTATCCATTTTTCTCCTCATCATTTTGGTAAACCTGACACTTTTGAGAATTCATTTCAGTTCTAATTTGGATTCTATTAAATTCCTTAGATTTAAATTGCATTCATCTTGCATTAGTGAAAGTGAATCTAGGGTTTCTTTCATTTTGCATTAGTGAAATTTCATTTAGGGTTTCCTATATTTGCATTAATGAAAGTTCATATAGGTTTGCATTTTTACTTTCTTGCATCCATTTATTTCATTAAAAAAACTAAAAAGTGCATTTTTCATCATCTTCATTGCATTTACAAGCAATCTTATTGCATTCAAAATTGAAAGAAAAATTGCATTCCATATTGCATTCAATTGCTTGTTCATAGTTACTTTTTCTTGCATTTATTTGCATATTTTCCAATTTCTGAGCATTAGTGTCTTGCATAGACAATCTATAAACATTGTTGATATTCTAGAATTCCCTATTTTTCTACAAAAAACCTTTTCTAGGACTAAAAAATCCTTCATGGCATCTTAGTCTTTCTCAAGATATTTTCTTCAGACATCTCTCTTTTCTAGTTGTTGTCTATTTCAACTTCTGGAACTTCAAAATCTCACCAGGAGGACTAAGATGCCCTTCCTAGCATCTTAGTCCCTGTTGAAATTTACTCTCTAGTTTTTAGGATATGAAATTGCTTTTATGTGTTTTTGTGGGCTACCTTCTATTTTCTATTTTAGTTTCTAGATTGGCTATTATTGTTAGAGTAATAAGGTATCTCACTTAATTAATTTAATCATATTGGTTAATTAATTAAGTCACTTATTACTTTAGGTTTTCTTAAACTAAACTTAGGCACATTAATAATTAATAATTATTTATTAATTATTAAGTGTGAACACTAGGGTTTTCTTTTCAGGTTTACTTTAGGTTTTTATGATCTCCTTCATAGGATTGATCTATTGTATTTATCAAATTCTCTTAATGCATTTTTTAGCTTGAGGTTTATAGAACATCTTCTTTGGTTCTAAATATTTTTTGTAAGTGATAGGTAATTGCATGTAGGTGATTCTTGGGGTTTGTGAAGTTGAGCTTCTCAACTTTTGTACATGTTATTAGAGCTCCAAACATCTGGCTACCCATTCATGATTTGAAAATATTTCCTCATAGCATATTTTTTCTATGCAATAATTTCAAGCTAGGTTTTTTTCTTGTGGATCTAGGGGTCGCCTATTTTTTTGGGCATATTTGGACAAAGAAACCTCACCAATGTTGAGTCTGCAACCCCCGAAAACCCCTATTTTCATATAAAATTTGTCCATTTTGGACATAGTTGAACCAAAAGGAATTTTTTTCCCCAAGGTCATACAACCCTAGGGCACATAGATCGAGGTATTTTTTTTCAAAAATAAAAAACCATAGAAATATTGCACAACTAGTTATAAAGGAGATTTTTGCCTGCCCACCACTTGGTAGCCTCCCACTGGCCACCTCTGGGCCACCACTGCCCCTTGCACCACTCTACCACTGCCCCTATAGCCCCTATGGGCTTAAGGCCACAACCATAGTCCTATTAGTGACTAGGTTCCAACCTTCCAAACCTTGTGGGCTTTATTTCCTAGCCGGTGGTCTCATTACAGACCATGTGCTTAGCCTTCTAGCCCCCATTGGATTTTTTTTCAACATTGTAGTGAACGGTCACATGGCGGACTGAGGGGTGCTAATTTTTTTCCCTTGTTTAGCGTTAAAAGTTCCTTTTATAGAAGAGAAAAATAGAAAAAGTAATAGCTTTGCATGAAGATATGTAAATAATACTATAGTTTAGGAATTCAATAATCAGAAGAGATGAGGCTTGCTTATAAAAGCAAGCATGCACAACCCTAATCTTATCTTGAGCAACAAGATAGCAGGACAAGATAACGATGACAATTATAACCTAGGAATTAAAATATTACCTAAGTAAACTTATGCAAGTGTAATTAAATAATTAATTACACTAACACCCCCCCATAAGTGCAACTTAGGGAGAAGCAAATTGTTATGTAATTGATACAAAGATGCAAAAGATGCGTCCCAGAAAGAAAGGCCTAATTAGGGAGATGGCTTCTAGATTCAAGAGCATCTCATCATATGGAATCTTCACAATCTATGTTCACTTCCTTTGAACCTTGCATTATGTCTCCTATTTTAATGGGAAACAATACTTACATGAGTGTTATAGGGAAGGGGTCTATTAGTTTTGGGGACAACACCTTTTAGGATGTCTTGTATGTTCCTCACTTGATGGACAACCTTCTTTCCATCTATCAGATCACACATGGAGGAAATGGGAGATCTGTGGACTTCAAACCTAATTTTGTTATCATCAAAGACTTGGAGAGTAGAGAAGTTATTGCAACTGAGGTGATGGATCACTCATTTGAGATGTATTCCTTTTCATATTTTTCTATTGATGGTGCTTCTGTTCCTACAACTATTCATCACACTTCTAGTGTGAATCATCATTTAGAGGAGACATTTGGCTTCTTGAACATTGGTGTTCTCACTTTAGATCCAGTTCTTGAGCTTTTTGTTCCACCTCCTATTGTAGTTGCTAATAATTTGATGACTACAGATGCAGTTTCTTCCATTTCAATGTAGTAGGACATTGTTGATCATTCATCTTTGGAGGTTCCTATTCAGTCTTCACCTATTTTGACTTCTTCATTGGTTGAGGTCACACTTGCTTCTATGGAGACATTTTGGGCTACACCTACTTCACCTTCAGAGATTTCATTCATGAGGCCTCTTCCCTCTCACTTCTTTTAGGAGATATAGTTTCTTTAGTCTTTCTGGAGCTACTTCATTCTAAGGGGGATCTGCAGCCTCTTCATTCCTCTCTTTTGGGGGAGTTCATTGATGTATCTTTGTGATGGATGATGTCCTTGGGGGGTCTTCTAGAGTCCTCCATCTTTCATCTCTTTTTTTTTTGCATTCTATTTTGGGGAGGAGTTTTGTTCCCATGTGGTTTTCTCCTTTACCCTATTTGATTTAGTTTGCATTGCATTTGTACATGGGTACCTAATTAGGCCTTGTTTATGGAACCCATCTTTGCTTTCATGCACCTTTTCATAGTGTTTTAGCTACTCCCTAAGTTCATCTTAAGGGGGGTTGGTAGAGTAATAAGGTATCTCACTTAATTAATTTTATCATATTGGTTAATTAATTAAGTCACTTATTACTTTAGGTTTTCTTAAGCTAAACTTAGGCACATTAATAATTATTTATTTATTTATTAATTATTAAGTGTCCACACTAGGGTTTTCTTTTTAGGTTTTCATGATCTCCTTCATAAGGATTGATCTCATTGTAATTATTAGATTCTCTTAATGCATTTTTCAGCTTGAGGTTTATAGAACATCTTCTTTGGTTCTTAATATGTTTTGTATGTGATAGGTAATTGCATGCAAGTGATTCTTGGGGTTTGTGAGGTTGGACTTCTCAATTTATATAGTTATTCCAATTTCTTTCATTTCAAGTGTATTTGTAAGCATAGGATATTGTGTTCATTACATTTTATGTGGTTTATCCCTTGTATGGGTTGTAGTTCTTGGTGTGCTACTACTAATACTATGGTTAGATGAAGTGCGAGACTCATGGCATCCCCCGATAAGAAATGCATTGTGGATATTGGGTTGTCAAGCTCTCTTACTTCTAGTGTTGGCACTAGTTCACAAGGTATGCAACATAGATTTGACACCTCTTTTGCTATGCCTACATTACCCACAATTGTTGTGCCAAGTGTCCAAATAATGGTTGATCATATTCCTCAAGAAAATATAATGAAAATGCATGAAGACTTATCTAATTTACAAGATAGCATAAGTACTAAAAACATTTCAAAAACTGTTCTACCTACCATAGAGAACCTTCACTACATGATGGAAAGTGATGAGGGATTGGAAGTTGTGTGTAACATAGCTCAAATATTTGTAAAACATATTCCTTCCACCACTAATGGTGCTCAAGCTTCAAACAATATATAAAAACAAAGAGGAAGTCAAACTCCCCCCTCTTCAACTATAACCTCAATTCCCACCTATACCAATCCTCAAATGACCAAAACAAATTAACCAACTAGTAGCATCCTTCCTACCTTTAACATTTCCACTAGTGATCCTTATATCTATGTGGCATCTAATCTTATTCTCCTTCTGTAAGCAATCCATTTATTGGTCCTTCCAACACATACATACCACTACCATATTCATCTCCAACACACACTACAAGAAATCATATTATCATTAAAAAACTCTTACAAAGTATTCCATCCATTCAACACCAAGTTTCCACCACAAATCAAAATCAAAATGGTCCACCATCATACATTGTGAAAAGTAACCCACTATCCTTAGAGATATTGAGAAATTTGATGCCACAAGGTATAGAGATCCATAGATTTGAGAAATATGGTGGAAAGGGAGATCCTACTAATCATGTTAATTCCTTTACTATTTTGTGTAGTGACTATATCCTTGAGGACAAATTTTTGGCTAAACTTTCTCCTCGATCTTTGAAAGACATTTCCTTGGATTGGTTTTTTGCATTACCAAATAACTCAATTAGTTTATTCAATGAAATTTTTGAGGACTTTATTAACCATTTCCAAGTGCACATGGTTCCTAGAATGACACTAGCTGATTTGGTGTCAAGATGCAAAAAAAGTTAGGGTGAAAAAGTCAATGACTTTATTTCATGCTACCAATTGCTTTATTCTCAAATCAGTGTGAAGATTCTCAATTTCCACCTTCAAAAGATGTTCATAGAAAAATTACAAAGAAAGATAAGGGATAAGATCACCATGATGAAATTCCCCTCCTTCATGCATTTATGTATTTCCCTTCGAGACTATGAAAAATCCCTAACCAGTAGTGATCCCAAAACCACCCCTACCCATCCCAAAAAGACTAAAGCCTCAAACCAAAACACTTACCAATCTTTTAGAAGAAAAAATAAAAGTTTCCTTCAACTAAACTCCACCTCTCAACCTACCAAACTAGTTGATATTGAAGTAGTTGGTATAAAGAAGAGTAATCTTTATAACTTTGGAGATCTACAAATACAATTTACTCCCTTACCTAACACACTCCACAAAATTATGACCCAACTCTTAAACAAAAACATCTCCTGTTCGACCCTTGACCATAGCAAGCCATTACCTATGAACTTTAGACATAATTCCTATTGTGTTTATCACCAACAAAAAGGACATGATATAGAACATTACAAGCGTCTTAAACATCTTGTGCGAGAACTCATTGATTCCAATCATATCCAAATTGGAGGTGTAAATGACAAAGGTAATAAGTTTGTGGCTTCTCCTAACCAAAACTTGCAAATCTTTACCAATGCCATGCACAACCATAATATATCATTTTTATGGCTAGTGAAACTAATCCTGATGTGATGAATTGTTGGCAACACAAGGACAAATGACTAAGAGGGGGAGGTGAATTAGTTGTCATAGAAATTATACTTATTAAACTTATTTTCATATCTGATAAATAAACATGAAATCATAAACCATCACCAAATTAGAAACGCACATAACACCAATATTTTTATCTCGAAACCCTATTAGGGGAAAAGCCATGGTGGAGGTTATTCCACAAGATTATACTTGATTAAAAGTATGATAAATGGGGAATGCACATGCATTCAGGCACACTCCCTAGATCTCATTGCTCAAATACAAAAGGATTACTACCCAAAGGAAGACACATTGTCTTACAAAAACATTTGGATTACATCCGCAAGATTTTGAATTGACAAAATATCATCTACTAATGCCTAGTTACAGTTCTGGTTAAGCACATAAACATATGCTCAGTCTTCTTCACACTTAACTTCTAAATTCAAAAGATTAGAACATTATTCACACATAGAACACATCATACTTTGCACACCACTCACACCATTCCTTCAAATGTCATAAACAATCGCTTATCTATATTCGCAATTAGAGATTAAAACAACTACATGTCAGGTCTAACAAAATATAAAACATGTACAAATTGTTGGCCCAATCCATAAATAATTTTCAATTCCAACCAACCAATGTCAACTCCAAAACATATTAAGAACCCAAAAAAAATCCTCGAACATGAAAAACCTTAAAAAATTATTCCTCGAAGATCCACAACACACAACAATCACCCTGTCAGCCATGAACATGCAAAAGAAATTCACCAATTGTGAGCACAACGATCGATGTGGACCAAGAAAACAAATAAAGAATGATCTAGAAACATCCACATGAACCATGAATCACCTTAGAAGCATCCAAAACAACTAAAATTTCTAGAATCACATAATTTTCTTTTAAGAACACCAACTGAAGCAACATAATAACTATTAGAACACAGATACTCATAACTCGATCAAATCTTCATGAGGATCTCTAAAAATTTACGTGGATAAACTAGATATAATCATCAACAAACCCTTTAATCCTCAACCTCTAATAATCAATATACTGAGCTATCCAATAGACTATACTTCACTACATCATAGACAACTTGTAACTTATTGATTACAATTTCTTCAATATCCTCTACATATACATCCTTAAAGACATTAATGAAAATAGTGTTGAAATAAATGACAACCACATATCAACAACATCGAACAATCTCCCCCTTTGGCATTGATGGTAGCACATGATGTGAAAAACACCATCAACACAACTTCCTCGTAGCACTTTCTCCCATTTAGATTTTCACAGTTTTTCACATGACTCTTCTCCCCCATTTCCATCAATGAAAAAGATACACATTATCTTTCTCCACAAAAGCTTTGAGCCACTTTTTTGAACATCTAACTACTCCCCCTGAGTAGCAGCCACCACAACATCAATCTGGAGCAAGATATGACTATGAAATGAATGGACTGATGCAATTCAATGCATCTTAATTCTGATTAGGAGGGGTAATCACCACTAGCTTCCCTCTAAGATACTAAAAAGTATCTTTAGGCAAGGGCTTGGTGAAGATATCGACAATCTATTCCTTAGTGGCCACATACTCCACTCTGACTTTATTTTCACTCACCTACTCTCTCAAAAAGTTAAACTTGATAGATTTATGCTTGGTTTTTGAATGCAACACCGAATTCTTAGAAATGTTAATTGCACTTGAATTATCACATAATATAGAAATAGGTTCATCATACAAAACTATGATATCTTTCAATGTCCGCTTCATCCACAATACTTGAGTATAATTGTTAGCAACAACATTGTATTCTGCATCTACAATAGATAAAGAAATGGCATTCTACTTCTTACTTAACCATTAAATCAGCTTCTCTCCCAAGAAAAATGCACCACCACTAGTACTCTTTATGTCATTCACATCTTCTACCCAATCAACATCAGTAAAAGCACTCAAAATAAGGTCATCTTCTTTGGGATACCACATACGGGTATGTGTAGGATCATGATGGGCCAAAAAGTGGTGATATGATGTGTATGTGTAGGGTATATGGCTGATGACTATTTTTTTATGCAAAATTGATAAAACAAAAAGGGTTTTTAAAAGAGATTCTTAGCTTTCCAACAATATAAATTATGCTTTACTTTGAATTTAATACATAATTATTATTCATTTTTTATTTGAATTGCGACTAAAGTCTTGATTAGTAAGATGATTGAAAAACATCTATAGCTTTCAAATGGTATCATATTTTTTTAAATTTGAAACATGCGTCACATTCTATGCTTCACATACTATAGGATTAAAAAAAGAATTGAATTTCATGAAGTTTTGACCAAGTTAAGGGGGTTAGACATACAAGTTTTTTATATTTTTTAAAATTTGTAATTAAAAATTCATGATTAATTATTTACTTGGAAAAAAATTACAAAATAATATGCATCACATTGGGACATGAGTCCTCTACTTATATATAAAATATTATAAAAAAATAATCATTTTATTGTGGTTAGGGTGGTTATACAGACACCTACTTCTTATTTTTTCCCTAAAATTTAAGTACTCCTACATTGAAATTTCAAATTTTAACCAAATAGATTATTTTAAAAAAAAAGAAACCTAGTGATTTAGATACTACATTCAATTTGCTACAAATTGTATTGTTACATATTTTTGAAATAGTAGATATAACTTATTCAAATTTTTACATCAAGTTGCGTAATTCTAATTTTTCTAAATTTTTCTCCACTTAAGGGCCTATTTTTTCCATGATGATCTTGCACATACCCATACCAAAATCAACTATCCCCTTCAAGTACCTAAAAATCCTCTTCAGAGCTATCACATGAGTTTCCTTTTGACTAGCTTGAAATCTTACAACATTGCATACAAAATTCATGATATTAGGTCTAGTTTGAGTCAAATAGAGCAATCTACCAATCATGGATTTGTATCTAGTTTGGTTTTCTTTTGAAGAATCATCATCTTGTGTCAAATTACATCCAGTCACCATAGGTGTTGCAACTCATTTTGAATCTTCCATACCAAAATTCTTTAGCAATTCTTTCACATACTTGGTCTAAGATATAAAGATCCCTTTATCCAACTAAGTAATTTGCAATCCTAGAAATAGTTTCATTTCTCCAATCATAGACATCTCAAATTCACTCTACATCTCATCAGAAAACTTCATGCACAAACTATCATCTCCTCCAAAAATGATATCATCAACAAATACTTTAACAATCAACTCTTTATCATGATCAATCTTGAAATAAAAATTACTATTAGCAGTACCTTTGTTAAATCCAAGATTGAAAAAATACTTGTCCAATCTAGCATACCATGCTCTTGGGGATTGCTTAAGTCCATACAATTCTTTCTTCAACCAGAAAACCATACCTCCCTGATTAGTCAATTGAAATCCATCAAGTTTCTCAATATACACTTCTTCTAGTTCACCATTTAGAAACGTTGACTTGATATCCATCTGATAAACCTTGAAGTTTTTATAAGAAGCATAAGCAAGAAATAGTCTCACAACTTCAATCCTAGCAATAGGAAAAAATGTTTCTCTAAATTCAATTCCTTCCATTTGAGAATATCCTTTGCACATGAGTCTTGCTTTGTTTCTAACAAATTCACCTTTCTCATTCAGTTTGTTCTAAAAGATCCATTTAGTTCCAATTATATTTTTATCCTTAGGTCAAGGAACAAGAATCCATGTATCATTCTTCTCAATTTGCAGTATTTCTTCTTTGATTGCTTCCATCCGATGTTCATCTTTGCATGCTTCATTCACACTATTAGGCTCCGTCTTTGAGATCAAGCAATATTCTACTATAATTCTTCTCCTAGTTTGAACACCCTTTTTCTTATCGCCTATAATCTGATCTTCTAAATTATTTAATCTTACATACCTTAGAGTCTTAGGATGTTCTTGCACTTCAGGTTCTTGTGATCTCACTTTTGCACTTTCACTAGTTCCTTCCTCTTAATTTTCTTGATTCACCAAAATGATCTAATCTTGATTTGAAGTTTGAACTTTCTTTCCTTTATCTAAACTATCATTATGATCATCTGAATCATATTCATAGGTCCCAGATGGTCTAACTATGTCTTCATCAACCTTGACATTAGCACTTTCAATTACTTTCCTCAATCTCTTATTGTAGCACTAGCAGGCCTTACTTTTAGTGGAATAACCAAGAAAGATTCCTTCATCACTTCTAGCACAAAATTTCCTATATCTTCATCTCTTTCAATATAGAATTTACTCCCAAAGATTTTGAAGTGTCTAATAGTAGGTTTATGACCATACCATAGCTCATAAGGAGTCTTATGAGTATCACCTTTGATATGTACCTAGTTGAGAGTGTAAACAACAGTATTTACAACTTCTCTCCAGTAGATATGAGGAACATTTCCTTCTAGCATCATTGTCCAAGCAACTTCTCCAATTGTCCTATTCTTCCTTTCCACAACTCCATTTTGCTAAGGGGCCCGTAGGGCAGATAATTGTCTCTTTATTCCACGCTCTTCACAAAAATAATTAAACTCACCAAAAGTGAATTCACCACCTCTATCTAATCTCAAATACTTAATCTTCAAACCTATCTTTATCTCAGCAATATCCTTAAAAATCTTGAATTTCTTTAAGGATTTAATTTTTCCCTTAATAAATCAACCCACATCATTCTAGAATAATCATCAAGAAGTAACATGAAATACATGTATCCTTGTAAACTCTCAACACTAGAAGGACTGCACAAGGACCACACAAGTTAGTATGCACAAGCTACAACACTTCATTCAAACAATGTTGTTTTCTCTGAAATGAAACTCTAGTTTGATTTCCTAAATGATATTTCTTGCATATGGTATTAGTACGTTTTATAAATTTGGGAAGATCTCTCACTGCTTGAGTAGAACTTATCTTGATAATATTGTCAAATTTTACATGACACTTCCCCTATGCCATAACCAACTTTCATCAATTTCAGCAATCAGACAACTTTTACTAGCAACATTCAGGTGAAAGATATTACCTTTTGTTTTTGTACTAGATGAAATTACATTTTTAGAACTCTCCAACATTCTACACTTTCCATCCTTGAATTGAAGATTATACACCTTGTCAACCATCTGTCCAACACTTAAGATATTATGCTTCAAACCTTCCACATATACAGCATCATCAATATTATTCTTACCATCAAGATAAATGGATCCTCTGCCATGGATTATACTAGCTTTTAAATCACCAAATCTTACAACACCACCATCATATTTTTCCAAGCTCACAAATTTACTTTTATCACCTGTCATGTGATGGGAGCATCCACTATCAATCACCCATTCATATTTTTCTTCAACTTTGGCAACTAGGGCCTTCTCGACATTTGTAAAACTAAAACTAGTAGATTCAGTAGGCACTAGATTATTTTCCTTGATAGCAATAAATTCACATTCATCCTCACGTGCATTCCCTTTATCAGATTCATCAACTGTCACACCTTCATCAGTAGCATAATATCACTTTCTTTGAAATCTAGGCTTGTTAGGTTTTGTATTAGGAACTCTTTCCAAACACATTAAGGAAAAATTACCTATCTTATTATAATAAAAACATTTAAGAGGAAATTTATTTTATACTTACCTTCTCCTCTGGGTACCCTCTTGAGAATAATTGCTTCAAGATCTTCTAGATTTCTCTCTTCTTCAATATCATTCATTTCCTATTCATACTTGGACATTTTCCTAGAAGAACTTTCTTCGAGATCATATCTCTATTTATCTTTTCTCGAGATAGTAGATTTGAATGTAGATTCTACCTTAGGAAGAGATTCACCAAATTCACTTAACTCAAAAGTAGAAATATTACCAATCAACATGTCTCTAGTTACATTTTTCATGGTCTAAATATCCTCAATAGCAACAAATTTGTCTTTGTACATGCAATAGGAAAGGATTTGAGCACTTTAGCAACAATCTTTGATTATTCCAATGTTCCACCAACACATTTGATATTACACACAAGTTCATTCATTCTTTGCATCAAAGAAGTGATGTTGTCATCTTCACCAATTCTCAATGTTTCATATTTCCCTTTCAGGCTTTGTAGCTTAGCAATCTTCACATGGGCATCACCTTCATACAAGGTTTCCAACTTTTTCCAGATATCATAAGTAATCTTCAACTCCATTACATTTGTCATCTTGAAATCAGTGAGAGCACTCAATAGTGTTTCCTTATCCCTAATATTGTACTTGACTTCCTTAATCTCATTTGTAGTAGAAGGACCATTCTATGGGATGATATACCTATTCTATGTAATGTTATAGAAGGGTTCACTAATGCAACTCAGATTGTTGGAATCAAGCAACACTAAGAGGGTGGGTGAATCAGTGTTGTGCAATTTTTAACTTTATTAATTTTATCCTTAAAGTGTTGATAACTTTCAACCAAAATAAAAATGCATGCACATAAAAAAAATAAGCACAACACCATAACACAAGAAATTTTACATGGAAAACCTATTAGGGGAAAAACCAAAGTGGAGGTCAATCCAAAATATTGTTTTGAGTATACTCAAACTTAGAAAAGATTACAAAATGAGAATGCACTTGTATTCAGGCACACTACCTAGAGCTCACTACTCAAAAACTAAAACTCTCACTAACTTACAAAATTTTGGAATACTTCCAAGGATTTGAACTGAGAAAGTAGCATCTAAAAATCCATGATTACAGTTCTAATTAGGATCAACAATTGAATTATGGACAGGTCTTCAGATTGATTTAGCTCTTTTGCTCTATTCTACTTCAACTTACAACAAAAATCCTTAATGCAAAAGTGAAACTGTGCATAATCGCTCTACTGACCTTATGTCATTTGCAACATACATTGAATCACATTGAACACACACCAAAATGATATACTTGATCACTTATATATATCTACTACTTAGGATTTGATTGCTTCATGTCGGCTTCAAAAAAATAAGAAATATTCATAAACCGCCAGCTCAAATCATCCATAATATTTAATATGCATCCACAAGAGTCAGACACAACTAAGTGAGGACCCAAAGCAAAATGCTTGAACACAAAAAAACTTAAACAATAACTCAAATATCCACAACACACTATATTCACCAAGTCAGCCTTCATACATTGATGAACAAGATATTAGTTCACCAAACCTTCTAACTTTCACCCAAATTGATATGAGGCACCAAGATTTATAGATAACACATCTTATGCATGGAAAAATACTACCTAAGATCCACAACACAAAATAATAATAGAATAAATGACAACATGAAGATTGACTAACTGACAAGGGTTGCCATAAATGAAAACACCAGAAACATGTGTAGTGTCTCTTGCCAATAATCTCCCCCTTTGGCATTGATGGCAACAGTTAGTGAAAAATGACTAAGTGTTAGATTAGTACCAACAAAAATACACTGCCAACAAAAAATCCAAAAATATCTTCATTCACAACTCAAAACTATAGCTCCCCCTTAGATGAATATACATTTTTCATTGCTCTAGTCTCCCCCTTTGACATCAATGTAAAATATGGGGAATCCACATACAAAACTTCTATAAACAAAAACTTCAAACTGCATTTGTACAAAATTTGTTTCAAAAAACATACAAAAACTTGAAAATATCTACAAAATTTATTTTTAACAGGTTCAAGCTTGTGTCTCAACACTTCTTGAGACTTTCCAAAATAGTTATGTGACCACATAGTAAATAAGATTACATTTTTGTAGATTCAAGGTTCTCTAGATCACTGAGAGCCATAGAATCTTGTGCTTCCTTCAAAGAATTCAACATGGTCTCCATCTTCAAACTAATCAGGACTCTAAGTTCACCAACTCTTTCCACAACTCTCACATTATCACTCTTCAAGCTCTTTATTCTATCAAGTAAGGATATAATTTCACCTTCTTGCTCTCCAATAGAAATAGTTAAAGGATCAAAAGCATCAGAAATAGTAGCTAACTCTTTCTCATGATCCTTAACCTTCTTCTAGTTTTCCTCAATAAGTTTTGACAAAGAGAAACATGACTTATAAATACTTCCACCTTCTGATAATGCACTTTGAACATTTTTCACATTGGTATCTAATAGAGGTTTTTCATTACTTATCATTCCTTTCAACCTATTGATCTTTCCACCATCAAATTCCTTCTGTCTTTAGCTCACCAGAGGAAGAACCAGATGGATCATTAACATGAGTAGGCATGATCTTCTCCAAAATTCTAGATGCAAGATTCAAAAATTCATTGTCCTCAATGTGAGACTTCAAAATCTCTTCCCTAGCCTAAGCTTGTGAAAATTATGTGACTTTCATTTTTGAATTGGGGACAAAGTAGACAAATGAATAGGGACATATCCCAACTCAAGATCAAATTCTTCCTTTTTCTCTTCTAAAAAATTCTTCACTGCCTCTATAGTGTCTCTTGCTTTCACTAGGACTTCTTCAAATTCAACCGCTCAGCTACATATTCCACAACCACATATTTTTGCTTGTCATTTGGAGCTTCAACTTCCTCAACTGATATGTCCTTTTCTTCAACCAACACAACTTTAGGAGCTTCAGTCTCCATAGGTACTTTTCTATCATGCACATCAGGAGGAATCTAAGTGTCCTCAATTGTAACCTCTCCATTTACTAGACTAGATGAAATATCTTCCACATGCTCTTCTTCATAAACAACATCAATTATGTTCTTGAATAGAACTTCCTTCAAAATTCTCTTAGTTTCCTTCTTTACTTTTCAGTCCTAGCCATCATAAGCTTGTTCATTCTTGTTTTTCTCTTGAATTCTCTTTTTTCTTCTTTTAAAATTTCCTTCATTTCTTCAATAGAAATTACCAGACTTAGATTTGCAAGAACGCATTCTCTCAACTGCTCTTCTTCAGTTCTATCACTAACTCTCCTCATCCCCAAAATTTCATATAGTTCCTTAGGCAACTATTCCATTATCTCAACAAGAGTCATATTGAAATTGTTCAAATATTTTATTGTAGCCTCCTCAAGAACTCTTTGACCAATAGTATCAAAGGTACGATACACTTCACATAGGGGATTAAGATTACCATCCTTGATTATGCATCTCTCAATTTCCTTTACACACATACCTAGTTTTCCAGGCTTCATCTTCTTCTTTTCTTTCTCTTTTTCATTGGAGGTCTTGTCCTTAGTGACTGTTGTTATAGCTTGGGTTCCCATATGATTTATTTCTCTAACTTCTTCATTCTAATTTGTCTCCTCATCTTCTAAAATAGATGTATACACTCTTGTGCTCTTATCTTTCTTCCTTTTACCAAATACCTTAACTTGAACCCTTTAAGGGGCTAACTTCTTTGCATGACTGGATAGGGGTACAAAGCTCCTTGTTGATCTATTTTGAGCAAAAGATGTTGCCGGACTAGCAAATTCAGTTTTAGCAGGCTCTTTTTCTTTTTTTACTTTCATCTTGTTCTCTCATCCTTCTGGATTCTCTTACCACTTCTTTAGATATACCCATGTGCTATCTGCAAAAACTTCCACATCTTTCCTTACTCTTTAGACTATCATTAGCTTCTTTAACTATTCATGGACTTGCATATATTTTTATGCATATGTTCCAAACCTTTCTTCAGATGGATCCAAAGGCTTACTCAACAAATGTTGTGCATATAGCTCCACGATTCTTTGCTCAACTTCATAAACCATTGGCATAATCCAAATGGTTCTAGGTTCTGCTACTTCCATCAAGCATTGATCAATATCCACCATAAAATAGATTTTTTCCTTATACTTCTCCACAATAGAAGTAGGAATTCTTTCCCTTTCTTGCATTACATTTTGAAATTTCTTGAAATATTCCCAAATTATAGTTTTCCTATCTTGCATATCACCAATTCCATACAAGATATCTCTAATCCGAACAACAACAGGCTTATCGCCTTGCTAATGGACTTTCCCAACTCTAAGAACTTCATCCATGAAATAAAGAAATAAATAGAGCAATAGATTACCATATTTAAAGGAGTTATTCTTGTGTTTCTTAATCTTGTAACCAAGATTCTCCATAAGCTAACCTTGAAGCAATTCACATAAATCATACACTATGTTCTCCTTTACCATTTGATATGCTGCATATATGGTTGTACCAAATACAAAATTTTCTTGGTTGGAGTGATACATCTTGTAATCGATGACCATCAAGGAAAATTTGACACCAACATCAATGATGTTATCAATTTTCATCACTCTCCTATCAAATATCGAACCCATGGCATAAGTGACTATCTGATTCTTTACAGACTTCAAAATCGGCAATCCACCAGAGGAATTTAAACTTGTAACAACACTTATAGCTTTTTTGTAATCTTGAATGGTTGATTCAACTAGATGAATTCAACATGAACTTGACTCAAGATGTACCAAACCCATTCACTTTCATCAAACACAGGAAATTTCATAATTTGTTTGAATTTATTCTCCTCTAGGGTTTTGAATTTCAGCTTAACATAGAAATCCTCTCCAACAATGTGTTTGAAATATAAATTTAGCAACTGCAAGCTCCCTAACTCCTCAATATTAGCATGAATTTATTCCCTAATGTCTTCAATATGTAAAAAATCATACATAATAGAAAAAAATGTACCTAAGGGCTCGTTCTCAATAGATTTGAAAGGATGCCACTTGAGTTTTATATGGGCTATATCCTTGAATTTAAATACCAATGGAGTACCCATTTTCACAAATTCATAGGTTTACAATTTTTCTTGATAAATACCTTTTTACTAGATTAGAGTTTGAACTTTGAATCACCTTCACACTTGAATTCTCCCAAATTTTGCCAAAGTTCATTTTAGAGATCTCAAAAGTTCTCAAAACACAAAGTGACAAATGAAGGTTATAAATGACCTTTATCATTCGTATACCTAACCTTTTTGACATAATAAATGATTTTTTTCTAACTCATCTGGATACCCTGTTTCCATACATTGTAAGAGATAACTCTTTTGTGGACCTTCAATTCTACATAAATACTCTCTCTAATAGTTTGACAACATCTATAGATCATCAATGATGCAATCATTGCACTCATCCACATATCGATGTTAATTATTGGTAGGGGGTTTGAAATATTTTCTTGACAGTTTTCCCTAGGCCAAAGTCCTAAAACTAATTCCTAGAGGAATTACTAGAAGTTGATTTTGGTGCTGGATCATTTTATACAATAGCAGGACTCTTCTTCACCCATTTTTTCTTCATCTTCTTCCTGATCTAATATGTAGTGACTTTCCCTTTTCCTTTTCATCTTTCTACATGTTTCTTCTTTGATTTACCAAACCTCTTCTACAGAATCTAACAATATGACCAGTTTTGTTGCAATTGTACAACACCACATTTCTTTGTCCAAACCAATTGTTCCACTGATTTTCTCTTTATTTTCATTGGTTAGCAATATGGAAAAATCTATTACATGTATAACATCTAACATCTCTATAAAAAAAAATTCATCACATTTCTATATTCATTTGACTTATGACCATACTTGTTACAGTTAAAGCACTGACCAAATAAGGATGGACAACTTGAATTCATTCTACTTCTGAATTGAACTATCATATGACCAGATTTATTGCAAATATAACCTTTGAGCATTAGATTGTCTTACTAGATACCTTCCAACATTGTTCATCTGATTTCCTTGTCTAAATCTCCTTTGTCTAGATCTAAAACTTTATCCTTTCTCATATCCAAGACCTCACTTGTCACTATCATTCCTTTGAACTTTAATCAGTTCATCAAGCTTGGCTGAGCTAATCTTGAACTTCTCCTTGAATTCATTTGTAGTATCAAGTTCATCTCTAAGATCAATAATGTGTTTTTCAAGCTCTTCCTCATTGTGTTTGAATTGTTCCAGCTCAAATTCCAATAAGATGAATCCATCAGTAATTTGACTACATTCTTTAGATTTCTCTTTCAAGGATTGGGAAAGCTTTTCTTCATTCTTCTTCTTATCTTCAATTTCCTTAGTCATCCTCATCATAATAGATTCCATCTCATGCTTCAGAACTACATTATCCTTGGAAAAAATTTCACATTCTTCTATCTTTTCCTTCAGGGCTTGGCTTAGTTGTTCATCTACAATGCATTTACTATCTTCCTACTTGATCTGATCACATAGTTCCCTTCTCTTCTCCCTGGACTTGTTGATTTTTTATTTCAATTACTCAATGAATCTCTTAGCATTCATGATATTTTCTTGTAATTCATGGAATTCATATTTTTCCTAATCAAGATCATCTAGATCCAACATAAGTTGTTTTTGAAGATTGCTTGAATACATTTAAACAATTTCCAAGATATTCCCCAAGTTTTTAAACTTCTTCCGAGGAACTAAGCTCTCATACCAATTGTTGGAATCAAGCAACATTGAGAGGGGTGGTGAATTAGTGTTGTGGAATTTTTAACTTTATTAATCTAATCCTTAAAGTGTTAATAACTTTCAACCAAAATAAAAATGCATGCATATAAAAAAAAAAGCATAAAACCATAACAAAAGGATTTTTACATGTAAACCCTATTAGGGGAAAAACCATAGTGGAGGTCAATCCACAATATTATTCTGAGTATACCATAAAGAAAATATTATAAAATGAGAATGTACTTGCATTCAAGCACACTACCTAGAGCTCACTGCTCAAAAACTAAAAGGATCACTACCTTAGAAAAGTTTGGAATACTTCCAAGGATTTGAACTAAGAAAGTAGCATGTACAAATGCTTGATTACAATTATGGTTAGGATCAACAATCAAATTTTGGACCTTCAAACTGACTTTGCTCTTCTGCTCTATCTACTTCAACTTAGAATAAAAATCCTTAATGCACAAGTGAAACTATGCATAATTTCTCTACTGACATTTCATTCACAACATGCATTGACTCACATCAAACACACACCAAAATGATATAATCGATCACTTATATATCTGCTACTTAGGATTTGATCACTTCATGTTAGCTTCAATAAAATAGGAAATATTCACAAAATACCAGATCCAATCATCCATAATATTCAATGCACATCCACAAGAGTCAGCCACAACTTAGTGAGGACCCAAAAAAAATGATCAAACACAAAAACACTTAAACAATAACTCCTCAAAAATCCACAACACACTATATTTACCAAGTTAGCCTTCATACACTAATGAACAAAATATTAGTTCGCCAAACCTTCTAACTTTAACCCACATTGATACGAGGCATGCAAATTTATAGATAACATAGATTATGCATTGAACAATACTCCCTGAGATCCAAAACACAAAATCATAATAGAAAATATGCATGTGAATTGAAGAATGCAATTCTATTGGAAGCTTTGTTCTAGCTTAACAGATAATCACTAATCTTCAATATGTCTAATGGTAAGAATAAATGACAACATGCAGATTGAATAGTTGACAAGGGTTACCATCAATGACAACATCAAAAAACATGTGTAGTGTCTCTTACTAGCACAAATGACACTCCATTCAAGTCTTCCACATAGAATAATTAGTTCCATCAAATCTTAGACTATCAGACTATCCTTCTTTTATGTTTCCATCTCAAATCACCTCAAGCTTTTAAACTTCTTCAAAGGAAACTCATCCAATACCAATTATTGGAAACAAAAGGGTAGACAATTGGGAGGGGGGGTGAATTAGTTGTCATAGAAATTATACTTATTAAAATTATTCTTAGATCTAATAAATAAACATGAAAGCATAAACCATCACCACATCATAAACACACATAACACCAATATTTTTATGTGGAAACCCTGTTAGGGGGAAAACCACGGTGGAGGTTAGTCCATAAGATTATATTATTTTAAAAGTATGATAAATGGGGAATGCACATGCATTTAGGCACACTACCTAGAGCTCACTACTCAAATACAAAAGGCTTACTACCCAAATAAAAACACACTATCTTACATAAACATTTGGATTACATTGACAGGATTTTGAACTAACAAAATGGCATTTGCTAATGCCTGATTACAGTTTTGATTAAGCACATAAACATCCACTCACTCTTCTTCACACTTTACTTCTGACTTCGAAAGATTAGAACATTATTCACAAATAGCATACATCATACTTCATAGACCACTCGCACCATGCCTTCAAATGGCATAAACAATCACTTATTTATATATATATCCATGATTAGAGATTAGAATTGCATGTTGACATTAACAAAATATAAAATATATACAAACTATCGGCCCAATCCATAAAAAAATTTCAATGCGAACCAACCAATGTTGGCCACAACATTGTAAGGACCCAAAACAACATCCTCAAACATGAAATTCCTTAAAAAATTATTCCTTGAAGATCCACAACACGCTACAATCACCCTGTTAGTCATGAACATGAAAAACATGAACACGCAAAAGAAAATCACCAATCGCGAGCACAACGTTTGATGTAGACAAAAAACGTAGATAGAGGATGGTTTGGAAACATCCAAAAGCATCATGAATCACTATATAATCATTTGTAGCAACTCAACTTACTAGAATCACATCATCTTCTTTCAGGAACACCAACTGAAGCAAAAAAATAACTGTCAGAACACAAATACTCATAACTCAATCAAATATTTATGAGGATCTCTAAAAATTTATGTGGATAAACTAGATATACTCATCAACAAACCCTTTAATCCACAACCTTTGCTCATAAAAATACTGAGCTAGCCAATAGACTAAATTTCACTGCATCACTAACAACTTGCAACTTATTTATTACAATTTTCTCAATATCCTTGACATATACAACCTTAAAAAAATTAATTCCAATAATGTTGACATAAATGAAAACCACATATCAACAACATCTAACATGAATTTTGACACAAATTATGATAATCTGAGCAATTATGAACAAATTCCTATGGAAGATAATTAATAAAGTCCTATGGATACTAATGAACTGTTACCAGATTTTCACCTATAGGTTCAATCAGGTAGAACCTTCTAAATTTTCATACAAATGGTAAATTTTTAACCTGCCTAAGTTACATTCAATTATACAAATGAAACAACTTTACAAGATTACAAGAATGCAAAATTATTACATTCATACAAGGGAATGAAAAATAGAAAGAAAATGTAATCTATATTGAATGTGATAATATACATGTATTTCACACAAGCCATGAAAACTGACTTTTCTTATTCGATGTACATCAAGAATAAGTTATACATGAATAAGTAAATATTTAAAAGAAAAACACATAGGGAGAGTAACCAGCCATTGCCTGAATGACTGGTTCTTGTTGGCCAGTCCAGTTTCTATTATATTGCCTTGCCTTGCTCCTCATACCTCCTTCTAGTCCTTAGTGTTATCATTTCCTACATAGGATGATAAGCAATGGGTTAGAATTATGTTCTAAGCAATTAAAGGTCTTACTCCATACATGAAAATTTACCTATCCATCCATAAGTTAGTCTCGATGTGCATGAAATAGCAAAATCCATATGTTGAATATACCAGAGAAAACACTAAAGCCATCGAGATAGCACATCAAAGCATACATGGTTTTTCTAATTTGTTGGTTTCATGTGCAGCTATAGGTGTATTCATATCCTTCATATCAAATGAGTGGTGGAATTGTGGCTCCCAAAAGGGTTGAGCCCAGCTCATAATAATGGTATGTAAAACATTATCGGTGTTGCAAGTTATTTTTATTTTCAGATTGCATTGCAGATTCAAGGAGGCAGTGATCTAAGCTTCAATAGATTTTTCATCCAACAGAATCAAAATAAATGCCATTATAACAATCTTCCAGTTGTGAAGATGATCATTTGTTTACAAATACAATTTAGGACTACCATAATATAAGAGTAAATAGAGTGATAGGGGACATCATTTCCTTTTTCCTATAACCTTCAAGTAGTAATAATTATGATCTAAGAGATAAAAGGAGCTGTATTCATAAGCAAAGGAAGTAAAATAACTCCATGTTTAAGGCTATCTTGTTAAGTTTCTGCCTCTGAGAGTGATCATCAAGTTTTTGAATTTAAAAATGCAAGAGGTCATTCAAAGTTGCTTCAACATGTTGATTATTGTTGTTTCTCAAAGTAAATTAGAAGCAAGTACAGTTCCCTTTACAAGTGATAGTATTATAATAGAAAGAGCAACCATATATCTAAAAACTCCAAGTTGTATTTTGCTAGTTAAATAGTGAAATGAGATAAAGATCAGAAAAACTAAAGGAACACTGTATAAATTCAAGAAAAATCTTTATGGCCACGATCTATTATTTTCTTGAATTTTCAGTTTGAATGAGTGTCTTGCAAGTTTTCCTTACTCAAAAGCTAGTATCTCACTATGATTTGATCTACCGTAATTAGCGATCAAGTAAGCAGTGAGCTTCACTATGTTTAAATAATGAATTCCTATTAAGGGAACTGCAAAATATATGGGTTGTTCCTTATGAACAATAATCACAAAGAATAGATAAATCAAGCATTAGAAGACAGTTTATTTCAAAAGATTACTAACAAAAATTTCTATCCAAAATTAGCAGTGCAGTACCCTTAAGCTATGATAGTGGCAGTTATATTGTACTGTGTATTGATGATAACATTAAAAATTATCAATGGCAAAAGTTACTAATGGTAGTTATAGGGAATAACGTTTTCTTGGCTTCAACAAACACAGTAACTACCATGGCAAGCTTTTGGTATGGAATTGATTCCGAAAATATTCATAATGCACAAGAAGCTAAATTTAGGTCCCTAAAGCATGCATAGAACCTTCAAAGAAAGAAACACATAGCCGCAGTTATGAAATAATAAGAAGTATATGGAAAATAAAAAGTTTCTATTTATTCCGGAGTAATGGTGGTCCAATAGAGCCACATAGAGCAAAATAAATAGAAACATTTTATTTTCTTCAACAAGTGATGTCAAACATGAAGAGATACAATTTAATTACAAAATATCTCACTCATGTGGCTTTAACACTAAAGTAAGCCTCCATAATTTTCAAGCTAATAAGGTAAAACCCTTAACTGATGATAATTATGAGAGCGCGGGTTTATCAAAACCCAGAATACACATGGGTTTTTATAAAAAATCACAACTTGAAAACTAATCTAGCGGCTGACTAAATCATTTTTTTTAAACCTTATTCATATTATAATCTTGTGCAATCTAATAATAAGATTATAGGTCGCCATTGCATGACTGTTCATGATCATGAAGAATAGAAAGCAACTTTGACAATCATGGAGAAAGCAAGAAAAAGGAAACATATAAAATCTTTAGAAAACTGCAAGCATTATACAATGATGCGTGGAAAGAACAAGTATGCACAGTAAAATACATGAAGGAATATTGTGTAGATGAAAAGCTTACACAACAACTTGATCTCCATAAAAATGTTCCAAAATTTCTTAGAAAACCAATGAGAGCTTCATCAAAACCCCAATCATGGCGGCACGGCTTGAGTGAGCAGAATTAAGTTTCCAGAAATTTTGGAGTAGAAGAATGAAATAATTTTCACATTGCTTTCCTTTCTTTTATTTTAGGGTTTACTAAAAGCTAATACATATCAATGGGAGATATGCATTATTGCTTATTTTTTTTCCTTTTTCATGCTTTATTTTCACTGCTTTGCATTATATTAAAATCATAGCCAAGTCATTTTTTTTTAATTTATTTTGCATTCCTCATATAATGTAATGTATTTTGGTCAAATGATACATTATAAATCATTTGGTCAAAATTACTATTGTTTGATGCAAAATGATATAAAACATAATGGAATTGCCACGCTAGTTATGGCATGGTCAAAGAAGTGTTTTATTGCCTTTACAAGAGTCTAGGGGAGTTGAAGGAACTTATCAAACATAAGGAAAATGTATAGGGAGCATTTAATGGATTTTTGAGAGGTTGAGGAACATTAGGAGAGAATTTAAGCCTTTTTTGACCAAGTAAGGAATCAGCTTTTTATGCCTTTATGGTAAACTTGATCAAGGTTGATTGTTTCAACAGTTTGGAGTCACTTTTAAGAGGTTTAGGGCCTATTTTTAAGGCTTTATTGAGGCATACAAAAATGGAACTTCTAGATTCTTTTTTGGTGGATCTTGATGGGGAGTTGTTTGATATAATCACTTATGTGATTCATTGTAATCAGTTCTTAATTGCATGTTTTTTCTACTTTGTGACTTTTATGAGTCCTTGGAGGAGAATATAGAGTTTTGTAACTCATTTACAGGCATTGTATGGTAGAGTTTCACCTTTGGAGATCAATAAAGAAAGTAATTTCTACCTTCTTAGTTATCTGTTTCATTGAGTGCGTTGAATGATTGATGAATTTACATGTGAGTTTTCTTATTCCTTGTTAATATGTCTCATTAATAGCACTTTCAAATAGAGGAGATATGTATATTGCAAGTTATAGGTTATGCTGGTGATATAAACAGTTTTTAGTTGAGAGGAGAATTTATCATCTTTCTAGTACTGTATGTATCGTAGATTTCTTATGAAACATTTATGTCATACCATATGAGTATTGAGTTATGCATAGCGGCTTTTCTTGATTGATTGAAAACGGTGTGTTAGGAAGTTGTACAAGTTTGAATAAATTTGGTGTATCACCATAGGAGTATTTTTTCAGTTTATGTATTCCTTACCCTTTTCCCATCAACTCAATAGTTAGGTAATATTACCAGCTAGGAGCCAACCTTATCTGGAGGTTCTTTTCCATTTTTTAGGTGACCCATAACCTAGAAAAGTTCCCATGTTTCTCTAAAGTATTAAGTTCTACAACTTGATAAGGATGCAATTTCCAAAGATAACAATTTTGGCACGCCCGGTGGGACTGTTCGAATCAGAGCAGTTTAAAGAGTACATATTATTGCTGGTTTTTGATATGCAACTAGTAAGTTTCATGCCTTTCAGAGGTTAGCATCAACATATCATGGCAACTCCACATTTGGGAAGTTGTAGAAAAGCCACTGCGTCATTGATAAATTCAGCACACTGAAAGGTTTGTAGTCTAGGCTTAACCTTGCAATCTCTAGTTATCAACGATATAGTGAATTTCCACCTCCATTCCATGAGAGTCATGTGAATATATCCTCTGATCAGCCATATTATATAGAGCAGCCCGCTGTTTTTATATCAAGCAACTCTGTATCAATAGATTACCAACATTTTCATCATGCTTCCCACCCTCCCACTCCTAGTCAACCTTTACATAAGCCAATTTACAATCAAAATCAACCCCAGAAGGAGGTTTTCGATGCTAACAGCATGACTATTTACATAATTAGCCTCCAAAGCATCCTTACCAAACTATAATGGACCTGCTCCAACAATTTGATTTTGTGTTGTGGGCTTTGGGCCAGAGATTTAAAGATATGCAGATTAATGATGTCAGTAAGGTGTTCTCATACATGCATGGCATGTTGGTTAATATCAAGAAGAAAAAAAAGATTATTTCACAGGAGCAGGAGTTGGAATGTCAGTTTCAAGAAAATTTTGAGAGAGAAATAGCAACCAAAGAGGAGCAAATGAAGCTCTTATCTACTCAGGTTCAAGGTAGTCAGGCTTATTTAGATTATCAAGCACAAAGGTATGAGACACAGGCAACCTTTTCCATTCCTAGTTTCAGGATTCTGAGTTGGAAAGTCCCATCTCAACCACCTTGTGAGGTTCCTTCACCTATCATGCAAATGGAACCATGCCCTAGCATTCATGAAGTAAAAGAAGGGAAGATATTTGATTAGCAAAACTCACTCAACTTGGAGGAGACTAAAAATATTGATTTGCTGCATTTAGCCATGGAGGAATATAGGAAGCAACAATAGAAAATGATTGATCGATAGAAAGAAATTGAAGAGTTGCTGATTGATGATAATCAACAAGACAATGGGGCCTTAAAGCAGGAAGAAGAGCCTGAAACCAAACCTGATACTATTCTCCAGGGTAAGAGATTTGAGGTTTTCGAGCATGCTATAAATGAAAAGGCTAATGTTGAGCTTTACGAAGAGGTATGCATATATATAATTGAATAGTTTTGTTCAACATTGGATGACAAAGAGGCAGACCAGCTAGAAGAAGTTGATAATCTTTGTAAGCTAGAACAACAGGTTCATAAGATTGAAGAAGTGATGAAACAACAGGAAGAATTTTATGAGCCTAATTTACAAAGTCATAATTGGTTGGAAGAGCTTCCATTCCATTGTGTAGAGGAGCTTGAAACTGCATCACCACTTGAATTATTGTTTTCTTTCATTGAAGAAGACAAGCCTGAATTGGAATGCAATTTTTCTAGTGATAATGAAAACTATGAGAAACTTCCTTTTTGGTGCATAAAAGAGACAGAGGCTGATGCATTGATTGAAAGAATATTGGAGGAAGTCATCTCATTGTTCTCCAATGAAGGAATGAGTTCTCATTTTGGAAACCATGAACATATTGAGGAGGTTACCATTTTTCCACCAAATCGGACATAGGGGTTAGACATTTCCAGCCAACAAGGTGATAAAGCGGCAGTTCATGAGAAAGAGTTCAACAAGGAAATTTCAAGCTTTACCCTTACTAGAGGCTATCCAATCAAATACCTAGCCTAGATGGAGTCCAATACAAGACCAATGAATAATCATGTGCTCATACATGAAGATACAACAAAAGATGTTATCAAGGAGGCACTGATAGCTAAACATGAGTAAGTTCAACTCCAATTCACTTTTTCTCCTTTGATTGATAATACACATGGTTTGCTTAGTGAGGTAAGTGAGCTTATTCACCTCTTTCAAGAAGCAACACATCAACTTGTTAAACATTTTTATGTGTTTCACTTTTACTCAGTTGTCATTAAGCATGCCAATCATTATATTTTGAGAAGAAAAGGCAGCTATTTCAATCATCCTATAAATGGTTTTGTTTGACTAGTTTCTTACTGGTTAGTGTAGGGTAGGTTTAGTTGCAATATTTCAATTCCCTAAGTGTTGTCCCAACATAGTTAGATAGTTTTCATTCTACAATTTTCCTATTTTCAATAAGTTCCCAACTAATCTCATTAGTTACAAATGAGTTACAACCATGTGGAAAGTTGCTCTAGGTCTATTTTTGAGTTTTCCTAATGACTCCATGCCCAATGCACAAGTCTAGGCTATTGGTTACATGTTTAGTAGGCAAACATCTAGCTGATGCCAACAAAAATATTACCATATTTTCACCTATAGGTTCAATCAAGTAGAACCTTCCAAATTTACATACAAATGGTACATTTTTAACCTCCCTAAGTTACATACAATTATGCAAATGAAACAACTTTACAAGATTACAAGAACGCAAAATTATTACATTCATACAAGTGAATGAAACATAGAAAGAAAATGTAATCTTTATTGAATGTGATAATATAAATGTGTTTCACACAAGCTGTGAAAACTGATTTTTCTTATTCAATGTACATCAAGAATAAGTTATACATGAATAAGTAAATATTCAAAAGGAAAACACATAGTGAGGGTAACCAGCCATTGCCTGAATGACTGGTTCTTGTTGGCTAGTCTAGTTTCTATTATATTGCCTTGCCTTGCTCCTCATAGCTCCTTCTAGTCCTTAGTGTTATGGTTTCCTACATAGGATGATAAGAAATGGGTTAGAACTATGTTGTAAGCAATGAAAGGCCATACTTCATACATGAACATTTACCTATACATCAATAAGTTAGTCTCGATGTGCATTAAATGGGAAAATCCATATGTCCAATATACCAGAGAAAACACTAAAGCCATCGAGATAGCACATCAAAGCATACATGGTTTTTCTAATTTGTGTGTTTCATGTGTAGCTACAAGTGTATTCATATCCTTTAGATCAAATGAGTGGTGGAAATGTGGCTTCCACAAGGGTTGAGCCCAGCTCATAATAATGGTATGTAAAACATTATCTGTGCTACAAGTTATTTTTATTTTCAGATTGCATTGCAAATTCAAGGAGGCAGTGATTTAAGCTTCAATAGAGTTTTCATCCAATAGGATCAAAAGAAATATCATTATAACAATCTTCCAATTGTGAAGATTATCATTTGTTTACAAATACAATTCACGACTTCCATAATATAAAAGAGTAAACAGAGTGAGAGGGGACAACATTTCCTTTTTCCTATAACCTTCAAGTAGTAATCATTATGATCGAAGAGATAAAAGGAGCAATATTCATAAGCAAAGGAAGTAAAATAACTCCATGTTTAAGGCTATCTTGTTAAGTTTCTATCTCTGAGAGTGATCATCAAATTTATGAATTTAAGAATGCAAGAGGTCATTCAAAGTTGCTTCAACATGTGGATTATTGTTGTTTCTCAAAGTAAATCAGAAGCAACTATAGTTCCCTTTACAAGTGACAGTATTATAATAGTAACAACAACCATATATCTAAAACCTCCAAGTTGTATTTTGCCAGTTAAATAGTGAAATGAGATAAAGATCAAGAAAATTGAAGGAATATTGTATTGATTTAGGAATAATATTTATGGCCACAATCTATTGTTTTCTTGAATTTTTAGTTTGAATGAGTGTCTTGCAAGTTTTCCTTACTCAAAAGCTAGTATCTCACTATGATTTGATCTATAGTAATCAGCTATCAAGTAAGCAGTGAGCTTCAGTATGTTTAAATAATGAATTCCTATGAAAGGATCTGCAAAATGTGTGGGTTGTTCCTTATGAAAAATAATGACAGAGAATAGATAAATCAAGCATCAGAAGACAATTTATTTCAAAATATTACTGATAGAAATTTATATCCAAAAGTAGTAGCAGTACCCTTACACTATGATAGTGGTAGTTATATTGTACTGTGTATTGATAATAATATTAAAAATTATGAATGACAAAAGTTATTGATGGAATTTATAGGGAATAAAGTGTTTTCAGTTTCAACAAACACAATAACTACCATGGCAAGCTTTTGGTAAGGAATTGATTTCGAAAGTATTGATAATGCACATGAAGCTAAATTTAGGTCCCTCAAGCATGCATAGAACCTTGAATGAGAGAAACACACAACCACAGTTATGAAATAATAAGAATTATATGGAAAATAAAAAGTTTATGTTTATTCTAGAGTAATGGTAGCCAAATAGACCCACATAGAGAAGAATAAATAGAAACCTTTTATTTTCTTCAACAAGTGATGTCAAACATGAAGAGAAATACAATTTTATTACTAAATATCTCACTCATGTGGCTTTAACACTGAAGTAAGCCTCTAAAATTTCCAAGCTGAGAAGGTAAAACCCTTAACTGATGATAATTATGATGGTGCGGGTTTATCAAAACCCAGAATACACATTGGTTTTTATAAAAAATCATAGCTTGTAAACTAATCTAGCGGTTGATTAAATTATTATTTTTAAACCTCATTCATATTATAATCTTGATCGATTTAATAATAAGATTATAGGTTGTCATTGCATGGCTGGTCGTGATCATGAAGAATAGAGACCAACTTTGAAAATCATGGAGAAAGCAAGAAAAAGGAAACAAATAAAATCTTTAGAAAACTGCAAGCAATATACAATGATGCATGGAAAGAACAAGTATGCACAGTAAAAGAAATGAAGGTGTTTTGTGCGGATGAAAATCTTACCCAGCAGCTTGATCTCCATAAAAACGTTCCAAAATTTCATAGAAAACCCATGAGAGCTTCATCAAAACCCCAATCATGGCGGCATGACTTGACTGAGCAAAATTAAGTTTCCAAAAAATTTGGAGTAGAAGAATGAAATACTTTTCACATTGCTTTCCTTTCTTTTATTTTAGGGTTTACTAAAACTTAATACATGTCGATGGGAGATATGCATTATTGCTTATATTTTTTTCCTTTTTCATGCTTTATTTTCACTCCTTTTCATTATATTAAAATCATAGCCAAGTCATTTTTTAAAAATTTATTTTGCATTCCTCATATAATGTAAAGTATTTTGGTCAAATGATGCATTATAAATTATTTGGTCAAAATTACTATTGTTAGATGCAAAATGATATAAAACATAATGGAATTGCCACGTTAGTTATGGCATGGTCAAATAAGTGTTTTATTGCCTTTACAAGCATCTAGGGGAGTTGAAGGAACTTATCAAACATAAGGAAAACATATAGGGAGGATTTAATGGCCTTTTGAGAGGTTGAGGGACATTTGGGGAGAATTTAGCCCTTTTTTAACCAAGTAATGAATTAGTTTCTTATGCCTTTATGGTAAACTTGATCAAGGTTGATTGTTTCAACAATTTGGAGCCCTTTTTAAGAGGTTTAGGGCCTATTTTTAAGGCTTTATTGAGGCATTCAAAAATGGAACTTCTAGATCCTTTTTTGGTGGATCTTGATGGGGAGTTGTTGGATATAATCGCTTATGTGATTCATTGTAATTATTTCTTACTTGCATATTTTTTCTGCTTTGTGACTTCTATGATTCCTTGGAGGAGAATATAGCGTTTTGTAACTCATTGACAGACATTGTATGGTAGAGTTTCACCTTTGGAGATCAATAAAGAAAGCAATTTCTACCTTCTCAGTTATCTGTTTCATTTAGTGTGTTGATTGATTGATGAATTTACATGTGATTTTTCTTATTCCTTGTTAGTATGTCTCATTAATAGCACTTTCAAACAAAGGAGATATGTATATTGCAAGTTATAGGCTATGCTGGTGATATAAATAGATTTTAGTTGAGAGGAGAATTTACCATCCTTCTAGGACTGTATGTATCATAGCTTTCTTATGAAACATTTATGCAGTATCATATGAGTATTGAGTTGTGCATAGCAACTTTTGTTGATTGATTGAAAACTGTGTGTTAGGTAGCTATACAAGTTTGAATAAATTTGGTGTATCACCATAGGAGTAGTTTTCAGTTTATGTATTCCTTTCCCTTTTCCCATCAAGTCAATAGTTAGATAATATTACTAGCTAGGAGTTGTCCTTATCCATAGGTTGTTTTCCATTTTTTAGGTGACCCACAACCTAGAAAAGTTCCCATGTTTCTCTGAAGTATCAAGTTCTGCAACTTGGTAAGGGTGTAATTTTAGAATATAATATGAACAAAGTCCTATTGATACAATTATAGGAGTGTTTGACATTGAGCCTCGTAAATATCAAACCATGGACATTACTTTCTCTTTAGAAGAAACAATCAAACATGCACCTAATGGTCCTCTTTACATAGCCGATAGAATCAATAACAAGCCCAATCCTAGGATCTTAATTGATGTTGTTTGTGGAGAGAATGTGATCACAAAAGAACCTTTATATGTGTATGAACTTACTCAAGTTATTTATGATAAACTAAAAGCATTGATTAAAATGAATGATGGTTTTTCACATGCTACGTTGGGACCGATCACACTCCCTTTACAAGTAGGGCTGAAGAAATAAAATGTATCATTCTCTATCATCTATAATTTAGATCAATTTTGGGTTAAGCTAGGATTCAAATGGATCAACTCCATGAAGGTGGTCCCATCCATTGTCCTTAAATACTTAAATTTTCTACTCAGAAATAAAATATTCATAGTGAACCATAGTGTCTTTTGATCCCTATCTTCCCGAGGAAACTTCTTCGTAGATTGTTTTTGGCTTGAACCCATGGAACCTATAGGACTCTATGAATATTTCCTTTCCCTATCCTACCAAAAGTTCAAAGAAAAATGCATAGCCAAAGTATCTCTTGAAAGCTTTCCTCCACCTATGCTTGAACCTCCACCATCTAAATAAAGCAATGCTGAGCCTAAAACCCTTCTAACAAACCAAGACCCACCCATGAACAATCCCTTGCCTATTTCCTACAAAAGACCTAGATAAAACCAAAAAAGTGCTAATTTTCTTCCTAAGCCAATTTATAAAGCCAAAGAGAAAGTGGTTGAAGAACCTTATATGGTTTATTTTGTTCTTCCCTAATAAGAAGAAAATGAGCCTATGATGACAAACACACTCTTGCAAAAACACAACTTGAAAATTGCAATAAAAGAAACTGCACTTCTAGAGAGCATAGGCATAGGTGTCATGCTATTGCTTAAAAGACGAATGATGAGAACAATATTGAAAATAAAAATCTGAACATGAAAAAAGTAATAACCAATGACCCTCCTCTTTTACCCAAACAAAAAGAAGCTCTATCTCCACCACAACAAGTACTAGGAACTTCTATGGATATTATCATTTGTCCTCTTATTGTGGCTAACTTGGATGATGAAGAGGAAACAACTAAAATTGATGAGGAAGCGCATAATGAGTTTAATGTGTTATTTTCCTCTTATATTAGCTTAAACGACAACAACCATGGCGATCCTCCTAAACCAAGAAATTCACAATGTGTTTAACCTCGTGATTCTCCTAGTACAACACTTGATGTTATCCCTCTCACTAGTGATCAACATTTTGCATATACTAAACAAGACTGGGATGTAGATGACCTATTGGCTCATTCACTCGCATATGTTTTACCAGTCTATTTTCTTTTTCTTTTTCTTTCCTTTTCATTTTCTTTTTTGCTTGCATGTGTGTAATGCAATCCCCCATGATGTTCTATTTGATGTCTATTTGTATTCATCTATTTGTATCTTCATTCTTCTATATGCCATATACATTTTACTTTTGATTGTTTTATTTTATCATTTCCTTTCATTTTCATTTCTTTTGTTTTCCTTTCGGGGATGATGCAAGGCATCGAGAAATTGATGTCTCTATCATGTTGAACCAAAAAAAATATCATTATATTTTCCTTGTCTTTCATTTATCTTGTGTTTTCCTTTTGGGGATGATGTAAGGTGTTAGGAAAACCTATGTATCTTCCATGTTGACCCAAAATACTTTCTTTTTCTTTCTTTTCACTCTATTTTTGTCATTCTTCCAGTTCTATGTGTATTTGGGGAATGATTACAATTTTGTATCTTTCGAATATCATTATAGCAAAGAACATACTGACCCCAAATCCATAGATCCCTTATGTGTTTTGTGTTTTCATCTTCGGGGCAACCCCTCCTTTCTTTCCCTTTTCTCTCACATGACGTAGCTTAACTCAGAAACATATGACTTGGCATAGGGCTTTCCAAGTTGGATCTCATGTTTTCCTTATCATTTGCATTTTAATTTTCTACTTTAAATTAATTGCTCACAATATGGTGTTAGCAATTTCTTTAAAGTGGGGGCATACATTGGCATTATTTTAGGATGATTTCACTTGCATTTTTTTCCTTTTAACATGTTCTTTGATGCAATTTTCTTATTTCATCTGATGTGGTTTCCTCTTTGTGGTGACAATGGGGGTAATTTCCTTCAAGAGCATGATCTCTCTT
Source organism: Sequoia sempervirens (assembly GCA_007258455.2). Lineage (NCBI taxonomy): Eukaryota > Viridiplantae > Streptophyta > Pinopsida > Cupressales > Cupressaceae > Sequoia > Sequoia sempervirens. The sequence continues at coordinate 483,054,109 of VDFB02270651.1, read as the reverse complement.
AGAATATTATATTCCCCTTAGTGGTGATGTGACACACTGTATCCCTTAAGTGGTGAATATTTTTTCCTTTGATTGGTACTCTCTCGGAGACATTAGGAACAATGTCCTCTAAGAGTGATACCTCACATGAAATAATCAAAATCCCTTCTAGCATACCTCTTTCTTGTTTCATTTTTGTACCTTATTAAAGTTATGGAGTTTGGCTTTGATATGGTCCCCTGGGGCTCAAATAGTGAACTCCTAGCTTCACTAGCCCTTTTTAGCATGCATTTTTGTACCTTATTAAATTAATGGAGGTATGGCTTTGATATGGTCCCTTGGGGCTCACCTCATGGACACCTAGCTACCACTAGCCGTCATGAGCATACATTTTTTTGCATAGTGGATAGCATGTTCCACTTGTAAATTTTTTGGACAAACATCCTAGACCCAGTCCACCACATTGGATAACCAGTCAAAACTTGATCCATTGTAGTTTTTCCTTTTTCTTTTTCCTTTTTCTTGTCTTTGATGGTGTATGTCATCTGGTAATGGCTTCATATATCATCCATAAGTGTGTTCCTTTGTGCTTATGTTAGTTTTTTTGCATATGATCTTGATCTTGGGGGCTTGGCCACCCTCTTGATTAATTTAATCCTATCTTTCTAAAATTTGTACATTTGAACCCCTCTTGATTGTGTGGTTGGCTACTTTAGTGTGAGTTTCAAGTAAGTTCATCCTTTGACTAAAGTGTGGGCTAAATGTACTATAGGAAAATGCATAACCTTGCATTTTCACACTTGTTTGGGCCCACCTTTCTTTATTTATGCTTCTTTATGGCTTAATTAGTCCTATTTTGTGTCGACAAGCCTTATCAATTACATATTTTTCTAGTTAATCCCAACATTCTTCAATGAATAAATGATAATTTAATGACTCCATCAATGTGTCCTTGATTTTTGGGTCAGGACTAAAATGCCACCTAGGGCATCTTAGTCCCCCAAAGCTCTCAAGACCCTGATTTTGGCATATCTAGATCGGGTCCCTTTTTGGTCTTTATGCCAAAAATTTTAAAGACTTGGGACTATGATGCCACCTAGGGCATCTTAGTCCTCTTTGGTTCATCTTATAGATTTAATTTCAAATTTTGGTGGAATTTAGCCTCCTTTATTCAATGAATTCATATGTTGGCTTTGTGTGATGTAATTTAAGGATATTAAGCATAAGTATAAATACAAAGTTCCTTGATTCATTTCAACCCATGTCTTCTATGAGAGCTTTTATCATAGCATAATTTAGTTCACAAGAGCATTCATGAGAAAATTCATCAAGCATTTGGAGTCATTTTTCAGATTCAAACATCATATCAAAGAATTTTCTTACATCATGTGTATTATTGTGCTAGAAATTGTGATGTATAGTTTTGATTCAAGCAAAGCAATTCAAGTATTATTTATCAAGCATTCAAGATCCATTTCCATTGCAACCATTACACACAAGTTTGTAGATTACATAAAGGTTTGGTGAGTTGTAGCATTGCATGTTTTCATTCACCATTTCTTTCATTATTATATTTCACTTCAAGGTTTAATTACCAACAAGGGGTTTGACCAAAGAAAACCTCCATTCACTAACAAACAACATTTTTTTCCCTCTTGCATAATTGTGATTGTGGATCTAGGTTGTAGACTTTAAGACCACTTAAAGTGCAAAGTTGCATTACAAAGTTGTCATCTTCATGGAAACTCACTTATAGGTTGAATCCAGAAGTTTTAGAGCCTAAGATCAGAAGGGAAGAAAGTGGAGACCCTGGAGCTTAGGATCCTCTTTAAAGTTTTCCAAAATTTAGAGCGGGACTAATTCACCATCTTGGGTGTCTTAGTCCCCTTAGGCTTATTTTTCAGAGATATTTTTAGATCCAATTCCAAGATCTGAAGACTCTATAATGCCTTGAAAAATAGCAATGGGATTAATACACCATTTTGGGTGTCTTAGTCATCCACAACATTTTTGGTATCTTCTTCACATTTATTGAATCCTCACAGTATTTCCATACTTCCCAAGTACACATATACTATCTCCCTGTTGCATAATTTCATCATTTACATCTCTCATTTAGCTTACATTTCTAAATTTTAGGTCATTTCATATATCACACTATGTTTTTAAACATTTTTATTTCCAAGAATTTGTGTGGTGGTGAGCCCCTTAGAACTCAAAGAACCCCCTCCTAGGACCTTCCTAATTATGAAATAACTCACCTTATGAGGTTGTTAGTCAATCCAATTGGGACTCCTAGGACATTAGTGGATGATTGAGTGGAAAAGGTGTGATATCTATAGGTATCCATTTTTCTATTCATCAGAGAGGAAAATATTTCACATTAAATAATTAGGTTATTTAATGAAACAAGGATGCAAATGAAATTTAATTAAAGGATTTATATTAATTAATTAAATGAGAGGAGATGAGTAGGGGTTTAAATTAGATAGTTTACATTATTTAATTAAAGTAGATGAAATGTTAGCGTGAAAGGGGGTGAATTAACCTAATTAGATTAATTAGATTAATAGATGAAAAGGATGTATTTAATTAAATAACTAGGATTATTTAATCAAACAAGCAAAATAAAGGATGAATTTCATGACAAAATGATGTTAGTATATGAGATTCGAGTGTATAATATCATTTAGGACAATTTTAAGTGTCTACATTTTTGCCCTCTTTGAGGGAAGGTTCTTGTTACATTGGTTCAAAGACTAATAATTTTTAGATTAATATTGTTGCTTAGATAAAAAAAATTATTAAAAAATTGACTATTTGGATGCTCCTAGTGTTGCCCCAGCAGAAGGAATTAAGCTGGTACCCTGCCCCCTCAATAGATCGTGCAGAAATTTGAATTTTTCAAGTCAATATTATGACAAAGATTGAACATAAGTGTAGCTAAAAGAGGACTAGAAAGCTCATATGTCTAATGTATAGATAGTCATTAGCCATGGGTAGCCTCATTTATATTTTGTTATATCACACATAGATGACACTTTGGATAGAACTATTAGTAAAGATAAAGGAATAAGAAGAATAAGATGACTAGAAGTAGAAGACTGAAATGGATGGGTTAAACATTGATTTTGAGATTGATTCAAAATTCCAAAAATTCCATGAGTCATCTAGACTTTATTATAAATGGTGATGATAAATGATATGCTCATCTAAGGGATTGGGATGCTGCATCATTCCTTATTTTTGATATAACACATAGACATGATGCATCAAGGTATTGACAACCAGGATGGTGTTGTATTTAGTGCAATGGAATTTGACTCTACAAACATATAGGATAATCCTTGTTCACACCTTGACATATAGAAATCTTGTTGGAATGTAGTTTAGAAATTTCAAACATTTTGGACCAAAGCATACACAATAGTCAACAATCTATTCAAAACAACCTCCCTACACACAACTAAGCAAGTATGTGCCAAGATTATTTTACAAGAATACCCCAAAATCACAACAAAAAAAAATTAATGGGTGATGGACCATTCCTTTCTCTCTAAATCATTTTGATAGACATCATCGTGAGGTTTTTAGAATGGGTTAACAAGATAAATTATAAGACAAGATAAAAAAAAACTAGTCAATTTTATCTATATCTCTTGCCAAGGGTGTAATGTGTTTTGAGGATAAATATCCAAAATTATTACCAAACGAAATTACCATTTTAGGAAGGATACATCCTAGGACATGTTAGTGGATGGTGGCAAGTTGATAGGTTGTTTGAAAGGCCATGCATATAAAGATTGATTGACATGTTTGATAATGATCAAGGGTTTGATTTTTTTGTTGCATTTAAAGGTTCTACTTTTGTTGATTGGTTTACATTTTTTCAATTTGTTTTGCCAAAGATCAAGGGTGATGACTAATTTATTATGGATGGAAGTTTAGTACAGGTGCAAGTAAAAATGGATGGATAGTTTTGGACTTTTCCAAATATTTCAATGTTTTTGGTGTTTTGAAAATGTTATGAGGCTATTTTTTATCTTTTTCAAATGTTTATGTGAATTTTTTTAGAGGTATGTGTAGGATCATCATGGAAAAAATAGGCCCTTAAGTGGCAAAAAAATTAGAAAATTCAGAGTTATGCAACTTGACAAAAAAATTTGAATAATTTATCTCTATTATTTCAAAAATATGTAAGAATAGAATCCCTAACAAATTGAATTTAGTTTCTAAACTACTAGGTTTATTTTAAAAAAGAAAAATCTATTTGGTGAAGATTTGAAATTTCAATGCAGTAGTACTTAAATTTTAAGGAAAAAATAAGTAGGTGTCAGTGTGACCAGCCTTTAACCACAATAAAATGATAATATTTTTTTTATAATATTTTAGATATAAGTAGAGGACTAATGTCTGGATGTGATGCATATTTTTTTGTAATTTTTTTTAAAGTAAATAAATAATTAAGAAATTTTTATTACAACTTTTAAAAAATATAAAAAAATTGTATGTTTGACCACCTTAACTTGGTGAAAACTTCATGAAATTCATTTTTTTTTTTTAATCCTATAGTATGTGAAGCATAGAATGTGAGACATGTTATTGATTAAAAAAATGTGATACCATTTGAAAGATATAGATGTTTTTCAATTAGCCTATCAATCAGGAGTTTAGTTGTAATTCAAATAGAAAATGAATAATAATTATTTATTAAATTCAAAGTAAAGCATAATTTATATTGGTGGAAAGATGGGAATATCCTTTAAAAACCCTTTTCATTTCATCAATTTTGGGTAAAAAAAAAGTCATCATCCACATATCCTACACATACCTATCATATTGCCACTTTTTGGCCCATCATGATCCTGCACATACCCTTAGTTTTTTTTATTATTTGAGGTTGTTTAGGGCTTCCTTGAATGTTTTTCAATGTTTTGAGTTTTCAAATTTTCAAATGTTTTTGTGTTTTCCAATTTTTTTTGAAGACCTAAGAGGGACTAACCTAGGGCCTCAGGGGCTTATCAAAGATTAGCCTTTCCTACATTATACATGTAGAGACCATGTAGTTCAACTCACTTTGACCTATTTATTGATGAAATATGAACACTTGATGGATTCTCAGTTTGTTATGACATAATCCTAACCTAAAGTGTCTTAGAGGAATATAAATGATGGCCTTGCCTACATTCAAGCTCATAGACAATGTAGTTCAACAAGGTAATGTTTTTTATTTTTTTTATGTTTTGAATTGTTTAGGGATATTGATGTGTTTTAGATGTTTTTGATTTTCAAAAGATGTTGATGAGTGTATAGATATGTGACTATTTCAGTGATCTATTTGTGGAAATAGATTACTAATAGTGATGACATAATTGAGAATGCACAAAAATGCAAGGATAGTGTTGAACAACATGAGGATTGGGAAATGATATATCCCGAGATGATGATGGATTGATTAGATAAGATAGATCACTATTTTGAAGCTAGGATTGGAAAAAAATATATTGGAATTTGATTTGATGTGAAATTGAGGTGCAATGATGCAGGAGCATCCAGTGGTGTAGGGAAATCTTGTTGAAACATAGATTTTTGGTTCCTTACTCTTGTCTAGCTCTTCTAGGGGTTTTCACCTAAAAGGGGAGAGGTAGGGCCAAAAATGCTAAAGGTTTCATTCAAATTAGGAGATGTATGATGTTTTATGAGCTAAATGAAATGTACTAAATTCAATTAAGTAATCTATTGACTGGTTGTGAATGCAAAACTAAGAATTAAGCTATGCTTGAAAACACACTATGATATGCAAACAATGAACTAAAAGATGGAAAACTACAAAACATAATGAAATAGGTTGAATTTGAGTGTTCCTGGGCAAGATTTGAAGAATCTGGAATCTTTGTAATGTTGTCTGGAATTACTGGAAATACAGAGTGGGATTCATTCACCCAAGGTGGCTAATTAGTCCTGTTATTGGTGAAAAATTATCAGAAATAGGTTTCTAACTTTGGGATCCATAATTTGATAAATCAATATTTTTAGTCTTAATGTGGGACTCATTCACCACTAGTGGTGAATCAGTCCTCTCCCAAAATTATGAGAAATCAAGAGACAACTCTACAACAGTGGATCTAAAAATGTCTGCTTGTCAGGTTGCCAAAGTCAATTATGTAGGAAATAGACATAAAACCTTCTCCAAGATTGAAATGTGATTGATTTGACTTGAAGCACCTAGTTGACTTGTTGACCAATCTTCAATCACCTAAATGCTTCATAAATCTACATACAAAGGTCTGCAAACACACATGCAAAGGGGGAAAATGGTTGAGGGTTAGAAAATAGGGGTTTACCTTAGTTAAACCCCACTTTGGTAATCAAACCCTTAATGAAATAATGAAATGTAAGAGAATTATAAACTAACAACACACAAGTGCTATCAACTTACCAAACCCTTGATAATGCAAAATCTAAAGTAGTGTCAATGAATGCTCCAAAATGCTTGATGATTGTTTGATTTGATGTTGTAAGATGCTTGAATTCTTGAATGACTTAGGAGATTGTAAGAGATGTAAAATGAGGTGAAAAACACTTATTTATACAATCTTGTGCCTTAGTAACCTGTTCATACATCATCACAAGCTAACATCAAGTGTTTTTGAATAAAAACCCAAAAGGAATTTTGAAATATTTTGAATTTGGGGCCAAGGGGGACTCATTCATTACCCATGTTCAATTGGTCCCACCCAGGAACTAAAAAATAGGTGTAGGGAAATATCTTGCATTTAATATATTTTTTCAGGTTTACATTCAAAGATGCACTTAATTATAGCTTATAAGGGCATAAAGGGGTCAAATAAAGAATAAGAAAGGAGTAATTAGTGAAGGCATTCCTAGAAAAGCATGAAATATTTTTACAAGACTTTAAAACACTTCAAAATAGGACCTGATTAGTGATGAAAAGGTGATTTTTAGGTGAATTGTAATTGATAGAGTCTAGAAGAGTGTAGAAATACTTTACAACACTTCACAACAACTTCACAAGACATCATTATTTGAATTTTAGTAAATAAATATGCATGTTCAAGACATGTTACATCATAAAATTAGAGAAAAATGGACCAAACATCATGAAATAGGACCTAAAAGGCCATGAAAATGACAAGGGGCCATTTTTCTATGGCACACTTGCATCACCCAAAAAAAATGATTTCTTTATTTTCTTTGGTTTTTTTGAGTCGTATGATGGCATTTAAGGGGTATAATATTTTCAAGCATCAAAAATAGTGAAAAATGGGCACTTACTATTTTAGTAAGTCAGCCTAAATGAGCTTGTATGGAAGTGAAAATTTACCCCAAGAAGTAGAGCTTAAAAAATTTCCAGTCACGAAAGAATCACCTCAATACCATGCATAGTTTGGGAGAAATTAAAGTTTATGTCCTAAGAAATTTCTCCAATGCAGCTTCAAATTTAGATATAAAAACTTGGAGGCCCTGAAACAACTCATAAAGTGATCAAACCGACCTATGGTTGATACATGTGTTATAAAGCTCGTCAAGATCTTTCCAACGATATGCAATAATAGAAAATCGAACACCCAAATCATAAGTTATCGACCCACAAAGTTGTTCCTCTAAAAAGTGAATTTCATAAAAAAAAATTCCTGGGCCAAAAATTAGATGGCGAGACTTTTGGTGCCAAAAAAAAAAGAGGAAATTTGAACTTTCTAGAATGTTCTAGGTTGGTTATTGGGGAAATTAAAAAATGGTTAACTAGGGGTTGTAGAAGGTGGCCCTGATAGTGCAAGTTGTGGCTCCAAACAGTAGATTTTCTTTTCAAAGTTGATTTTTTTGTACTAAATAAAGCCCATGAGGTGATAGCATGTAAGCTTTGAATTTGTAATTTTCATTTTTTAAAAATAATTGAAAATGAGTCATTTTCCTATTTCACATCTTCTATGTTGGTATATGTTGTTTTGGTTTCTATGGGTTTTGGGCAATGTGGCCCTCATAATGCAAGGTTGATGCAAATGATATTGATATTTTGGATTGATGTTCAATAAAAGACAAAGCTTAATAAGAAACATATTCTCATCAAATTGTGCCATAGGCTACTGATATAGATCTTTGTATTACAAATGAATTGACCAATTTGATTTTGTGATTTTCAAATGTTTAGATCACCATGTAAAATTTATACGATATAGCTCAATATTTATTCTCGAAGTAATTTGTAAGCTTGTATCTACCCCTAGTGTCTAGCAATGTATGGAATGATATGGGTCGATGCATGGATAAATTAATGGATTGATGGATGGGTATGCAAATGATGCCAAGATTACCATGTGATAGGATAACATGTTTGGATAGAGTATGCCTCTTTGGACAATGCCTCATGGCTCAAATAATGCTAGTTAGGATAGGACCAATGATAGTGACCCATGTCAAGATGTTTACCATGAGCAAGTGTGAAGTACATACCAAACCTTTTCCAAGATCAAGATAAGTTAGATTGGATGAAAATGGATTGTCTAATGAATCTTGGATTTATTATGGATAAGATGGATGGAATGTAGGATTTATTATGGATGGGATGAGATGCTTCCACCTGAAATGGTGCACATAGATGTTTGATTCTCCTCGTGACATATTTTATAGGTTTTCATCATGGCACTTTTCCAAAGTGCCATCAAAGTGGTTTTTACTAGAGGACAATTTTTATCTTAACTAGGTATGTGCAGGACCATTATGGGCCAAAAAGTGGCAATATGATGGGTATGTGTAGGGTATGTGGTTGACAACTTTTTTTTTACCCAAAATTGATGAAACAAAAGGGGTTTTTAAAGGAGATTCTTAGCTTTCCACCAATATAAACTATGCTTTACTTTGAATTTAATAAATTATTATTATTTATTTTCTATTTGAATTATGACTAAAGTCCTTGATTGATATGTTGATTGAAAAACATCTATAGCTTTCAAATGGTCTCACATTTTTTGAATTCAAAACATGCATCACATTCTATGCTTCACATGCTATAGGATTGAAAAAATAAAATTGAATTTCATGAAGTTTTGACCAAGTTAAGGTGGTCAACCATACAATTTTTTATATTTTTTATAAGTTGTAATAAAAAAATCATAATTAATTATTTACTTGGAAAAAATTACAACAAAATATGCATCACATCAGAACATGAGTCCTCTAATTATTTTTAAAATTTTATAAAAAAATATTTTCATTTTATTGTGGTTAGGGTGGTCGAACAAAAACCTACTTATTTTTTTCTTTAAATTTAAGTACTACTGCATTGAAATTTAAAATTTTCACCAAATATATTTAAAAAAAAAATAAACCTAGTAGTTTAGAAACTACATTCAATTTGCTAGAAATTTTATTCTTACATATTTTTTAAATAATATAGATAACTTATTTAAACTTTTACATCAAATTTACTAACTCTAATTTTTCTGAAATTTTTGCCACTTAAGGGATTGTTTTTTACATGATGATCTTGCACATACCCTACCATTTTCTTGATTTTTGGATTTTTTTTTTGAAAGTTTAAGCTCATTTTGAACCACCAGATGATGTTGATGTAGATGTTGCTAGTTCTGCTATAGATGTAGTTGCTATCATGATGTTCCAACAATATCCTACTTGGAGGAGTTGTTTTGCTAAGATATAGGTGCTTGAATGTAACCCCTTGATTTATTCATCTTCTTTATTGATACCAGAGATAACCTTACCTAGATGTAGACATTGTGATAGAGTTTCCTTAGGGTCGTTATGATAAAGAGTTGTTGCCAATACATGGTCAATACGAGAGTTGGATACCATGGATGTTGATGGAACCCCTAAAAAAAATTTCTTTCCATTTCTAAAACTCTATAAAATTTAGCTAGTTTCAAAGTGTCTAGACTTAGGATTTTTACCATTGTTATTGCCTTGGGAATAATTTTTTAGGATCTCTCTTAAAAAAAATTCCTAAGTCTTAGCCCTTGTCAAAGTTATGATTCATTGTTGACCTTCTATTGCCTGTCCTTGGTCATGTTAAAACATCTTGAGCCATTGAAGCTCATGAAGTTACCAACCCTTTTGCACCTAGGTGAGAAATACTTTTATTTTCTAAGATTGCTCAATAGACTTTATATGGCCTTTACATTCTTTGAAGTAACATGTCTTAAGTTCTTTAAGGAATTTTATACATTGTCCTAGGTGGTCCCCTTTTTAAAACAACTTTCGAGCACATGCTAATTTATCCCACTTAAGTTTGGACTACCATTTCCATTTATCACTCATCACGGATAGCTTTATGAATGAAAATTTACATCAGCGATGAGTGATGATTGATGTTTCTTTTGTTTCATGCATCATGGATGGGTTTTGAATGTTGAGTGTTGTATTAACGATGTGTGATACATGTGTTCTGTGTGTTATCATTGGCTTCTTTCACATCACTAATCACTTGAGAGTCTTGTGTTTCAAATTGCCGATGCCCAATGACCTCAACGATTTTTGTATTTATTTCCATTACTCATCATAGATTGTTGTGCGCTTGTCTTCTACTTAGCGATGAGCGATGAGGTCACTAGTCAATATGAGCCATCACTATTTTGTAGAATGTAAATGAGTGATATGTTTGTGACCGTTTATTTAAGGAAGATGTGCACTGCCTAATTTGGTTCCATTGCTATTTTTTATCCATCACTAATGTGGTCTAGAATTTTAAACATAAACTAGTGACGCGAGATGTGAGGTGAAGACTGCTAAAGGAGGACAATGATCCAATGGTTGAAGTTTCATCATGCCAATGCTCTCATTATTTATTTAACCTTGGAAGGATAGGGTAGATCTGTGATTAGCGATGGGATGTTTTAGGGAATATTTTCTTCAATGCTAGATCTTTGTACTTCGTTGATGTAAATGAAAGAGCATGGACTAGGGTGGCAATGCATGTTAATTGTTAGATTAAATATGACTAATGAAGTTAAGGGTAAATGTGGAAACTTTCTGAGGTGGTATTGCCATTTTTGAGGCACAAATTGTAAAAGCAAGAAATGATGCTTGAGGATTTCCATTGATTATATTTTATATCCAAAAATATTGACGACCCAAATTCAAAGCTAATTGGTTAATTTTTCAACTCGATCACGTGAAGCTCTCAATTATTAATGAATACATGCTCCAAATTGTCTACTTAATATAGAATACATACCATTTTATCTCATTAGTTGCAACCATTGAGAATTAAGAAGTGTGAGCTAGAGAGAAAGCATGCGAGTCTTGGTTTCTAATTGCCAAAGTATTGAAGTGTATATCCTTGGTAAGTTGATTTTTATATTAGCACTATTTTGATTCATGCATTAGTTGGTTTGAGAGTTTCATTTTCTTTGATAGTGAGTCTTGATTGCCTAAAATTGTCATTGGGGATGGTAGATATTTTCTAAGAGTGAGGGTTTCCTTTTCTGCAAAATCATTTTAGGAGGTTAAGTAAGTGACTCTTGTCATAATTAGAGGTTTTCTAGCTTCTCCCCATGTCTTGAAAGAATGGGTAAGTTAGGAATGTCTATGCAACCAATTAGGAGGTCCAAGATGTTTTTGTATTTGAATTTCAAGAGGATATATCTAAAGTTACATAAGAAATTTCTAGAACTTCTACACTACCAAAGGGTAGGAGCAAAGCCCATGGTAAAAATAAGAAAGATGGTGTCAAGAGCACCTATAATTTGAGGAGCAGGGTTGTTTCATAAGAATTGGAAAATTTTAGAAAGGAGCTGGATAAGCTTGAGAAGAAAGCAAGGAAGAAGAATAAGTATCACAAGGCTTATCTGGGAAGGCACAACTCTCCCATTGAGGTTTCAGACAGCCCTTTGGGTGACGAAGGAGATACTGACATAGAGTATAGCCATTATTTTCTTTCTCTGGTGCCATATGAGGATTCTGATGAGTGAGGATAATTTGCTCCTCTAGTTTCAGCATGAACACAGAGCGGGCGAGCATACTTTGATGTTAAAAAATTAGAGTAGCATCTTGGCCCTATTTTTGTTTTTGATGACACCATTGCCATTGCATCAAGATTATCCTCTTCAACATGTATTTGGTTTTTTCCTTGGTGTTGACACGGAAATATTTTTGGCTGGTGTGAAGGAGAGGTGTTGGAATCCATGTCCTCAACAACAAATATACCTTTTCCGGTTAGTATATAATTTTTTCCCTCTAGTGCTAGTGGAAAATCTTGTTTGGTCTACGTGGACAATGGATTTTGGCAATGTTGTATCAAAAAATGATACATTTTGGAAGGATGGTTGGACTGCTTCAACCAACTACATGGATTTTTTGTCTTTTTCTTTCCCTTATTCTCAAATGATTAAGTGTAACCTTCTGGGAAGTCTCTAAACCAAAAATGAAATGTGTACCAAATGAGATGTAATTGAAATGGTAATTTGGCCTAAAGATTTTTTCTCTCATCCTTCTATAAATGGGATATCAAGGCTAGTTATTGGAGAGTTTTATTTTTTGAGTCTCAAAATGGTATTAGTGGGAAAACTAAGCTCTTGAAAGAAAAAATTGTAAATTCATGCACAGACGAATATTATTAGTGAGGTCTCTAGGGTATGAGTTTTTTTGTAATAATCTCAAATAGTTTTACAGTAGCAATAGTTTATTAATGAAAATGCTAGTTTGAAAGCACACTCTCTCCTATGTAAATTTCTTCCAAATTATAAATGAAATTGTTAATGATCTTTTTGTTTGTCTTCAATTGTTTAGAATTGACTGAGTGATTTTATTTATGATTCTCTTCAAAGAATTGATTAAATGCTAAAATATGGTCAGATATTTGTAGGAAAAGAGCATGGGATTGATAAGTAGTTGTGTTTAGGCACAGTGAGTTGAATACTATATTACTATATATTAATAACCTATTCATTAATTATTCAAATTACTAAGGTACTACTGGTTATTATGAATATGATTCCATTAACCAATAAACAAGACACTGGTATTTTCATTTGGTTATCCTGAAGATAAATGAGTTATTTATGCACATTGGCCAAGGACTTGGAATGAGAATAAAAATCATCCAAAACAACTTCAATATACTAATCTGAAGTACCATTTTATTCCTTGCAATAGATAGTAATTCATTTAAAAGGTCATGAATCCAAATCTTTAATGAAGGATATCTATTTGCACTTTATAGGAATTTATCTATGTGTAGAAATGCTCTTAGTTGAATGAATATCATATGAACATAATAAGGATTACCCTCCTAGGTTTCATAGAGCCTGAAGTGAAGAAGTAAGGACCTCAAAATCTTTACTTGTCTATTGGAAAATCCTTACCCTTGCTAATTATTGAATTTTGGTAGATTCATAGGTGAGTGGTAAGATTAACTTTGGTTCTAAAAAAATAAGCAACATAAATGGTGACTCTGCTAGGGACTAATTTGAGAAAACCTTGATAGAAGATAATCTAGCCTTAAAAGAGCCATGGAAGTTCTGAAGTAATGGGGAAAGAAAGATTAACAAATTTTTGGGAATACATTTAGAATTTGGGTTGAGAATGGTTTAATATTTTGTTGGAAAATTTATTTTTCAAGGCTTGAGCTCCAGTATCAGTGTGTTAATCTTCAAGAATGTTTCATGAATTTTCTATGCTTCTTTTATCTCTTGCAAATTGTGATTGAATATCTACCACACTTCCATTACTATTTGCATAAATATTCTCACTAAGTGTGGGTGGTGACTCTGAGATCTTTGCACTAGTATGCCTTATTTGAAGAAATCTATTATGATGGAATGGATGTTTACTGGGAAAAGATAGGGAAGAATTAAGTTCACATGATGAAGTACCTTGAGGAAAGCTAGTGAGAAAGTGTTAAAGAACTCAAAAAATATAGAGAATTCATTTGTAACCATGATAGTGGGGATGCTTCATAGTGAATTTAATCTTTGAAGAACACTTCATGTTTTTGAAGCTCATTCATTTTGTAAAAGTAGAGGTGGTGACTCTATGCATAGAACCAGAAGGGATTATGATGATAGCTTCAAAGCTGCAAAATGTTCCAATCATAAGCATAAGTTAAGGTGATTTAAATCATATCCAAGTATTTCCCATATTTTGGTTTTCATAAAGTATAAATTTGTATGAAAGTTGTGTTGAATGATCTAAAAAAAATTGTTCCCTATTAAGTGAATTAAGCACTCGTGAAGGGAAGGGTGGTACCTATTTTACATAATTCTAGGGTGAAATTTGAAATATCTATATTGGGTTGAAAAAGTATGCTTAATTTTGAAATGCGCCTCTTAGATAGCTTTAAAGCATGAATGTGTTTGAGCTATACACTTTAAAGTCATAATTGAATTAAGGAATCAAGCAATAGACAATCAACTATGAAATTGATATTTAAGGATTGAATAGGGATACAAGAGAAATATATCATTCCCCTATTTCTCCTTGTGGAACATAAAGTCAAAAAATTCAAGGTATGCAGCCTTAATCATGCCCTCAAAGGAATTTCTTTGTTGAGAGATATAGGCCATTGGAATTTATCGGTATTCAAGGTTTCCAAAACCTGATTTCTAATGATATTAAGGAACATTTTCCTAAATTTATAGGGAAAATTTCTGAGTCAAGTTCTAAACATTTGAATGCATTCATAGATTTGATAGGATATTTTGAGATAGAATATGAGGATGTTGTCATGAAGCTTTTTGCTCATTCTTTAAAAGAAAATGCTAGGGACTGGTTCTCATATTTACTAGTATATTTTGTATCTTCATGGAATGGCTTCATGATAGCATTTTTGGAACAATTTGGTGAAATGGTTAGTCCAAATGTGATGAGAAAAAGATTTATGGAAATCCAGAGGGATGAAGAAGAGTTGGTCCTTGCTTTTAACCTCAAATTTGTAAAAGGAGTAAGAGATATTCCTAAGCATGTGAGACCTAGTGATGTTGAATGTTTAATTGTGTATTCAGGTTCATTTTATAATGAAATGGGTTATTTGATAAGGGATAAGGATCCCAAAACATTACATTAGGAATATCGCATTGCCATGGATATTGAAAATACTATGAAATATTCAATTATGACGGGATATATGGCTAAAAGTGTTTGTTGTCAAAATATACATCACATAAATGGAATAGATAAGGATGAAAAGGGTGATCAAGGTGATGATGCTTTTGATTCCTTATCTTGTTCACCTTCACAACATATTGATCCTAGACAAATTAAGGTGGACTTCAACAAATTTTAAGTAATGATGATTAGATATTGTTTGTTCAAAGACTATCCAACTTGAAGAGACATGAGGGGGAATCACCATATGAGTTGTTAGCAAGGTTCTTGGATGCCTTGTTAGAAATTCCTAAAAGGTTATGACCTGAAAATTCAGTACGTGTATTTACCTATTTTGTGACATTTATGAGCCAAGGCTTAATACATTTCCTAAGGAATTGAAACCTCAGGATTTGGATCAAATAATTGGTTGGGTCGGAATTGATGAGGAGGCTAAGTGTGACTATATAGAAAGAATGAGGTCTCAAAATGATAGTGATGCTCACCCTATTGTCAAAGATCAAGGGTTTATCTGAGTAATGGATAAGGATGTTTCAAAATATGAATATTTGTATAACAATGCAGATGATGACATTGTTATACCTTGAAGTACTATTGATGTACCTTTGAAGGTTGATAACCAAGATAATGAAATTGAGAATTCTATTTATTTTCTTGAGGATTATGAATCTTTTTGTGAAAATGAACTGATGGCATCCTTCTTGCCCGAGGAATGTAGCAATATCAACACTCATGATTTTTTTCCGTCACTAATGAATGAACAAATTTCATGTAATGGATTCTTGCGATGCAATTTAGTTGTATCAGAACTTGAATGTCCTATCAATATGGTTAATAATGAATTTCAAGATAAGAATTTCTATATTCAATCTCTTGAGCTTGAGTCTAATGTTAAAAATTATTGCACTTGTGATGCTAGATAGTAGGTTCATGTTTTTGATTGCTTGTATGAAACAAAAATAGGATGTAAAATTTTTATAGCAGAGATGAACATGATAGTTTTAACAAGGAGTTTTTTCAAGAAACTTTCTTGGCTGAAAATAATAAATGTTCAAGTTGCAATGAGTCTTGCACATTGAGTCAACAAACCTATCAACTAATGGTGCACTTGAATACCTTACTATTGATCATATTAATCTTGAGTTATTTGACACATCCTTTGAAATATTTTGTTTCAAGTAGAGCAAAGATTGGAATGGAGGATTGGAGTATATTAATGAACCTGAAATAAAAGTATTCTTTGATGCCTTGGATGGAATGGATAGTGATTTTTGTGGGAATAACTCCATTCTACATAAGAGCAAGAATGCTATGAGGACTAATGAATCAATTTCCCAAGGAAGTGGACCATATGGCAGTATAACCGGTTTATACTACTCTGATGAATGTGAACACCAATTTGAATAGAACCCTCTATATGAAAATTTCTTGTTCATCATACAAAGTGAATGTATATTTGGTATGAGATAGAAGCTAGATGATAATGACCTTGGAATGCTAGAAATAAAATTGTAGTATCACTTCAAAGGGTTAGAATATGTATCCATGGATGGGAATCCTTAAAGGACTATGTACATGAGGGTTTCCATTTTAAAAAGAAAAATGAATTTGATATCAACTTATATGAGAATAGTGATCTAAAGGATTATGAATGTTTCACTTTCCTTTCCCAGTTGGAGGGGAATTTGGTGGAATATAATTGTAAGTTGAGTTAGATAGAATGTTGTACACTAATCATATATTTCAGTTAATACTTGATTATAGTTCACAATTAGACATGAAATAAAGTAATAATGATAAGTTTAGATACATGTCCATAGAATTTGATTTCAGTGGTTTCAATATGATGGGGAGGTGGGTAATTCATGGGAATATTTTCAGCCTTAGCATGGTACAGATAATAGAAAACAAGATTTTTGATAGGGGTAAGTACAAGTCCTAGGATTGGGGGCCTAGGGCCACCAAGTAAAGATGAAGCTTGGTATAGTTGTAGAATGTATGTTGAAAATTTGTACACCATAAGAGGATTTAAACATGATGGAGATTAGATCTCTTGGTACATGGGCTTGTAAATTATGTAAATATTATACATATGTAATTTTCACTTTGGTCCTTGGTTTTTGATCCTTTGTGCTTGGTCTACTTCACTTGAGATTCTGAAATCTCACTCTATTCCTAAGGAATTGGTGTCCCCAACTAGAGCCATTGATGGAACCTTAAAAATAATTTGGTTCCATTTCTAAAACTATGTAAAATTTAGCGAGTTTCAAAGTATCTCGACCTAGGGTTTTTCAAACTATTATTTCCTTGTGATTTTGTTGTTAGGATCTCTCTTAAAAAAAAATCTTGTCTTAGCCCTTGTCAATGTTATTATTCATCATCGAACTTCTATCACTTGTCCCCGGTTATGTTAAAATATCTTGAGCCATTGAAGCCCATAAAGTTACAGACCCTTTTGTGCCTAGGTGAGAAATACTTGTATTTTATAAGGTTGATTGATTTACCATATTTGGCCTTTACATTATTTGAAGTAACATGTTTTAAGTTCTTTAAGGGATTTTATACATTGTCCTAGGTGGTCCCCTTTCTTCAAATTTTTTTTGAGTACATGCTAAATTATCCCACTTAATTCTCGTCTACCATTTCCATTTATCACTCATCACAGATAGCTTTATGAATGCAAATTTACATCCATGATGAGCAATTAATGGTGTTTCTATTATTTCACTTATCATGGATGGGTTTTGATTATTGAGTTTTGTATTAGCAATGCATGATACATGTGTTTTGTGTGTTATAACTAGCTTCCTTCACATCACTAATCACTTGAGATTGTTTTGTTTCAAATTGGTGATGTGCAATGACCTCAAGGATCTTTGTATTTCTTTTCATCACTCATCATGGATTTTCGTGTGCTTTTCTTCTTCTAATTGGTGATGAGAATTCATGTCACTAGTCAATATGAGTCATCATTGTTTTGAAGGGGGTAAATGAGCAATATGTTTAAGACTATTGATTTAAGGAAGCTGCACATTGTCTAATTTGGTTCCAATGCTATTTTTCATCCATTGCTGATGTGGTCTAGAATTTTAAACATAAATTAGTGATGTGTGATGTGAGGTGAAGATTGCTAAAGGAGGACAATGATCCAATGGTTGAAGTTTCATCACACTAATGCTCTCATTGATGATTTAACCTTGGAAGGGTGGGGTAGATCCATGACGGGTGATGGGATGTTTTAGGGAATATTCTCTTCAGTGTTGGAGCTTTGTACTTCATTGATGTAAATGAAATAGCATGGACCAAGGTGGCGATGCATGTTAATTGTTAGATGAAAGATGACTAATGAAGTTAAGGCTAAACATTGAAATTTTCTAGCGTGGTATCATTATTTTTGAGGTACAAGTTGTAAAAGCCAGAAAAGATGCTTGAGGATCACCATTGATGGTGTTTAAATCCAACAAGAGCAATGATCTAGATTCAAAGCTAATCAGCTAGAAGTTTTCAACTCGCTCGATCAAATATCTCCTCAATCATTAATGACTACACGCTCCTAATTTTCTGCTTAATGTGGATTTCCTACCATTTTATCTCACTAGTAGCATCCATTGAGAATTGAGAAGCATGAGCTAGAGAGAAAGTGTGTGATTCTTGGTTTCTAATTGTAGAAGTATTGAAGTGTCTATCCTTGGTAAGTTGATTTTCATATGAGCTCTATTTTGAGTCATGCATTAGTTGTTTTGAGAGTTTCATTTTCTAAGATAGTGAGTTTTTATTTTATGTAATTATCATTGAGGCTAGTAGAGATTGTCTGGGAGTGAGGTTTCCTTTTGTGCAAAATAATTTTAGGAGATTAGGTCGGTGAGTCTTCTCATAAATAGAGGTTTTCTAGTTTTTCCTTGTGTCCTAAAAGAATGGGTAAGTCAGGTGTGTCTGTCCAACTAATTAGGAGGTCCAAGAGACTTATTATGTTTGAATTTCAAAAGGATATATCTAAAGCTACACAAGAAATGCCCAGAGCTTCTACACCACCAAAGGTAAGGAGCAAAGCTCATGGAAAAAATAAGAAAGATGGTGTCAAGAGGACCTATAATTTGAGGAGCATGATTGTTTTAGAAGAATTGGTGAAGTTTAAAAAGAAAGACTTGGCTAAGCCTGAGAAGAAGGAAAGGAAGAAGAATAAGTATCACAAGGCTTATCTGGGAAGGCAAAACTCTCCCACTGATGTTTTAGACATTCCTTCAGGTGATGGAGGAGATATTGACCCAGAGTATGGCCATTATCTACTTTCTCTAGTGCCATATGAGGATTCTGGTGAGGGGGGAGTATTTGCTCCTCTAGTTAAAATGTGTAAATGGAGCAGGTGAGAATACTTAAATTCTAAGAAATCAAAGTAGCATCTCAACCCTATTTTTGTTTTTGATGACACCATTTCCACTGCATCAGGATCATCCTCTTTAGCATGTATGTGGGTTTTTTTCCTTGGTGCTGATGTGGAAGTCTTTTTGGCTTGTGTGAAGGAGAGGTGTTGGTTTCTATGTGGCCCTTGACAAAAAATATTCCCTTTTCAGTTAGAATATAATTTTTTTCCTTTGGTACTAGTGGGGAATCTTCTTTGGTCTACGTAGACAAGGAATTTTAGTGACGATGTATCAATGAACAACACCTTTTCAAATGTTGGCTAGTCTGCTTCAACCAACTATATGGAGTTTTCATCTTTTTCTTTCCCTTATTCTCAAATGATTAAGTGCAACCATCTAGGAGGTCTCTATTTACCTAAAATGAAATGTGTGCTAAATGAAATGTAATTGAAATGGTAATTTGGCCTGAAGCATGTTTCTCCCATCCTTCTATAAATGGGATGTTCGGGTCAATTACTGGAGAGTTTGATTTTGTAAGTCTCAAAATGGTCTAAGTTGGAAAACTAATCTTATGAAAGAGTAGATTGTAATTTCATGCACAAATGAATAGGATTAGTGAGGAGTCTAGGGTATGAGTTGTTTTGTAATAATCTTAAAAAGTTTTACAATAGTAGTAGTTTATAAATGAAAATGCTAGTTCAAAAGCACATTCTCTCCTATGTACATTTCTTCCAAATTATAAATGAAATGGTTAATGATCTTTTCATTTTTCTTCATTTTTTAGAATTGAATGAGTGATTTTATTTGTGCTTTGATTCAAAGAATTGATTAAATGCTAAAATATGGTCACATATTTGTAGGAAAAGAACATATGATTGATAAGTAGTTGTGTTTTAGGCACAATGAGTGGAATATTGTAATGTAGTATATCAATAGTCTATCCATTACTAATTCAAATTGCTATGGTACTACTAGTTATTATAAATATGACTCTACTACCCAGTAGACAAGAAACTATTCTTTTCATTTAGTTGTCCTAAAGATAAATGAGTTAGTCATGCATATTGGCCAAGGATTTGGAATGAGAATAAAAATCATCCAAAACACCTTCAATATACCAACTTGAATTACCATTTTATTCCTTGCAACAGATAGTAATTTGTTTAAAAGGCCAACCAAATCTCTAATGAGGGATATCTATTTGCACTTTATAGAAATTTATCTATGTGTAGAAATGTTCTTGATCAGATGAATATCATATGGACATAATAAGGATTACCCTCCTAGTTTTCACAGAGCCCAAAGTGAAGAAGTAAGGACCTTAGAATATTTACTTGTATGTTGGAAAATCCTTACACTTGATAATTATTGAGTTTTGGCATATTCATAGGTGAGTGGTAAGATTAACTTTGGTTCTAAAAAAATAACCAATAGATGTCAAAGTGGATGGTGGAATGTGTTGATGGATATGAGATACAAATGGATTGGTTGATAGTTTGGAATCTTTGATTCTCCAAACTTGGGATGATAAGAAATTATAGGTGGATCCATATGGATATTTGATTAGGACCAACTTCTTGATATACCTTGTAGGTCACTCTTGAAGCTTTCTTTTATATCGATGGATGGTTTTGATGGATGAACAAGTCCCTTTTTTATTTTCCCAATAGTTTCTTTGACTAATGGAGTGTGATAAGGATGATTTTATTTATTTTCTTTGATATCCATTTGAGTTTTTCTTTGTCAATTCTTTTGCTTCAATCATTTGCTCTTTTCTTTGATATATGTTTATTTCTTGTGGTATGTCCCAATTAGTGGGTCGAAAGATACATGGGCAATGATTCATGATATACTTATGATTATTTTAGCTCAAATTATGTTGATTATAACTTATAGGTTTTCAAAAATAGCAATTAGAGCCAATAAAAAGTTAATTAAAAAATTATAAAATAACTTTACTAAACTTCAACATAATATTCATCTTTCCCCATTAAATAAATTAGTAAATTATTTTTATTTATTTCAAATTGGTCGTACATGTGCATTTTTTGGTTCAAAACACACGACTTTAAAAAATAACTTTTGTATGTATTATAAAAAAAACTAATCTTTATCATTTAGGTATTAGAATAAATTATATATTTAAAAAATATAAGCAATATCCTACAAATCATGTTTTTAAACCATGTTAAGGTTCTATGTGTAAGTGTTTCAATATTTTATGCCAACTATGAGAAACATTTTTTTTTTAGGAAATAGACTTGGACACTTTTTTGCCAAAAAGTTCTACCCAAATTCTTGCACTTACCCTATTTTCAGTACTTTTTTTCCTTGACTATCATGGGGTGTGGATTTTTTTAGACCTCACACTCTTGAACATTTTAAAAATAAGATATTTTTTTGTAGATTAATGTTTTTTATTTTTTATTTTTTTGCAACTACTTTCGTATGATTGAGAAAGGGGGCATTTTCTCCCCTCAAGTCCTAGTGGCCAAAATAGGTTAATTTTTTTAACATTTTAATCTCTTAGGCCTTCTAGATTCAATAATGAAATCTATTTTGTTTTAGTAGGTAACTTTTAAAATTTCTCCATAAACCCTCATAGTAAACACACAAAAAAATTTACCAAATGTTTTACAAACCCCCAATTTGTAAAAAACAATCACAAATATGCTAACCTCAAACTATAACTTAGTAACTCTCATAAAATACATAACATATCTCATATATTGAAATGGTTGAAATTTCTCCAGCATTCTCATGGCTTCAATTTTACATTAGATTTTCTAAAAAAATGGTTAAAAAACATGGAACTTTTACTTGCCTCAACCACAAGCATGGATTTAATATCACTTGCTTAAAAATTATCAAGTTGATCAAATAATTTCTTATATAGATCTATAAGATAAAATAATCCATAAAATATTATAGAATAATTATAATGGATATCAAATACATACCACAAAACTACACAAGATATACCTTGGAAAAACCATCAAGAGGGAAATAACCTAACCTCTAAAGGCATCCACACTAAATGTATCATTCAACTATGAAAATAACAATACACTTTGAGAGTCTTCATGAATACTTATAAAATATATATCTCCTCTAATGCATCCTCCATGTGTCCAAGCATAATGGGTAACCATGCAACCACATAACCCATGCCATGCTTGACATATGCACTTTATAAGAGAGGTCAATACAAATGACAACCAAGCGAACTAGCCAACAAGCCAATCCTAGCCATTAAACATGTGCTTTATTGTATAGGTTGAATCACACATAAATACAATTTTGGTATAGGGAAAACCATGTGTCAACAATAAGTTCACAAAACTAATGATCATAACATTTATTTCTTAGTACTAATTTTTCCAATACTAAATATTTTTCTTTAATGCATAACCCACAAAAAATATGTAAGTAATGTTATACAAAATTTTATAAGTGAAACCAAATATATATTCAATGTAGCTAAGCATATCTCTAAAGATGGGCCACAAATAAATATCTATTTTAACATATTTAAAATAATTATTTTCTTGTACAAGGTGTACAACACCCTTTTCCTAATAGAAACCAAAAATTACCAAGATTCTTTGATGCATTATTAGACTAATAATTGGCTCATTATACAAAGATTATATGACTAGAAAGATTCATTATTTATGTTTGAAATAATATTAATGGTAATAAATATGATTATAGAATAATCACATTATTTATTGAAATTGATTTGATCCTCATGAATTATACTTAACTTAAAATATTGAATTCTTGAAGAATTCATTACTTTCAGGTTTATTTCATGGGAACTAAAAATAATAATTTTGTCTATGTAATAAATGCACATCCTATAGTACATCCTAGTTTCTCATTATAATAATTTTTATTCTTAGACTATAGAGGACTATCACGTGCTTGGGAAGAACCTTCAATCTATAAAAAGCAATTAGGGGAGGTATTGTCTAAGACATTAAAGTTTATCAATTTCATTCATTGAATTAATAATTGTGAAATATAAGGCCTTAAGAAGACCAAAAAGGCTATCTAGTAATATAAAATACAAGGGTAATTTATAGTACACTACATTATCAAAACAAAAAATTCTTTAATATTTCTTCAAAATTGAATAGAAAATTTATCTTATCTTGTGGTTTGATACTGGACTTCATTTGGATTGCACTAGTATTATTTTGTTAGTGGGTCTTCCTAGTCAACTATTCTTCACAAGTTCATTGTATGGGTTTCTCATTGGAATTTCTAATAGTTGTCTTTACCAGGGAATAGATTGCCATTTGAAAGTTGGTGTTGTAGGTATTATTCCTATTTATATATTTTTGGTGTCTATACTTACATGTTTCTAAGGGGTTTTGATTATCTATATAGGTAATTTCTTTGGGTAAGAAATTTAGACTTTAAAAATGGGGTCTTATTAGCTAGGACCAAGTTTGTAGGCCTAAGAAAACGGTCATCTTGGTCTTACCATTTTCAAGTAAATACTCAAACCTTAGATACTAAACTTTATTCGAGATGGTCGAAGTAGCAAGATCAATCATGGGAAAAAATTTTAAGCTATAATTATTAATAAGGTGTTATTGCTATTGAGGTTCCTAGAATGAGTTTGAATAGGATGAGATATATAATTGGAATATTATCAAGAAGGTAACATCAATTATAAATTTGAGTCACAATGTTCTTTATTAATGGATTCATTGGATTTTCATCCCCTATTCTCAATTCCTTTCTTCATATGATTACATTGAGTAAAATGTTTTTGAATGTTGGTTGGTTTAAAGTGTTGGAATTTAAAGCTTCTTTAGTCTGGGATTCTTACAATTATTATTGGCCTTTGAGGGGAGATCTTGACACTTGAGTGAACCTACTTTCTAATATGATAGATCACCAAATTTTTTTTAGAGGAATTGATCTTTTTTGGGGCTATAATATTTAGGGGGTTTATTTAGTTTATCATGGCTACTTGAACTTAGAACAAGAAATTACTAGGTATAGAGATTTTGTGTAGTGGAAAAAGATATAGAATAATTATTACTGGCTTAAATATAATTTCTTCCTCTTGTTGCTTGTAAAAATAAATCTCTTACTTGGAATAACATTTCTTCCTCTTGTTGGTCATAAGAGAGGTGCTTGTTTGGGTAAGATTGACATATCTTCCATTATAGTTTTGGCACCCCTCTGCTTATGAGGGTATTGGTAATGCTCTTCGTAGGTTCTTGAAAGTGGATATTTCTTCCAAAAAAACTGCTCACACCGCCTTTTCTCATATTTTGGTGGAGATAGATTTTTCTAAGGCTTTACTTGGTGAGGTAGTGCTCCAAATTAATGGTTGGTCTTGGTCCTCGCTGGTGGATTATGAAGGTATCCCTTTTCATTGTAGATACTGTTTTGCTACTAGACACCTAGCTCGTGACTATTCTCGTAGCCCCCATTCTATTTCTTCCTCTACCTGGTAAAATAATTCTCTCCATCAACATTTAATGGTGTACCCTATTGCAAAATATTCTACTAATGGCAATGATTTAAGGCCTCCCTCTCCTTCTATGTAGATGAATAATCTTGTTGTTGTGGGTGTTGCTTCTCTTATGGATTTTATTGTGTTGTCTCTAGACAAGGGTGCTCCTAATGTTGTGTGTGTTGCCTCCCTTCAAGCCCATATTTTCTTTTCTCTAGAAAAATATATCTCAACTGCGAATACGTCTACTATGGGATTGGTTATGATTACTTCACCTAAAGTATCCATTGTTCTACTAGTCAATTACTCTGAGGAGGATTCTTCCCCTTCTAATCAAGATGTTTCAATTTTGGTTTTTGATTCTTCTTTGACAATTGTGCATCGTAAGAAGAGACATAATTCTAAGAAGGTCACTATTTTTTTTAAAATACCCTTCGAGGAAAAGTTGTTGGGTTCTAGCTCTAGTGCTTGAACTATTCCTCTATCTGTTTTTTTTTTGTTCAATATTTTGTTGGTGGCTCCTTTCTTGTTACCCATTTTTTTGTAGTTGTTGTTCTTGTCCTACTATTTTTGACTAGTTTGTTGTGTTTTTCTAGTCTACTTTGTTGAGCTATTTTGCTTTGTTTCTCTTTGTATGGGATCAAGGCCCTTCCCTACTTATCTAATAAAAAAATATAAGAGATAATTTTGATTTCCTCTTTAAGTGTTCTCTATGTTGTTAATTAAGAGTGTAAATATAGCTCAGATATTTTCTTTTAGTGCTCTTTTTATAAGGATCTTTGGAGGCAATGGTGGTACATTGGGAACTGGCCTCTAGTTTTTACTACTTCCTTGTTTGAATTTTAGGTGATTTTGGGATGTACTCCTACTTTTTCTTCTTTACTTTTGGTGTCTTGGGATATTTATCTCATCTTTATTCTTTGGAAAATTTGGTTGGAAATAAATTATTATATTTTCTAAGATTGTCAATTTCTTATTATGTATATATAGTAAAAAAAAATTGACATGATAAAGGTAACTTTGGTGGCTAAATATTTTGTTGAGGAATCATTAGCTCCTTGTGATATTAATAGTTTGATGTAATTAGATTTGGGTTATTTGATTGTCTCTAATCTTTGTGACTCTAGGATCAAACCTTCTAATACGGTGAATAAATTAGATAAATGGTCCCTTCATTGGTTTTTTAAAAAATTAGCACTAATGGTTCTTCTTATAGTAATTTGGGTGTAATGGATATTGGTGGAGTTGGTGGGATAATATTAGTTTAATTTACTTCTCTCTTTTTTATATAAGGTTTGCCATTAACAATTATATGGAGGATTGAACCATCCTTGTGGGTCTAGAAAAAGCTTGTGACCTAGGTTGGAAGAAGATAATTCATAAGATGGATTCCATGATTTTGGTTTCCCTTATAAAAAAATGGGAGCTCTCATGAATCTTCTTAGAGGTTGACATCTTCTATGAAGCATATCATTCACCTTTCATGGAACTTTGATTCTATCTCTTTTATTCATATTCATGGACAATGGTATGTTGCAGACTATTTGGCAAAATGGGCATTTGTTGTTTATCACATCTAGCATATCACAGATTTAGAGTCCTTGTCTTTTGCTCAATTTGTGTAGCTTTTTCAACTCCTTCACAATGATTTGATTTTGATCATTCTAACCCTTTCATATTAGAATATTATTTTTGTGTTAATTGTATGAAATTTATGGGTTTGGTAAAGACCTCCTTATATTTATATCCTTTAGACTTTAATGAGAATTTCTTATTTTTCAAAAGTCTCTTTTCAATTTTTTTATAGATTATTTAATATATTTATATTATTTACAAAAATATATAGATTTATAATAGTTGTAGCGCCAAATGACATGACTTAGCCATTTGTACTTTCGTGATACAAACACATTTGGTCATAACATGTATTTTCCTACTTTTCCACTAATACTGCTCTTTATAATTGAATGAAGCGAATCAAAAAAAATGTATTACAAATCAAACTTATAGAGGTAGAGATCACTTATAATCAACTGGAAATATGAGAACCTCATGATCAGAAAAGCCTTGCTGAATCTAAGAAATAAGAAAAAATATATGGGTGTCTACGAAACAATGTTTTCAGAATTTATTGTGAATCAAGAGGTAAACACTGCAGATTAAATATTGACAGAGAGAGTAGTAGCAATTTGAGAGCTAAAATAGTGAGTGGATAAAACAGTAAAGGATTCAGAATCCAGTGCAAACGTTTGAGAGCTAAAACTGGAAGAGCTAAGCAGGCCGTTCATTTCATCCCGTCTGTAATCCAGTAAACGTGCGCATAAAAGTAATTGTTCATTCGCCGACTTTGCAGCATGGCTTTATTAATCAGTCAGTCGCTCGGTTCTTTGTGCATCTGATTAGACAATCATCGAGTTCCTGCCTTACCTTTTAACGAGAAATCAAAGCAACGATTGGAAGAATTTCGTGGGAGGGTGGTCACATTCAAGGTGTCTTTAGGAGCTTTTTTTCTCAAGAGTTACGGACTTCGACGACCAAATTGCAGGAATTAAAGGACTTTTTCTATTTTTAATTAAACTAAATGAAGAGATGATTTGGATACATTTCTCATGAGAGGTTTATATTTTCTTCGTCTCCCCCTTGTTATATATATATATATATATATATATATATATATATATATATATATATATATTTTGTGGGAGGGTGGTCACATTCAAGGTGTCTTTAGGAGCTTTTTTTTGCAAGAGTTATGGACTTCCATGACCAAATTGCAAGAATTAAAAGGACTTTTTTTAATTTATTTTTGTAATTAAACTAAATCAAGATATGACTTGGACACATTTCTCATGAGAGGTTTATATTTTCTTGTCTCCCCCTTGCTTTATATATATATAATTCGAATAGTTATTTTGTTTTCTTAAATTTTAAAAATAATTAATATAAATTATTTATTGTATATTTATAAATATATATTTGTATATAATTTATTATTTTATTAAATAGATTTGATAGTCATTTACATGTCAAAATGTTAATATATATATATATATATATATATATATATATATATATATATATATATATATATATATATATATATATATATATATATTAATATTCATATATGAAATATAAATAAATAAATAAATCTTAAATATTTAAAAAATAGGAAAAGCATTCAGAATTGTCATGAGTTAAATTCTAGAGAAGTTAAATTAGATTATTTATTATGTTGAAGGTGTTTCTTATATGAGATGAACCATCTACTTTATAAAATCAAGGGTTCAAAAACCACTAGAAGGATGCAAGACGATAGACTTAATCTCAACCACCCTTGTATTCTCCTTTATGTCATGTTAGTGCACACCTAAATGAATATGTTGAAAACACATTGAAACTTTGTTGCCATCATTCAAGCCTCTACACCATAGTGGGAACTCTAGAATAGCATGCGAACATAAATCAAAATATTTGTTCACTTGATGAAGTTGTGAAGTGTTTAGAACAGACATGTACGCACAATATGGATGCATACGAAAGGCATGTGAGTTGTTATATGAAAGGCATGTGAGTTTTTAAATCTTCAGAAAGAATGGTCTCAAGAAATATGTAGAATTTTTGCATACACTATAGGTCATTAATTTATTAAAATGACTTTGGAGTCTTTCAAGCAAACACTTACCATATCTTTCATCAACATCCTTCATGTCTCTGTCAACATTGCAGGGGATATACACTAAATGGACCTTTGTTGTAAAGTCTTCTAAAAATATTTAAATCTTGCAACTAGTGGTTATAAATCCCAATTTCATGACCTTTGGTAGATTCTTCCTTATGCTAAAGTGGGATTTTTAGAATTGTTATAGTAAATGTACATTTAATGAATTTTTTTTAAAATATTTAAAAACTTTCAAACCAGTGCAATGTTAGTTGTGAACTAGACATTGCACCCTCACCATTATTCCCACAACTTGGAGCAAGTTGAAAATTGTTTAAAATGATTTCCTGTGATGTTAAAGTTACAGTCTTCTAAATGATATGAATCTAGAATGTCAAGGTAAAACCAAGTGTAGAAAAATTGTTTGAAAAAATATTTTTAAATTTCTCACTTACAGGTTATGTAGATGAATTGGTTAACAAAATGCCTCTGTAATGACAGAAAAAGCACTCCATAACATGGCCATGATTTAGTGTTGTAATGTGTCTAACATATTCACATTAGGTCTTGGGCCCTTGTGAACAAAATGATCTTATTGGTTTCTTATTTAGAGTTTTGTAAAGTGTTGTAACACACTTTCACACTAATCTAGGGTTTTATTAAATAAATGGACTTCTTTAAGCTTTAATTGCACTTATTTTGCATCCACAAGCCCATTTAATGCATCTTTTCAAGGATAATCCTGACATGAAAAAAGATCCAATCATAATTCAGGTGTTTTTGGATTGTGTGGCCCAAATTTAATGATCTGGAACTCATATACCACCTTGGGCATATAAGTCCAACCTAGATTTTAGGGCCCCAATTCTAATTTTGCCTCATTCTAAGCATTTTTGGAAAATGTGTCCCATTGCTAAGCCTAATGGGACTCATATGCCACTTCTGGTGTATGAGTCTCATGTAGCCCAAAATCATATTTAATTCAAATTCTTAGCAAGATTTTATTCTCCTAGATCTAGTTTTAGCTTTTAGTGTTGTAATTTTTGGAAATTAGGAATAAAAAATTATAATACAAGTTTCTTTCACTCATTTTTCACCTAGCAAGTTGAATGACCATCCTGATAGAAAATTTGAGTTCAAAAGAGCATACAAGTGTTTACAAGAGAATTCAAGAGTCTTCTAGAGCTGATTATCAAGTGTTTTGGAAGATTATTCAAGTATCAAGCTTCATGTCAAACTCATCATGCATCATGTTTTTATTTTGAGCTAACATTCATGATGTAGGGCTTTATGATTCAAGCTAGTATTCAATACAAGATCTACAACATTCAAGCAAAAGTCAATATCTATATCCATTGGAGCCACTTCATACATGTTTGCAACACTTTATTGCTATTATTTGGTGAGTTACAACATTACATTTTTTTCATTCATCATTCCTTTATCCTATCTGATTTTATTACAAGGTTTGATTACCAAAACAGGGTTTGACCAAGGCAAAACCCTTTCTACTAACAAAACAACATTTTTCCCTCTCTTTAATGTGTGATTTGTAGATCTAGGTTGAAGACACATTGAAGAACAAGTTTGGAGAAAGTTTTCAAGTGTTCAAAGTTGTCCAATTTGTCACCTTGCATTGGAGATCATTGAAAGATATCTATAGGTTGCAAAATTAGAGTTTCAGACCCAAAAATTAGGTGGAAAGGATAGAGCAGACATTGAAGAGCATAATCAGGCTTTGAATTTCTAGAAAAGCCTAACTAGAATGATATTACACTTCTAGCATATGAGTCCTAATATAGTGAAATTTTGAGTTTTTAGGAGTTCCAAACATATCTCTACCAGATTTTTGTTCCTACCCAAAAAACCCTAATCTGGAACTAAATCACCCATCCTAGTGTATGAGTCCTAGTCAACATTAATTTTAGTATTTTCAGTATTTCAAGTTTTCATTCAAGCTCCAATAGGTTTCCAGGTGCACACTTATTATTTTTCAACTTTTTATTTATTTTTCTTACATTTCTATGTTATTTAGTTAAATTTTGCATATCATTAGGTTTAGTCATTAAGTCTTGCATATTATTTCTCTTTTTGATCCCTATCTTAGTGGTTAACCCCTCTTTAGTTTCTAATCAGACCCTATGACAA
This sequence comes from Sequoia sempervirens, assembly GCA_007258455.2. Taxonomy (NCBI): domain Eukaryota; kingdom Viridiplantae; phylum Streptophyta; class Pinopsida; order Cupressales; family Cupressaceae; genus Sequoia; species Sequoia sempervirens. Next base: position 483,023,403 of record VDFB02270651.1, on the reverse strand, counting down.
CCTTATTGCAAGATCTATTTCTCCTTTCGTATCCATGGATTGATTTATCTAGGGTTTTCCTTGAATGATATTAGGAGAAAAGTGGTGTTCTATTTCCTACACCACAAAGAAACCATTTTGCACTATTAATAATTTTGATGAACCTACATTTAGAACACATCATTTTTTATTTGGAGTGCATCATAGTCCAAGATCTTGCTTGCATTAACTTTGCATTAGGGTTTGCAGTAGCTAATTTGGATCTAGGGTTTCTAAATCTTGAATTATTGAAAGTGCATATAGGTTGCATTTTTGCATCTTGCATCAGTGAATATCATCTAAAATTTGCATTTTCATTTTGTTTAGAGATCATACAAATTTAAAAGCATACAAATCACTTAAAATTTTCTAAAATTTGTGAAAAACACCCTCATTGGGACTCACCCTTATGGGCGATTTAGTCCCAATGAAAATTTTAAAATGCATTTTCCATAATTGAAAACTCTATTTCTATGCTTTTATTTGTTGTTCATAACTTTTTGTTTCAGTTTACAAAGTTTCTATTTCATTTAGTTCATTACATTTGGCTTAAATTGATTCATCTTGTGCATTGCTTAAATTCATAATTGCATTTAGAACATTTCAGCATAATCAAAAAATTAACTTGTATTGCACCACATTGCACCATGGATATGTGCTTTAGTAAGCTTTGGATATCCTTGAAATCATTGGTGGAATCATGTGTCAAGTTGTGCTTTTGTAAATGACCCTTTAATAAAATTGAGCTCACTCCTAATCAATCAACTCCTAATGCATGTCCTCCTCATGATGTTGACATCATTAGAGAATATGATGATAGCATGAATAAATTCCTAAATGATTGCCTTAGCAACCTTGAGAAAAACGCATCCTTTTATCCCTCTATGAAACAATTGACACCCCCTACTATCCCATCACTTGAAATTTTTGGCCTCTTACATCCTGAAATTGAAACACAAGTTGAGCCTAAGTTATCTGAATCTAGTCCTCTAATCAAACAAACATTCAACCATCCTATGTTAACAAAGTAACCAACAAAACAATCAACCTAGAAGAGACATATGAAAAATGATTCACAATCTTGAGCAAACAAGGATGTGATACAAGTGAACATGAAATTCAACAACTCCAAGAGAAAATTCCAACAAAACATATGAAAGGGTTAGGATATTAAGATCCTCTTCCTAACATAAATGTCCTCCTTCCTAAAGAACAACCGATGCCTCATGACAATGAAAAAAATTGCAAGGAGATTATAGCTCCTCCCACCCTGATTCCACCTAGAGAAGTTGGTGAATCTAGCAAGCAGTGAAGGCCTTACAAACTAAAGAAGTTGCAATTCCCTTTTCCACCATCTGAAACTAAAAGAAACTTACAAATACTCCTACACATAGGACTTATTATATTACCATCCATGCTTGAAATTTTATTTTGAAATCCTTAAAACAAAAGCACATCTCATTGCAGATATCATAGAATTTTTGGACATAGTACTAATAAGTATTGTGCTCTAAAAAAAATCTTCAAAAGGTTTTATATCATAATCCCCTAAAGTATGTCCTTTCGCTCCTTGCCATGTAATGGTTGTAGGATCTTAACATTCTCACTATTACATGCTTTACACTTATTACAAATTATTTCAAGATGCAAGGATTTCTTTCCCATCACCTGCCTTGGCTCATTCGTGTATGAAACTTAGTGGGGGCAAGAATTAGATAGCCTTGTCCTAGTAATGTGTTTTCTATTATCCCTTTGGCTAGTTGTCTACCTTTTGCATACGATGAACATGATTGGGATGCAAATGACCTACTATGGGATGATTCACATATGCCTTACTAGTCTTAATTTTTTTTCTTTTGCATGTTATGTGTTTAATTACATGGGTGTAACATGATTCCTTGTACTATTTTGTTTGATGTATCTCTCTCTCTTTACATGGCATTCCTCTATTTGTACCTTCATTCTTCTCTATGTCATAAATCTTTTATCTTTTCCTTTATCTTTTTGATTTTTTTTTCTTTTCTTTTGGGGATGATGCAACGCATTGAGACATTCATGTAACTTCCATGTTAACCCAAAATCTTTTCCTTTATCTTTTCATTTGTATTATTTTTTTCCTTTTTTGGATGATGCAAGGCATCAAGACATTCATGTGTCTTCCATGTTGACCCAAAAGCTTTTCCTTTATCTTTCCATTTGTCTTTTGTTTTCCTTTTGGGGATGATGCAACACTTCAAGAAATTCATGTCTCTTCCATGTTAACCTGAAAGGTTTTTGTTTGTTTTCACTCTCTTTGTGTCATTCTTCCTATTCTCTGAGTATTTTGGGAATGATGACAATTTTGGGCTCTCTAAAAAGATTATAGCAAGAACATACTAACCCCAAATCCATGGATCCCTCATGTGTTTGGAGTTTCATTTTAGGGGCAACCCCTCTCTTAAATTTTACATGTGATGAAGCTTCATTTGGAAACATATGACTTGGTATAGGGCTTTCCAAATAAGCTCTCATGTCCTCTTTATTATTATCATTTATCATTTGCTACTTTAAATTAAATGCTCACAACATCATGTTTAGCAATTCCTTTAAAGTGGGGGCATACATTGGTATTATTATTTTTCATTTTTCATGAACTTCATTGTGTAGTCCTTTTAATTCATATGATGCTTCTTTATCTTTGTGGATGACATTGGGTGTGATACCCTTCAAGAGTGTGATCTATCTAAGCATATTGCATTCCTCTTACTAGATTGATGCGACACATTGCATCCCATAAGTTATGAATCTTTTATTCTTGGATTGGTCCTCTCTTGGTGACATTAGGCACAATTTTCCCTAAGTCAAAGACATTACATGAACTAAATAAGACTCCTTTGAATTTTCTCTATTTCACATTTACAATAATTGTTATATGGCCTCGTAGCATAACACACTTTTCCTGCCTATGGAGCAATCTAGTTTGTTCATGAATTCAAAGCATATGAAGCTTTGCTTGTCTCATGAAGCTCAAGGTTTATTGTTGTGTGATACCTTTTCAAAGTTATCAGGAGGTATAACTTTGGTATTGCTAGACAGGAAACCGAACATAGGAACAATTTTCCCATAGCCACTCTTGTGTGTGTGTGAGTGCATACTAACCACATGTGTTTGTGTCCCACCATTTTGGATTACTTACCTATCATAAAAATTGAAGTTTTGTTTCCTGAGCGTGAGTATCCATTTTTCAAAAAAATAACTTAGATCTAATCCAAATCGCTATGGAAAAATGATCGAAGCTTGATTCACCCCCTTTATTTTGTTTTATTTTGTTTTTCTTTGTCTTTGTTAGTACATGCTTGTGCCTTGTTATTGCTCCCTACATTATTCTTCATGTGTGTTCTTTTGTTCCTATGTTGGTTTTCCATAGGACATTGGTCTTGGGGGCTTGCACAACCCTCTTGATTGTTGTCGTCCTGTCTTACTAGCATTGGTACATTTGGATCCTCTTGATGTGCGTTGGTCTACATTAGTGTTAGTTTGAAGCAAGATCCTCCTCTCACTAAAGTGAGGGCTAGATGTAATGACATAAAAATTACTCCATAACATGGCCTTAATTTAGTGTTGTAATGTGTCTAACATGTTCACATTAGGTTTCAGGCCTTTGTGAACTAAATGAGCTTATTGGTTCCTTATTTAGAGTGTTGTAACACACTTTCACACTAATCTAGGGTTTTATTAATATAATGGACTTCTTTATACTTTAATTGGCCTTATTTTACATCCACAAGCCCCATTCAATGCATCTTTTCAAGAATAATCACAACATGAACCAAGATCCAATCATAATTCGGATATTTTTGGATTGTGTGGCCAAGATTTAGTGATCTAAAACTCATATGCCACCTTGGGCATATGCGTCCCACCTAGGTTTTAGGGCACTGGCCTTGATTTTGCATCATTCTAAACATTTTTGAAAATTGTGTCCCATACCTAAGCCAAATGAGACTCATACACCACTTCTGGTGTATGAGTCTCATGTGGCCCAAAATCATATTTAATTCGAATTCATGGTCGGATTTTATTCTCTTAAATCTGATGTCGGCTTTTAGTGTTGTAATTTTAGGAAATTAGGCATAAAAAAATATAAATACAAGTTTCTTTCACTCATTTTTCACCTCGCAAGTTGAATGAGAATCCTAATAGCAAATTTGAGATCACAAGAGCATACCAGTGTTTACAAGAGCATTCAAGAGTCTTCAAGAGTTGATTATCAAGTGTTTTGGAAGATTATTCAAGTACCAACCATCATGTCAAAATCATCATGCATCATGTTTGTTTTTTAGCTAACATTTATGATGTAGGGGTTTATGATTCAAGCTAACATTCAATTCAAAATTGAATCATAGATTTTTGGCACCCTAGGACTTTCTAGCACTTCTAAGGTTTTTCACCTAAAAGGAGAAAGAAGGACCAAAAAATCTATGTACTTCACTCAAATTAGGATGTGTATGATGTTGTTTAGACTAAATGAAATGATATAAGTGTAGTTATATGAACTTTTTGACTTATTATGAATGCAAAACCTAAGAATTATTCAATGTTGGAAAACACAATGTGATATGCAAACAATGAACTATGAATGAATAAATGAAAAAAGAAAAGAAAAGGGTTGAATCAGAGTACACCTAGGTAGAGATTGGAGAATTTGGAACATTCTAAATGTCATCTAGAATCATAGAAAATTACTAGTGGGACTCATTCACCACTAATGACAAATCAATCCTGCTTGTGATGAAAACTATCAGAAATAAGTTTCTAAGTGTTGGGATTCATAATCTAAAAAAACTTATATTTCTAGCCTTAACTCATTCGCCAGTGATTGTGAATCAGTCCTCTCCCAAAATTCTAAGAAATCAAGGGAGAATTTTGTAGCACCAAATTTGAGGTTGTCTACTTGTCAGGTTGTTGAAGTCAAATCTGTAGAAAATAGACAAAATGTCTTCTCTAAGCTTGAAATAAGATGTTGACTTGAAAAAATTTGTTGACTTGTTGCCCACTTTTAAACACCTAAATTCTTGTCAAATCTACATACAAAATTCTAAAAACACACATGCAAGAGGGGGAAAATGGTTAAGGGTTAGGTTATAGGGATTTTCCTTGGTCAAAACCCACTTTGGTAATCAAACCCTTAATGACATAATGAAATGAAAGAGAAAGATAAACTAATAAGATGAAAATTCTATCAACTTACCAAACCCTTGTTCAAGAAATCTAAAAATATATCAATGACTTCTCTTGAATGCTTGATTGATGCTTGATTCAATGATGCAAAGTGCTCAAATGCTAATTGAATGCTTGAATGAGTTAGAAGATTGTAGGAGATGTAAAATGAGGATAAAAACACATTTATACAATTGTTCCTTAGTAACCTATTGATACCTCATCACATGCCGACATCAAGTAATTTTGAATAAAAACTCGAAAGAAATTTTTAAATATTTTGAAATTGGAGCCAAGAGGGACTCATTTGCCACCTATGGATAATGGGTCCCAACTAGGACTTGAAAGTGGGTGTTGGGGATTAAGTCAAATTTAATGTTATTTGTCAGGTTTACATTAAAAAATACACTTAATTAAGCCTTATAAGGGCATAAAGGGGTCAAATAAAGCATAAGAATGGTGTAAATAGTGAAATTATGCATAGAAAAGTGTGAAATCTTGTAACAACACTTCAAAATAGGACTTGATTAGTGATGAAAAGGTGATTTTTAGGTGAATTGTAATGAATAGAGTGTAGAAAATTATAGAAATGTCTTACAACACTTCCAAGACGTCATTATTTTCATTTTAAGGACTTAAATGTGCATGTTCAAGCCACATTGCATCAATAAATCAGAGCAAAATAGACAAAACATCTTGAAGAAACCTAGACTAAAAGACCATGAAAATGACAAGGGATCATTTTTCTATGACACATTTATCCCCTACTTTAGTGAGAGGATGAACTTGCTTCAAACTCACACTAAAGTAGCCATGCATATTGAGAGAGAGATCTCAGTGCACTTATGTGAGCAAGATGGAATGACAACAATCAAGAGGGATGATCAAGCCCCCAGGATGAAGATCCCATGACAAACTAAACATAAGAACAAAGGAACACATGTGTGAAATGAAAGAAGAAGGCGAATTGGATTGAGCTTCGATCATTTTTCCAACTAGTTGTGGATTAGATCTAGGTTGATTATTTTTAAAAGCTCGAATGCATACTCACTCTGGGGTGACAGAACTCATGGTGGTCCATTGGGTGAGGAGGCCCGAAAAGGTAAGATACATACACTAGTTGGTATGCACTCACAAACACAAAGGTGGATATGGGGAAAGTTGTGTCATTGAATGGGCTTCCCGCTCAACCATATCAAAGTAATACCTCCTGATAACTTTGACAAGGTGCCACAAAGGAAAATGTTGGTTCATGCTTCATGACACAAGAAAAACTTTGTGTGCTTATAACCCATAACAAAGAGCAAGGTACCACAAGCATGCAAGTTGCAATATGCAAGGTGGAAAAAATACAAAATGTAAAAAATGTAAAAGTGTAAAAATGTAAAATGTAAAAAGTGTAAAATGGAAATGATGTTCAAAGGAGTCTTGTTAGGTTTATGTGAGGTCTATCACTTAGGGAACATTGTGTCTAATGTCTCCAAGAGAGGACCAATCAAAGAATATTTAAAATATTCACAACTTAGGGGATGCAGTGTGATGCATCAAGCCACCAAGATAAATGTAATATGCTAAGATAGATCACACTTATGAAGGACATCACACCCAATGTCATCCACAAAGTGAAAAACACATCGTATGAAACAACAAGGCTACACTGAGAACCAAAAATGCAAATGAAATGGTGGTAATGTATGCCCCCCACTTTAAGGGAATTGCTACACACTATTTTGTGAGAAATTTCTTTAAAGTAGAGAAGGAAAGAAAATGCAAAAATGAAAAGAAGACATGAGAGCTAACTCAGAAAGCCCTATGCCAAGTCATATATTTATGAATTAAGTTGTTTCATGTAAATGAAAAAAGGAACAAAAGAAAGGGAGTTTCCCCTTAGGAAGGAACACGCCAAACACATAAGGGATCTATGGATTTGGGGTTAGTATGTTCATTGCTGTAATTATTTTATGAAAGAGTTCAGAACTGTCATCATTCCCCAAAGAACATAGAACTCGAAGAATGACATAAAGAGAGCGAAAAAAAAAGAAACATAAATTTTGTTTTGGGTCAACATCGAAGAGACATTGCAGTCTCAATGCTTTGTGTCATCCCCAAAAGGAAAACATAAGTGAAAAGAAAAATGAAAAAGAAATAGCTTTTTGTTCAACATGAGAGAGACATTGTGGTCCCAATGCCTTGCATCATCCCCAAAAAGAAAACCACAAGAGAAAAAATGAAAAATGAAAAAGGATCTTTTGGGTCAACATGGAAGAGACATAGGGTGTATCAACACTTTGTGTCATCCCCAAAAGGAAAAAACAAAAGAAAAAAAGAAAAAGGAAATGTACGACATATAGAAGAATAGAGGTACAAATAGAAGTGTACAAAGAGAGAAAATATCAAATGCACGATACAGGGGAACATGATACACAATTAAAAGAAAAATGGAAAGAGGCTAGTAATGTAAATGTATGTCAACCATTAACTAAGTTATTAGTTTCAAAAACTTAAGTAATATAAGCAAAAAATGAATAACATAGTTAAGAGGCAAAGACAAGTGCATTAAAAGGATGAGGTTAACAACTTCCCCCTACCCCACAAGGTTGAAAGGAAAGAATGATTCGAGATGGGTGATGTGAGAGGATCATGCAATAGTGAGAATAGAAAATTCTACAACAATGGCATGAGGAAAGGGTATTGAGATTCAAGGAATAATGGGAATGAGATCAATATCAATAAAGTGATACTTGTTTAATATGTCATTCAATGTGCAAAATTCTTCCGTTCAATGTCCAAGAACACTGTGATATGTGCAAAAATGGTATGTTAGAATCTTTAGAACGAATGACCAACCTATTCATAAGTGGTAAAAGTATAAGGCCTTGTTTAAAAGAAGTTGAAGTCTTTGTTCACATTCAGGTGGAGGATGGGTAAAAAACTTTAGTTTCTTCAGTTTATAAGGTCATTTTCATTTGCTAGATTCTCTTTTTTAATGAATAGAAGGAGGAGGACCCATGGGGATCCGAGAATCCATGTCATTATTAGTATGTAAAGGTTGTTCACATGGAAGAAGAATGTTCAAGTTAGGAGGAGCATCAAAAATCACAATACCATCATCGTGAAGTCTCCAATATTAAAGAGGAGGCTTATCAGAGTGAGGAGGATCTTGATATCCTAGTCTTGTGGTGTTTTCTTTAGTTGGTTTTTGTTCAAGAAGTTGGTGAATGTTATGTTCATGTGTTGTGTCACAACCTTGTTTACTTAAAATAGTAGAGCCTTTTCCATATGTTTCTTCAAGGTTTATTGGGGTGTTTGTAACTTTGTGATCATAAAATGGTTGAGAATTTGTTTGTTGGGAGGAACTATGTCTACTTGATAGAGGGATCTTACGTCCTTGAGTTTCAGGATGTAGGTATCTAAAGTGATCAAGAGGTGCAACAGTAGGAAGATTTGGTGGTGTCATTGATGGGTAAAAGGTTGCATTGGCTTCAAGGTTATCAAAACAGTCGTTTAGGAACTTGTTCATGCTAGCATCATCTTCTCCAATGATGTCTACATTATGAGGAGGACAATCATGAGGATTTGAAGGAGCATGTGGAAGTTCAAGGTCATTAGGATCACAGCCAAAGGAACAATTTGACATGTTTATCAATGATTTCAATGAATTCAAAAAAATATTAAAAGAAAATGCCATGATGCAAGTAAACTAAGATGCAAGAAATAGAAGCAAAAAGAGATTCTCAAAAGAAAATAGAAAGTAACTAAAGAAAACTGTAATGCATGAAATACCCAGAAAATGCTTCAAAGTGCATTCTGAAATGTGCAGGTGGACTAATTCACCCAAGGTGGTGAATGAGTCCTAGTATGATATTTTTTGTGTTTTTCAAAAAATTTAATGTGATTCTAATGCTTTTCAGATGCTAATTAAGAATGTAGATACAGATTTTCAATTTTTTCAATGATATGCAATGAAAAAATGAAATCTAAATGAGTTTTTCACTAATGCAAATTAAGAAACCTTAGGATGCAAAAACAAAAAAATCCCCTAATTGAATGTTGATGAAAATGAAGTTAAAGATGCAAGATGCAATTGAAATTAGAAATGTAAAGTGTTCTATATGTGGGTTCTCCAAAATGAACTATGGATTTTTTGTACCCTAGGACTTTCTAGCACTTCTAGGGTTTTTCAACTAAAAGGAGAAAGGACCAAAGAATCTAACTAGTTCACTCAAATTAGGACATGTCTGATGTTGTTTAGACTAAATGAAATGATCTAAGTGTAGTTATATGAACTTTTGGACTGATTATGAATGCAAAACTTAAGAATTATGCAATGTTGGAAATCACAATGTGATAGGAAAACAATGAACTATGAATGAATAAATGCAAAACAGAAAATAAAAGGGTTGAATCAGAGTGCACCTTGGCAGAAATTGGAGAATATGGAATATTCTAAATGCTATCTAGAATCATAGAAAATCACCGATGGGACTCATTTTCCACTAATGGTGAATCAGTCCTCCTTCTGATGAAAACTGTCAGGAGTAGGTTTCTGAGTGTCAAGATTTGGAATCTGAAAAAACTTAGATTTACAACCTTAAGGTAGAACTCATTCTCCATTGATGGTAAATCATTCCTCTACCAAAATTCTGAGAAACCAGGGGACAATTCTATAGCACTAGATCTAAGGTTGTCTACTTGTCAAGTTGTCAAAGTTAAATTTGCAGAAAATGGACAAAATGTCTTGTCCAAACTTGAAATAATATGTTGTTGACTTGAAACAATTTATTGAATTTTTGACCACTTTTCAACACCTAAATGCTTGTCATATCTGCATACAAAAATTTGCAAACATACATGCAAGAGGCGAAAATGGTTAAGGGTTAGGTTATAGGGATTTGCCTAGGTCAAATCCCACTTTGGTAATCAAACCATTAATGAGATAATGAAATGAAAGAGAAAGATAAACTAATAACATGAAAATGCTATCAACTTACCAAACCCTTGTTGAAGAAAAACTAAAGATGTATCAATGGCTTCTCTTGAATGCTTGATTGATGCTTGATTCAATGATGCAAAGTGCTCAAATGCTAATTAAATGCTTGAATGAGTTAGAATATTGTAGGAGATGTAAAATGAGGATAAAAACACATATTTATACACACTTGTTCCTTTGTAACCCATTGATAGCTCATGACAGGCCAACATCAAGTAATTTTGAATAAAAACCCAAAAGAAAATTTGAATTATTTTGAAATTGGAGCCAAGAGGGACTCATTTGCCACCCATGGTGAATGGGTCCCACCTTGGACTTGAAAGTGGGTATTAGAAATCAAGTCGCATTTCATGTTATTTGTTGGGTTTACATTAAAAAATACACTTAATTAAGCCTTATAAGGGTATAAAGGGGTCAAATAAAGCATAAGAAAGGTGTTAATAGTGAAATTATGCCTAGAAAAGTGTGAAATACTATTAAAACACTTCATATGATTTGATTAGTGATGAAAACATGATTTTTAGGGGAATTGTAATGAATAGAGTGTAAAAAAGTGTAGAAATGTTTTACAACACTTCACAACACCTTCACAAGATGTCATTATTTGCATTTTAAGGACTTAAATGTACATGTTCAAGCCACATTACATCAATAAATAAAAGAAAAAATAGACCAAACATCATGAAGCAAGGCCTAAAAGACCATGAAAATGACAAGGGGTCATTTTTCTATGGCACAAATATATGCAACATTAAGCAAGAGTCAAGATCTACATCCATTGGAGCCACTTCATACATGTTTGTAACTCTTTATTGATAGGATTTGGTGAGTTTCAACATTGCATTTTGTTCATTCATCATTCCTTTATCCTATTTGATTTCATTACAAGGTTTGATTACCAAAACAGGGGTTGACCAAGGCAAACCCATTTCTACTAAGAGAACATTTTTTCCTCTCTTTAATGTGTGATTTGTAGATCTAGGTTGAAGACACATTAAAAAGAAAGTTTGGAGAAATTTTCCAAGTTTTCAAAGTTGTCCAAGTTGTCCCCTTGAATTTGAGATCATTGAAAGACATCTACAGGTTCCAAATGTAGAGTTTTAGACTCAAAAATTAGGTGGAAAGCATAGAGAAAACATTGAAGAGAAGAATCAAACTTTTAATTTCAAGAAAAGCTTAATTGGACTGATACACTACTCCTAGCATAAGTCCCAGTATAGTGAAATTTACAACTTTTAGGAGATCCAAACATATCTCTACTAGACTTATGTTCCTGCCCAAAAACCCTAATCTGGGACTAGATTGCCCAACCTAGTGTATGAGTCCCAGTCAACATTAATTTTAGTATTTTTAGCATTTAAAGTCTTCATTCAAGCTCCTACAGGTTTCCAAGTGCACACTTATGATTTCTTAGTTTTCTATTTTGTTTTGCATATATTTCTAGGTCATTTAGCTAAACTTTGCATATTATTAGGTTTAGTCATAAAGTCTTGCATATCATTTGTCTTTCCTAGCCATAGGTTGGTGGTGAACCCATCTTTAGTTTCTAATTAGACCCTAGGACAACCTCATAGGGTGATCCCACAATACTCATTTACAATTTTTGGCCAAACTAGACACTGAACTGATTTTTCTAACTAAATCTTCACTTTTGGGCACCTATAGCGGCTAAACCATGAGGAATTTGAAGATTATCCAAACTAGTGATTTGTGAAATTTTTTCTGTAGATTCTAAATATATATTTTTTTCAAAAATTTTGGAATCATATTGTAGTTATTCTTCCATGTCCTTCAAAAACTAGTTTTTTTCAGTAAACACCATTTTTAAAGAGGGATGCTCACCGTATACAAAACTTTTTTTCCATGAAGGATAAAATTCTATTTTTTTCAAATTTAGATTTATAACTACAATATCTAGTGCTTCCAATTGGTTTCATAGTGTTTTATTGAATATTTTTTCTTAATCAAGTTTCAAAGTCAAACCAATTACAATTCAAACATAGGTAGACCGTATACAACATAACCCTTTTTGTATGTATCAAAATTCAAAAAAAAAATTGTTGGATCTATTAGCTTTCAAAAATGCAGGTTTGAACCATGAAAGGTTGCCAAGCTTTCAAAACATTTTAGGGTAAGAGATAAGGTCAAGAGAATTCAACCTTCTACTCTTTAGGTACTACCAAACCTAGGTGGGTGTACCTATCTGAATGAAGCAGACTTGAATTATGATTATCTTTCTTGCACAATGATTTTTCCACAATGGCAGATGGTAGTGAACAAACAAAACCAAAATTGATATCAATCTTTTGATCTAAATCCTAAAATGCTTAATAAGAAAATGTAATGAAACTAAATGAATTCAAATGATGAAATTGCAAAGACCATTGCCTTGTTGGGTATGCAGAGTCAGATGAAACAGAAGTGAGCAAATTATTCTGGCAGAAAATCAAATTGATGGCATATGATATGTTCATAACTTGTATAAACATGAAGGATTATGACCACTAAGCTCTACTTTAATAATCCAAATGAATCTTCCTCATTACTGTGACCAATGAAAAGGATTTAATCTCTACTTGAGAGAACCAGTCAATTAATCACACAAATATAGCAAATGTGCACTGATAAATTGAGAATAAACTTGTTATTTCAATTTAAACAACCAGAAAGAGTCAACTTGGAGATAACTTAGCAATGCTTTTCAATAAAATCAACATACAATTGACACTAGAAATAACTTCCCACACCAGCTGACTTTCATTGGATTCACCATTTTAAAACATGCACATAGTCTCTGATAAGAGAAAATTATTCTACTGTAGCCATTCCTAATCTACTATATATGATCTAAAATCTAATATCTCTCTCTCAATTACAAACAGGAGTCCATATTTATACACCAGCATCAGGAAAAAAAATCACTTCGAGATCCATGTTGGCCACCGTAGAATTCAGGCAAAGACATGTCGGCCATCAACAGTATTTAGAAATTTTCAAATGTTGGCCCACAGTGCTCATGTCTCTATTGATCATTTGTGAATAGTCGCAAAGATATCTCAATAGGTATGCCAAAGGCAACAATATTGTTGATCGCTCCTACGTTCACTGTGTTTTGCCATGACCTTCCACTATCGGAGAGACATCTCACAGACTGCATTATGTTCTATCAACATGTACCTCATTCATGCTATCCATTCACTGAGACACAAGGAGATTTCACACTGAGCAATGTTCCTTTTGTTTTGTTCTTAGTCACCATGACTTATTGAAATCGGAGAGACCTCACGTAACACATATTATGTTTCACCAAAAGCCCCTTATCTCATTACATGTTGCTACGACCCATCATTATTGCGGAGACCCCATAGAGAATTCATTTTGTTCTGTCGAAAGACCACAAGATGCATATTAGTCGCTGTGACAATAGTACATTCTTACCGACAGAGTCCCCTTTGTATTCCATCGGTGAGACTGGAGATCACTTGCCAAGACCTCCTGCCGATATCGCTAACTCCTACCGATATATTCCTTTTCATCCCGTCCATCGCTATGACATTAGGTTTCTCTCACCGAAGAGCAATCTTCATTTCATCCGCTTCGCCGTGACATAAGGGTATCAGAGAGACCTCATATCAGCACACAATGTCTTACCAAAAATCCCGAGCACACATGATCGCTGAGAGAAAATCCAACCCTCCACCGAAAGTTATTCATAAGTCATTATCGGTAAGACCCGACAAGCTCGCTGTGACAATATACCGAAGCAACATAAGTCATACCAAAGTGGATCCTCCCGTCATCAATCGGCAAGACAACGAACATTGCTATGACTATACTCTGATGTACATGTTTGGCTGAAATGAATCAAAAGCACTTGTCAGTAAGACCATGAGGGGTCACTAAGACCCAATGCCGATAGCCCAATTCACACCGAAACAACATGTGATATGTCGATAACATGCCATTAGAAAAATTCGATCACCATAACAATAGGAACGTCTTGCCGATAGGAAACAGACGTTGACAAGTAGAAAAATGGATCGAGGAGACCCCAATATTGTCACATCGACACATACCAGAATGTGGAAAATGCATGAATTAATGAAACAAATGGAGCAACATGGGAAAAAAAGGAGAAAATATGCACACACAGAGGAAAAGTAGTTAAGGTAGGACTTGAAAAATTATGAATGTAGTCAACATGTAAAATCACCAGATTTTTACAATTCCAATAGTGGCTCTGTTTGGGGATGAATGATAGTCAAATCATTGCAAGGATCCAAAATCATTGGTTGAGCAGCCCAGACACAAAATGATGAGCCAGTGAGCAGAATGGAAATGGAAATGAAGCATGAAGGAATGAATGCAAAATGAAAGCAAGATGGAAGTGAAATGGATGAAAAATGAAGGTGAACCACAACCCTAAACTACTGTGCATGGAAAAGAAATTTAGAGAGGATAAGTAAGAGTTGTCCATGCACTAGCAACCCTTAATCCTCTATTTAACTTCACCTGTCTTGAGTTGTTACGATCTAAAACTCGAACCACGCTTTCCCCTGTCAAATACCTAATTTTGTCTTGCATTCATCAAACTCTTCTTGAAGACATTCACGCAATCTTTCCTATCACTGTTAGTTTTTAGAGAATCATTATGCTCAACCTAGCTAAAAATCCATACATCATTCTACAATATACATTCTTCACCATCAAACAAATCGCTGTTATCTCCAACATACAAAATATATATATTCAGTGCAAAATTCCTCATTGTCTTTCTCACTGTTGTGTGTTATAAAACACTCACTCAGTTGTATTCAAAAATTACCCTCAGAGTCTTCTCTTGAAAAACAAAAATTTTGTCAAACCAACATTGTCTGAAACAAACAAATCTAAAACCTTTTGCACCCCTTTGGCACTACAATTTGGATACAACACTAGATTCTGACTTATATCTCCAATATCATGCATAAATGAACCAATTAAAGCTGAACCACTATCATCCTTGGTATGCAAACAAATTTCATCTTCACATGAATTAGAAATTTCAAAATCACATACCTCATCTTGAGTGGAAAAAAAATTTGATCAACATCAAAGGTTTCACCATCATTCCAAGAAATGCATGGGGAGTCATGAGAATCTTTACACAAAGATCTCTCACTGTCAAAACAAATGCTAGCTGGACACAAATCTTCAAGATCATTTTCATGTGCACATCCCTGGTATTTAGGAGTTAACAAATTTGAAATATGTTCACTATTGAACGAAAAAGTCCCAACATTTTCATCACCGTGCAGTTGCACTCTTCATTTTTATCATCCTCAAAAAGAATTCCAAGATCATCAGAGAATGAAAAATTAGAAACTTTACTAGCATAGTCATTTATTCCATCACTTTGCATGTCTGAAACTATCTCCTCTTTTTCATAAAGTGGATTTGAAAATACTTGAAGTCCATATATGGGCATACCTTTGCACAATATCCTCTGATCTTCATTTAACTCTTCATCACATAATGGGTTTAAAAAATTTTGGAAACCACTTTCAAATGTACAAACCTTTTCTTCATCAACTGTATCTTCGTAGCTTTCAACTTGTTGTAGATCAAAATCCATAAATCCATCCTCACAATCTAAAAACTCACTAGATTCCTCACAAAATGCACTGCTTTCCCCATCACAATCTATTATGCAAGAGAAATATCTTGCATCATCATCCTCATGCAAACTATCATAGGAATCATCTTGACTTGCACATATCTCATCTTCTACCAGTTGCACCATCTGATTAATCTCTCTACACTCATCAGAAATATAACTATTGGATTCAACATTGGTGGTGTTCTCATACCTTATTCCCTGGGATAACACTTGCATGAAGTCAAAAGAGGAACCTTCTGCCTTAGTCCTTCTCTTCTGATTAGCAACAATTAGTCTCTCTATCTCTTCTTCAATAAATCTCTTCGTACTGTATTGAGCAGGCACCTCAATAGAATGTGGCTCTGTATAATCTTTTTCATAGTCAGAAAGGACCTACTATTTAGCCATATGGTCATTGTACTTCTAACTTGAAACATCATGCTGATAACCTTCATTCTCCGAAGGTGAGTTCCTTTCCACAACATGGTGAAAGGTATTTGAAGTCAAGTACATTGTATGATCTTCTCTATTGTTTCCTATCAATATTCCCTCTTCCTGCATTCTTTGGGCTACAACACTGATCTGGGGAATGTGGCCTATCATAAAATTCACAGAAGTAATTGTTACTTACCATGTAGGTTCACCTCTTGCTCAATGGATCAGGAGCATCTTCATTTCCAGGCCTAGTTGTTATAGGTCTCTCATCCTTCTAGTCGATATTATAAGGCATGTCATGCAACCTCAACCTTTCATTCCTGTAAGTATTCTCCTATCGGTATTGATAAATGCTACTTTGTTGATGAACCTTAGGATTGTCTCTTTTATCCATTATCCCTGCAACCCTCCTATTGTTTTCAATTGTTTGTGCCATCTTCTGAGCTTCAGCCAAATCTCTTGGGAATCTATTTCTCAGTTCATACACTGTTTTAGGATCAAAATCATTCAAATAAACACTTAGTGCTATAGAATCTGGCAACTTTGATCCTGGAGGTATTTTATTCTAAAACTTATTGAATCTCTTATTAAAATCATAAATGGTGTCATTTTGATCCTTCTGAATCTATATTAATTCATGAAGAGCATCATCTAGTGCACTTGGATTCCCATATTGATCGAGGAATTGATCCTGAAACCCTTGGAGAGAATCAATAGAGACTGTTGGCAAGCTATTGAACCAATCCCTAGCGCCCTCAACAAGTGATATCATGAATAGCCTCATGCGTACATCTTCATATGGCACACCCAAATCTTGGATGAAAGCATTAAAACTTCTCAAATGCTCCTCAGTAGTAATTGTATTACTTCCTATAAACTTAGGCATCATACCCCTCCAACTACCATCCATTGGATAAGGGGATAATTGAATCCATGCCAAATCAAACTATCTGATCATTGTTGTGCATTGATGAGGGGGGGCGCCAGGCGGATACTGATGCTGATATGGTGGACCATTGTATTGTGTATGATGATGTGGCACATACTATTGACCCTAAGGTGGCTATGGTGAGTATATATTCTATTCTGCATGATATGCATTGCCTCCATTGTGAAAATTTTGATATACATTTGTGTAGTTATTCATTCCATATGCAAATTCCATTCTTCATCAAACTTTTTCAGAGTTACCACCTACTTTTCCAAAAGTAGGAAAAATGATTAATTTCTAATTTTCTCCCCAGTGGAATCACTCTTTCTGAAACTTCTCAAATCACAAATTCTTCTTCAATGAATCTATGTGATGGTCTTCAACCAAATTTTCTGATGTTATCTCCAATAGAGTGGCCAATTTGTAGCTCTCAAAAACATAGGTTTGAACCACGAAAGGTTGCCAAGCTTTCACAACATTTTAGGGTAACAGACAAGGTCAAGAGAACTCAACCTTCTACTCTTTAGGTGCTACCAAACCTAGGCAGGTGTACCTATCTGAATGAAGCAGACTTGACTTATGATTATCTTTCTTGCACAATGATTTGGCCATAATGGCATATGGTAGTGAACAAACAAAATGAAACTTGATATCAATCTTCTAATTTAAATCCTAAAATGCTTAATAAACAAATGTAAAGAAACTGAATGAATTCAAATGATGAAATTGCAGAGACCAGTGCCTTGTTGGGTATGCGGAGTCAGATGAAACGGAAGTGAGCAACTTATTCTGGTAGAAAATCAAATTGATGGCATATGATCTATTCATAACTTGTATAAACATGCAAGATTATGACCACTAAGCTCTACTTTAATAATCCAAATGAATCTTCCTGATTACTGTGACCAAAGAAAAGGATTTGATCTCTACTTGAGAGAACTAGTCAATTAATCACACAAATACAACAAATGTGCACTGATAAACTAAGAATAAACTTGTTATTTCAATTTAAACAACCAGAAAGAATCAACTTGGAGACAACTTAGCAATTCTTTTCAATAAACTCAACATACAATTGACACCAAAAATAACTTGCCACACCAGTTAACTTTCATTGGATTCACCATTTTAAAACATGCACATAGTCTATGATAAGAGAAAATTATTCTACTGTAGCCATTCCTAATCTACTGTATATGATCTAAAATCTGATATCTCTCTCTCAATTATGAAAAGGAGTCCATATTTATACACTAGCATTAGGAAAACAAATCACTTTGAGATTCATGTTGGCCACCATAGAATTTAGGCAAAGACATGTCGGCCATCAATAGTATTTAGAAATTTTTAAATGTAGGCCCACAGTGCTCGAGTCTCTGTTGATCATTCATGAATAGTCACAAAGATATCTCAGCAAGTATGTCAAAGGCAACAATATTGTCGAGCGCTCCTGCGTTCACTGTGTTTCGCCATGACCTTCCACTGTTAGAGAGACATCTCATAGACTACATTATGTTCTATCAACATGTACCTCATTCATGCTATCCATTCATTGAGACACAAGGAGATTTCACACCGAGCAACGTTCCTTTTGTTATGTTCTCAGTCACCGTGACTTATTGAAATTGGAGAGACCTCACGTAGCACATATTGTGTTTCACCAAAAGCCCCTTATCTCATTACATGTCACTGCGACCCATCGTTATCGTGGAGACCCCATAGAGAATTCATTTTGTTCTACTAAAAGACCACAAGATGCATATTAGTCACCGTGAGAATAGTACATTCTTACCAACCCCTTTGTATTCCATCAGTGAGACTGAAGGTCACTCACCAAGACTTCCTACATATATCACTAACTCCTACCGATGTATTCCTTTTCATCCTTTGCATCATCATGACATTAGGTTTCTCTCACTGATGAGCAATCTTCATTTCATCCACTTCGCCATGACATAAGGGTAGCGGAGAGACCTCATATCGGCACACAATGTCTTACTGAAAATCCTGAGCACACATGATCACCGAGAGAAAAGCCAACCCTTCGCTGAAAGTTATTCATAAGTCATTGTCGGTAAGACTTGACGAGCTCACTGTGACATTATACTGAAGCAACATATGTCTTACCGAAGTGGATCCTCCCATCACCGGTTGGCAAGACAATGAACATCACTATGACTATACTCCAAGGTACATGTCTGGCCGAAATGAATCAAAAGCGCTTGTCAGTAAGACCATGAGGGGTCACTAAGACCCAATGCTAATAGCCCAACTCATGCCAAAACAACATGTGATATGCCGATAACATGCCAGTAGAAAACTTCGATCGCCATAACAATAGGAATGTCTTGCCGATAGGAAACAAATGTTGATAAGTAGAAAAATGGATCAGGGAGACCCTGATATTGTCACGCCGACATAGACCAGAATGTGGAAAATGCATGACTCGATGAAAAAAATGGAGCAACATGGGAAAAAAAAGGAGAAAATATGCACGAAGAGAGGAAAAGTATTCAAGGTAGGACTTACTTGAAAAATTATGGATGTAGTCAACATGTAAAATCACCAGATTTTTACAATTCCAATAGGATCAAGGACTTCAATATCTAGTGCACTAATATTTTTCAAACAAAAAAATTGATATTCTACTATTTTTCCACGTGTAGAATCGAGAGCAAGTTATTTTTGGTGAAAAACCTATGTTTTATCAAACTAAAAATTTATACATAATAAAACCAAAACATATTAAAATTATATTTGTTGGATAGCTCATTCTGAGGACTACCATCATCTAGTTGGGTCTATGAAGTCTCCATTTTTATCCTCAACTTGAGCTTCGAAGAGAAAAATTATGGAGGTTTTTTTGTACCATAGGGGGAGAAGGGGGTTTTAGCGAACCAGGGGGTTTGCTCGAACCCCCCTAGTTCTAGCATAATCCCCTTTAATGCAATTATTAAATAAACCCATTAAAGGGTGGTTTGCTCGAACCCCCTAGTTCTAGTGAACCCCCTCATTCTATTGAACCCTTTAGGGGGTTCTATCAAACCCTCCTAGATCTAGTGAACCCCCTAAAGTGTATTCCATCTAAAAATGCATTTTTCCTTCCTCACTAGAATTGTAAACCAATTTTGTCAGTTTAACCTATAGCAAGATCTCTTTCTCCTTTCCTTTCCTTGGATTTAGATAGATCTCAGGTTTTCCTTGAATGATATTGGGAGAAAAGTGTTGTTCTATGTCTTAAACCATAATGCAACCATTTTTCACTATTAATCAATCTCAAAGAGCGAAAAACCAAATACATAAATCTAGATAATGAAAAATAGCATTTGGAGGAAAATATTGGATATTCAAACTTGATAGTGAAATCTATGTTTAAATATTGAAAAGGCTTAATTTGGTAGTGAGAATTCTCAAAACAATGTTTAGGAACAAAGAATCATTTTGACTAGGTAAGCTTTTAAGAAATATCTAAAAAGGAAATAAAATATGTTTAAGGAACTCCCTCATGTACCACCATTCTGAAAAGCATAATTTGAATGCATATACCAATGTGAAGTTAGCTTGGTGACTCCTAGGGTGATGATTGGATGATTGGGAGTGCCTTTGAAAATGGTAGAAAAACAAGTGCCAGCATGTGCTTCATTAAGCTTGGTCAATTTTACTAAATTCTTGAATATGAGGCATGCAAAAAATACGTGCTACTAAAGTTAAATACTTTTTGAATATCTTTATTTAGTAATAGTGGAATTTAGTTTAGTAATTCATGTTGGTGTAATTAAATATTTAATTACACTTTATTAAGTTTCCTTAGGTCCTAATTAGGTTATCCTTTTAGGGTTTTTCATCTTGCTCTATAAAAGCTAGTTATCTCATGTAATTCATTATCCCCAATAATATTATTTGTGCATCATTATGCAAATTTCTATTGCATGTTTGATTTTCTCCTTATATATGGCTAATCTAGGTTTTGTAGGTGATCTTGGTTTTTATAGATTGTTTGGAAACTCTAACATGGTATTTGATGAGCTTGATTAATGGCTCAATTTTTATATGATCCATTACATACTTGATGTTGCTATCATAGAATTTGACACTTGGTTGTTGATATTTTCCTTCAAACCATAGACTTTGGATATAAAATTTATCTTTGTGACTTTAATGGCATTATCATGCTATGAGAATTATCTATGTTGAATTTACTAGTGGTTGAATGAATGTTACTGAGGTAATTATAGATATACATTTGTTTATGTGCATTGATGCTATTTTTTTGGTTTCCACTAAAATGTTGATGTCAACAAAGCCTGCTATGTGGGAGAAATTCTTTTCAGTTGGTCAGTTACTGAGAAGTCATGAAGCTAATCATTAAGAAGTCAAAGCAGGAAAACTCTCATGGAAGGAAATACCTAATTCAAACAAAAGAATGTAACCACATTTTTAATGGTCATATTTTTGGTTGAGAAAATCAAGGGAGTGTTTTGTGCTAGATTCTCATTGAAGCAAGTATGCTTTGACCAATTTAGCACATGCATAACTTCCTCAATCTTTTTCTATGCTTTCACTAAGTGGCATCCTCCTATTTTGATGGAGTCAACTGCCTAGGTAGTTAGGGATAGTTAGTAGTTTTCTCCCTATAAATAGTGGCTAGATGCTACTTTGATAAGGTTGGACATTCTGAGTTTGTACTTGCATTTTCCAGTTTTATAGTTCTATGGCTGAGATGTTGTACTTATGCTTTCAAGAAATAATATGATATTTTGAGTTGCTGCATCTAAGTTAGTATAAGGGAGACTCACTCAAGGGGGCCCACTTGCTGTGAATTCCATCTATTAGTCTAGAATTCATTTTTTGTTCAATAGTTAGTTTTGTTGGTGTAATTAAATGTCTTGTACCTTGTCTTAGGTCATAATTACACCTTAGTTAAGTTTACTTAGGGACCACATAGGAGGTTGTTGGAGAATCTCCACTTTTGGTGGACTTGACATGTCATTACCTCATCATTTCCACCTTTTGTGGACACATCATGTGATTATCTCTCCACCTTTTGTGGAGTGATAGCTCTCCATAGTTGTCTCATGTCATAAGATTCTAACACTTGTCATAATCTTATGCCCTTCTATGTTCTCACCTTGGCTATATAACCAAGGGGTCTCTCATTGTAAACAATATAATCAGAATTATCATATCAATAACATTGAATATAGTTTATTATTTTCATATTCTCTCTCTTTTTGTGCTTTCCATTTGGTCCATAGATCTTGGGTGGCAGCCATAGCCAATTCTAACATGGTATCAAAGTGGGTTGGGTGCCATTGGAGAGTCTTATTCTGAAGAGAGATTCCAGATCTAAGGAGGTTTCGTACATGGCTCTTTGTTGCAGGTTCACATCTGAGCTTGTTGGTGCAAATTTGAGCTCACCATTATGTCCGGAAGGTTCGAGATAGTCAATTTTTCCTTTTGTTTCATCCAAATCAGACATACGAGGCCAAATCTAGGAGGGTTTGAAGCTGAAGAGTGGTTGCCAGATCTAGAAGGTAGCTGCAATTTTGGAGCATTTTGGGTCAAATCTGACCCTTCAATCGCGTCCAGAAGGGCCAAAAACCCTAAGATCGACTATCAATTCGTCCGATTCGGAGCAAGTCATCCGGTGAAGCAAAAAAATTTTGCTCGAAGAGCCGTATGGCCCCCAGGTGTCATTAATTCGACAGTACGATTTTATTAAAAAAATAAATGTTATTTTCTGCGAAATAATTTTTCAAAATTTGTTTTAAGTAATTTCACAGTTTTTATACAAATTCATTTCAATTTTTTATTGTAAAAATTAAATTAAAAAAAAAGGGGTTATACATTTTTTCTGAGTACAAAGGTACTTTGCGTACCCTGTACTCAGAGTACCAGTGTACTTGGGCCCCTCCACAAGCGCCACGTGGCACCACCACGGCTCCCTCTCTCCATACACTACCAGCGGGCATTTAAAAATTACCGGCAAGCCAAATACAATCTTCGGTGGTCGTCCACAAAATTCTAACAGACATTACCACCGGCCGAAATAGATTTTGACTGCCAAAGATTCCACCGAAGATTCTGGTACCGGCGGTGAATATTCCAAGCCTAAAGAATATTTTGGCAACAAAAATTATGGCTGGCAGACATTGATGGTGACGTCCAGAAAACTGTCAAATTTAATCACGTAATTTTCTGGCATCAGTAATACGTCAGCAGTGATGTCAGCGACTGTTTGAAAAATTTCTACCCCTCTCCAATTGCATTTTCATTTTTGCAGTCAATCTTTGAAGCTCCATAACTTGCTCACTCTGACTCCTTTTTTAAAGATTTTTTTTTTTTTATTTGGACTAGAATTTCATGCTCTATGCACTGGTGCAATCAGTTTGTGGTTTTGGTGCCTGCTTTTTTTAGAAATTGCAGATTCTCACAGTTGTTGCTGCTTCATCCTCATTTTGGGAACTTTGGGAGCCCATATCTTGCTCCTATGGTAACATTTTTGGGTACAATTTTTTTTGAAAGTGCATGATTTTTCCTATACTTCCTAGTGGTATGATTAGATTAATCTCATTTTGTACTAAAAATTGTACTTGATACTATGGCCTATTTTGGCATTTGTAAGCACTAAGATCAAGTCTAGCTTGTTGTTTTTGGCATCTAGCAACTGTAAACGCACTAAATATAAAGTGCCAAATCAGATATTGCTTGGGGGGGTTCTTGATTGAGTGATTTTGGGGGGTCTCTTGGTGCATTGTCTTTGATCTGTTTTCTTTGCTCTTTCATTCTCATGGATCATTCTAAGGTTCCTTTGCTCACATCATATAATTATTCAACTTGGCATCAAAATGCATGGAATATACTAATGATAGAAGGTCACTCTCTATATGTTGAAAATAAGGTACCTGAACCTACTAATGATGAGAAAAAGTTAAAATGGATGATCAAACATGCCAAAGCTCTTGGGTGTCTTTGTAGACTAGTTTCTCAAGATTTGTTGTTCCAGATTGAATCATGTAAAAATTCTCATGAAGCTTGGGAAAAATTGAAAACATTGTATGGTACAAAAGATGAAGTAAGAGGCTATAAAATTGATAATGATTTGATGAATCATGATCCTAAGAACTTTGACAACATCCAAGACTACATCACTAAGGTTAATGATCTAAGAGAGCAATGCAAAGCATGTGGAATTGATAAGAAGGACATCCAGTTGGTGTACAATACAATGAACAAACTTAGTCCTGATTATGCTTCTTTTGTTTCTAGCTTTCATACTCATAGATTGACTATGGGGTCTGCATATACTACACCTTCATTTGCGTCATTTTCTGAGATTTTGAAACATGAGAAAAAAAAGCTTATCTCAATGGGTCTCATCAAGACTTCTAAATCTCAGGCATTGTTGGTTAGTCAAGTGAAAGAATCAGAATCAAATAAGAAACAGAAGAAAGCAAAGAATAATCAACATTCAGATCAAGTAAAGGATAATCCACATTCAGATCAATCAAAGAAAAAATCTTCTTCAAAAGGAGAATCATCTAAGAAGGAGAGACCTTTTTGTGCATATTGCAAGAAGGATGGACATGAAGAACATTATTGTTATAAGAAGGATATTGATGAGTTGAAACATCTTCTCAAAAATAATCGCATTGATTTGCTTTCTAGAATGTCTGAATCATCTTCTTCTCCTTCTACTTCAAAACAGTCTAAAAAGGACAAAGGTCAAGCATCTACATCATGATATAAAGGACAAGCTCTTTGTGCTCATTCAAGTCTAGGATCAAGGAAATGGCTTCTAGATTCAGGAGCATCACATCATATGGCATCTTCATAGACTATCTTCTCTTCATTTCAGCCTTGTTCTATGTCTCCTATTTTGATGGGAAACAATACATACATGAGTGTAATAGGGAAGGGATCTATTAGCATTGGGGAGAACACTTTTCAGGATGTCTTATGTGTTCCTCATTTGATGAACAACCTACTTTCCATATATCAGATTACACATGGTGGAGATGGGAGAACTATGGAGTTCACTCCTGATTCAGTTATCATTCGTGACTTGGAGACTAGAGATATCATTGCTACTAGGGTGGTTGATCATTCATCTTGGTTGTATTCCTTTGCACAGTTTGCTTCTGATGATGACTTTGTTCCTTCAACTGTTGATCACATACATCATAATTCAGAGGAGACATTTGGCTTTTTGAACTTGGACATACTCACATCAGATCCAGTCCTTGAGCCATGCACTTCATCTCCTCCATCGACTGTTGTAATTGATGATGCTTGTGTTGCTACAGTTTTGGCTCCTAGTGATTCAGTGCAGTAGAATATGCATAGTCTTCTAGAAATGGCTACTTTGGATAACTTTCTAACGGGTATTTCAGACTTGTTTGTGGAGTCTCATCTTGTGGATTTGGAGGACACCATTGATAGCATTCATCTTCTCTTTGATGAAGATGAACCTTCTTTAGTTGTTGTGAGGGAACACCTTAACCCTCTTGTTCATTCTCTACATGATCATTCTTCTTAGTTTGGCCTAAGTGTGGATACTTTTGGACAACATTTGGAGGAGGCTTCTTTGTCTTCAGAGGGGATATCTTTGTCTTTGGATTGTGCTCTACATTCATCTCTACTAGATGTTGGATTTTCCTCTTCAGCAGTGTGGCCTAGAATGCCTGATTGTAGTGGTTCAGCTTTCGGCATCGACATGGAGACATTTGAGCATTCTTTAGAGACACCATCATCCATCATCCATCATCCATCTTCATGATATCCTGCATACATCCTTGGTTTTGTTTCTTCCTAAGGGGAGGAATGTTGTTTGGCAAGATTAGATCATCTTCAGCATTCAATGTCAAGCTTCTACCATTATTGCAGGAGACTCAACATTGAGGGGGGGCTACCTTGCTTTTCTTCTACTTCTCTCTTATGGGGGGGTCTTTTTCCTCACATGGGGTTTTTACCTTCTCATTCTTCATTGAGAGCATTTCACTTTTTGTATTTCATCTCTCTTTTGAGGGGGAGTTTTTCCCATGAGGTTTTCACCCTTTCTTCGCTTGTGAGAGATTGCATTGTGTGTGTACATGGGTACCTAACATGGCCTAGTAGCCGGGACGCATCTTGCATTGTTTTCATTTTTGTACATTCTCCCTAAGTTGCAATTAAGGGGGGGTGTTGGTGTAATTAAATGTCTTGTACCTTGTCCTAGGTCATAATTACACCTTAGTTAAGTTTACTTAGGGACCACATAGGAGGTTGTTGGAGAATCTCCACTTTTGGTGGACTTGACATGTCATTACCTCATCATTTCCACCTTTTGTGGACACATCATAAGATTATCTCTCCACCTTTTGTGGAGTGATAGCTCTCCATAGTTGTCTCATGTCATATGATTCTGACACTTGTCATAATATTATGCCCTTTTATGTTCTCACCTTGGCTATATAACCAAGGGGTCTCTCATTGTAAACAATATAATCAGAATTATCATATCAATGACATTGAATATAGTTTATTCTTGTCATATTCTCTCTCTCTTTTTGAGCTTTCCATTTGGTCCATAGGTCTTGGGTGGCAGCCATAGCCAATTCTAACAAGTTTCAATTTCAACAACTATTTGTTCTTATAGCCATTGAAATTCCATTATGAGTTTGTTCGTGCAGCCAAGGAAGACAGAGTAGTTTCCTGTCTATTTGTTGAGATTGTCATTTATATCTTTCATTTTTACTTTAGTTGATTAATTCTTAGTGTAGATGTTGATTTATGCTCAGTATTTTAGTTGATTTCTTTCTAGCACTTCATTTATGACATTGTTTCTTTCCTAGTTTATGGATGATTGCAATGAAGTCCTAGTGCACATATAGTGCTAACCCATTTCAAGTTTACATCCCTAGGTTGACAAGTGAAATGCACATTCATGATGAGTAAGATAGCTACTTAGTGTAGATATTCAATCTCTAAGTCACAACCCTAAAGGCTTAGTTATTAAACTATTGTAGGAGGCCAACATTTTTGGCATTGTTGTTATGGATGGTGTCAAACTAGGAAGTTCTTTGGAGTCATTGGTAGTTTCTTTCTTGTTGTATTATTTTTGAAATTTTTCTCTTATTATACCCATCACTTAGGAAAGTAATGACCCCCTATTCTTTCACCAATTCTTTGTGTGAGTTGGCTGATACTGAGTTGATACCGCATGCATAGAGGAAGGAGGTGAGATAGTCATGGGAGATTCCTTCCTAATGACCCTAACCCATTCTAGCTAGTTGAACATCCAAATCTCCCAAGGGATGAAGAAGAAGAAGAAGCACACCCTTTTGTTGATGCATTTCCCAATCTAACCAGTTCTAACACTTCCTTTAAAAACCAAAATTTGATTGAGAATCAACTTTCTTTGGAACTTCATCAAGTAGGCATGGGTGATGATATTAATGAGAATAGACATAGAAATAGACCTAACTAGCCATATTTTACATTCCCCATTTCTTATCAGAATGAAGTTGACAACATCAAAAATATCCCTGCTTCAATTCTTCCCAAGTTCTATGGACTTTTCACAAAAGATCCTAACACTTTCTTGTTTGAGTTTGACATCCTCTGCAGAAGCTATGACTATACCATAGATGTTCATAGGCTTAAATTATTACCTACCACCTTGAAAGAAGTTGCATTGAGATGATTTATGAGCTTAGGCAGGAATACTATGGAGACCTAGGATGACATGAAGAAAAAGTTCCTTGAGCAGTATAAGGAATATTATAGAGGAAATGATATGAGAGGAGATGACATCTTTAGGATGCAGCAAAAGGAAGATGAGAATTTAGAGGATTAAATTCCAAGATTTCTTTTTTACCTACACAAATCTCCACATAATACACTCAATGAAGAATCTCAAAAGTTTCTCTTCCTAATAGGAATGAATGACAATTGCACTGATGGTTTGGACCTAATGGGAGGAGGAGCTTTCACCCAAGTTCCTTGGGATGATATTAAGAAGATATGATAGAACTATTCCAGGGCAACTTCAAAGAAAGGAAGAGGTTACCAATCCTCTATGGGTAAATCATCCACCAATGGAGTTTCAAGGATGAAGATTACTCACTTGTTGGCATATTTCAAGCAAGACATCATAAAAAATATAGCTACCCAACTAGATACACTACAAGCAAAGAAGCATGAGGGGGCAGAGGAATGTTGGAAAAATATTGCCCTCATTGCAGACAAACGAAGGACTGTAGATGCAAAATGGTGGCTAACATTGATAGCAAGCTAATCCCACCTGAGTTCAAGATAATTCAAGGTGATGATGATCAATTCTACTACATTACACAAAGGATACCATGGGCTCCAAGACAAGGTATGCCACTAGATCCATTATCTTTTGTTGGGCCTTATTTTAATTCTTATGCATCTAGTAACCAATGGAAACCCCCATATCCATCCAACTATGGAGGATATCTACCACAACCTTGGAATAACCCTCCAAATACTTGTCCCAATCAGCAAAACTCTCCACCCTTGTGGCAACAACCTCAAGGGAATTGGCAGTAGTCTTAGGGAAATTGGTAGCCGCCTCCAAGAAACTAGCAACAAATATCTCAATGGAGGGGAGGACAACAATGGCCAAACTAGAAAACTAGTTACATGTATCCACCTTCGCAAACCCAACAACCTATTATAATACCTCCACCTACTAGCTCAAGTTCAAGAACACCTAGACCTACTTAGTTACCAGCTCATCCCACACCTAATACAAATAAAAAACCACAACAGTAGTAGCCAGTGTACTCTATAGATTCTAATCAATTTCCTACATATGTTGTGAGTGTAAGTTACATCCATTTGCATTTAGGAACTACTTTACCAGCTCCCTCCACTCCTATCAACACTAAGATTCCTCTAGAAGAAGAGGAGCCTTTGAATGTCCCCATTCAACCAAGTGTGCCTAAAAATATTGAACTAATTCTAGTTTAGCAGACTACCCAAGATCCACCATTTCCTCAAAGGTTGGAGGTTTCTAAATAGAAAGAAGAAAAGGAGGAAACAACCTTTGAAATTTTGGATCAGTTGAAAAAAATATGTGTCAAGATACCTTTGTTTCAATCCATAAAATATGTCCCAATATATGGCAAAGCAATCAAAGAAGCATGCCTCAAAAAGATAGGGAGGAAAAAGAACCCCACAACGGTTCATATAGTAGGACAGTTAGCAGACATCATGCTTGGAAAAGTTACAGTCCCTAAGTACATTGACCAAGGTAGCCCTATGGTGGGAGTTGTCATAAATGGAGTCCAAATAAGGAATGCTCTAATTGAGTTGGGAGCAACAATAAATGTGATGACTAAGGATATCCTGTAGCAACTAAATGTTGCAAACATGAGACCTACTCCTACTGTCCTGCAACTTGCTGATAGTTCCACTGTCAAACCTAATGGTATAGTAGATGACCTTGTGGTAACTCTAGATTCTTAGGAGTATCCAGTAGATTTTATGATTCTTTCTCCTAAAGCTACACTAGGCGAGTACCCCATTATCCTAGGGAGGCAATGGTTGGCCACAATGGATACCTACATTGGATGTCAATCAGGAGACATGACCATTTCTTATGGGAAGAGTACCAAAAATCTTGTTCTCTACCCTCCTTCTCAACTATCCCATGACATGGAGTACACCATATGGCCACATGTTGGAGAAGAGGCCGATGAAGTCAATTATGTGGCACAACTCATAATGTTAGGAAAAAGATCCTTCATACAACTATAGGAGGAAGATGAAGTGATATCCCACATAATTCAGAACCATTGTGAGGTGCATGAGGAGTCATCTACTCATGAATAAGGTTCTGCCAGTTCAATGAAGACACTTTTTCTCACTCTTCTTACAACAAAACTTCCTGTAGCAACCAATATGCTCCATAAATTGATACCACATAAACTAAAATCTCCAAGTATTAGTGAAGCTACTATGGTAGAGTCAGCTGGACACAAGTACAAGTTTCAGAAGGAAAACATCTAAATATTAACAAGCTAAGTCAAGAGCAACAGGGTATGCACAGGATCATGATGTGCCAAAAAGTGGCGATATGATGGGTATGTGTAGGGTATGTGGCTGGCGGCTTTTTTTTACCCAAAATTGATGAAATGAAAATGGTTTTTAAAGGAAATTCTCAAATTTCCACCAATATAAATTATTCTTTACTTTGAATCTAATAACTAATTATTATTCATTTTCTATTTCAATTACGACTAAAGTCTTGATTGATAGGTTGATTTAAAACATCTATAGCTTTTGAGATTACATTTTGAATCAAACATGTGCATTATATGCTTCACATACTATAGAATTAAAAAACGAATTTCATGAAGTTTGAATTCGTTAAGGTGGTTCCGACATACGAGTTTGAGATTTTTTAAAAGTTGTAATAAAAAATTCATAATTAATTATTTACTTGGAATTTTTTTTAAAAAAAATGCATCACATTGGGACATGAGTCCTCTACTTATATCTAAAATCTTATAAAAAAATATTATCATTTTATTGTGGCTAGGGTGGTCAGATAGACACCTACTTATTTTTCTGATGAAATTTATGTATTACTGCATTGAAATTTCAAATTTTCACCAAATAGATTTTCTTCTATTTTTAAATAAACCTAGTAGTTTAGAAACTACATTCAATTTGAGATAGATTCTATTCTTACATATTTTTGAAATAATATAGATTACTTATTCAAATTTTTACGCCAAGTTTTTGAACTCTGATTTTTCTAAATTTTTCGCCACTTAAGGACCTATTTTTTCCATGATGATCTTGCACATACCCAATAGTTGTCTTTGAAAAATTTGTTGAAGACCCACCAACATGCATTTGCATGGGACTACCATTATATGAAAGGATTGGATCCTAAGCTTTGCACTCATAGGATATATATCGAAAATGATTACACACTAGTAAGGCAACCACAAAGAAGAATCAACCCTGCATTAAGAGAAATAGTAAAAGGGGAACTTCAAACTTATTGGATGTAGGATTTATCTACCCCATCTCAGATAGCCAATGGGTGTCCCTGTTACCTAATTTTCACCATCAGGCTCAATCAGGTAAGGCATCTATGTTACAGGTGTTCATAAGGGCCAAATGGGATATCTCCATTGAGGGTTAGTTCATCCATCTGATGACATTTCACAGCGAGCTTAGTTTGGAAGCCTGCTCTGTTGGAAACATGCCTCAATATTCTACACTCAATCTCCATTAGAGCCAGGTCAGCATGACATTTTCACTGTCTGGTCGACTGGCTGCTTGATACATTCCAATTTGGACAGGTTGTTGTGACTTGGTCTTTGTCTTGCTAAATGTGTCACTATGGAGCCTATTGCTATAACAAGAGGGGTTCGGTATGACCTCTTACTGCATGGATTTCTTTGGCCGATAGGCCATTTAATCGACATTCAGCGAGACTCACAGCAACCTCGGGCTCTGGGGTGACCTACAGTGCTTGGTGAGAGGTCCCAATGAAGGTTCAATGTCTCGACAATAGCAAATGGTGGCAATTCTTCGAGGAAGCTCTCGCCAGAGGAAAACACTGTCGGTAAGAGGTCTTGCCGAAGTGAGGTTGTCTCGCCGACAGAGGAAAGGAGCCCACTGAAGGACAAAGCACTTGGGAATGTCTCAGCAACCCACCAAGTCTCACTGATATGAAGAGCTTCAGTATAGCATTCAAAGTCAGAGAAAGGTCTCCCCGACTTGATGATCTCTTGGCGAAAGGAAGGCGAAGCTCGTTAAGGTAAAATGCATTCGGGGAGACAATGATGGCCTCTTGCCAACAAATGAAATGGGGCCTCACCAAAGCAAAGTGCCTTCGGTATGTTATCTTCCCAACCAGCGGGAGTCTTAGCAAAGACAAGAGATCTCAGCAAAGCAGGAAGACTTCACTAAAATGTCTTGTTGAAGTCACAAGGTCTCCATGACAATCAAGAGGAAGTAGGTTTCGGGACAGGTCTGGCTGATAGGCCAATGTCTCACTGACATGAAGGAGATTTCCAAGCTGAGAAAAGAGCAGTTCGTCATAATGTCTGACTAACGGGCCAATGTCTCACCGAAGGAAATCTGGAACACGATAGAATGAAGCGCTTTTGGGGTGACATCAATGGGCTCTTGCCAAAGCAGTAAGGGGGTTCTTGGGGTAACTTTTTTCCTTCGGTAGATCATCTCACTAACAAACAACTATCTTGGTGACCACAGAGGCGACATTAGTATGATCTATTAGGTTTGATATGACTCTCAGTGACAACTCCATGCTATGCTGACAGTTGTGGGAAGATCCAATTGCATAGGGGAGACACGATTAGTGTCTCACCAACATGCGATTCAACAGGGTAAGTTTTGACCGCCTGTGAGTTTGTGTGTGGTGTTCCCAGCCAATCAAGGGGAGCTACAGGTGAACCGTTGGTAGTCTGACTAGGATGAATTATGTCAATAGAATGTGAATGCAACATTTTTCTATTTTGAAATCAGGAGCATTCAAAGCAGCTTGACCGAGGGGAATTCAAAGGATGACATCATGCCAGGAAATGAATGCGGTGGTTGCAAAAAGATCAAAAGGCTTCCCCAAGGGTGATTTTTTCACACCGACAGGAACAATAGGACACATAGGGTGTAGCATTTAATTCAATCAAAAGATTTTAGGATATTTTTCTGAGATCGATATTTTGTGAGCCCTAAGGGGCCGAGATCTTTTCTGTATATAAGGAATTTTTTCCTTCTTGTATAAGAGATCTGGAGTATGCTCTTCTAAAGTCTATGACCCTTTTGCAGTCCTCTCCCAAACTAGCAGGATTCTGTAACTCAATTTGGAACATAATATACAAAATCTATCTTGGTTACTATTGATGGTCCGTCATCCTGCCTTCTGATTGTTGTGAAGTATTGTGCATTCTTTTTTGATTCATTGAGCTACTTAGTCAAATTTTCTCTTTCCTTATAACTTTTGTTTCATGTCGTCACTTTCTTTGTAGAAGTAGTATCATGTAGGTTTCAAACTGTGTTTACTTAATCCTGCACATTATTTTCTAGTTTGTGAAAATTTTCCTTTCCTTCTTAAAGGCATGTGCATGTCAAACCTATTTGAACGTGTGATCTACAAGATCTTGTTGTGCAATCTCATGGTTGTCACCAGTATTCAACTATAGCTCGAGTATCTCATTGTTCATGTCATTTCGGTGCATCACCTTAGGGTTTATTTTTTATTTTTATGCATTTTCTCTCTCCCTTTTCCTTCAAAAAACTATTAGTTTTAGGTGACACCAAAGGAAACCAGCCTTCTCTGGAGGTTGACCTCTATTTACAAGAAACCCACATCTTTGGAGGTCTTCTAATGTTACACTAAGGCATTGGACATCAGTTTCAACAAGGGTGCAACTTCAAGTGATAATAGTTTTTGGCATGCCCGGTGGGATAGTGAACTGCTCGTTAGTTCATATTTATATACTTTGTCGTTGTTGTGTGGTGTGTGTAGCAATATTTTTAGCCTTTTGGAGGCATTCTCTTTGCATACCTGGTGACTCCGAGCAAATCTACTGGTTTCAACAAGTTCAGTGCTGGCATGTTTTAATTATAAGCCTAATATTCTTATTTCCAGTATTTATATGAGTAGAGATGATTGATTTCCATGGTCAGCATGTATACCCACCTCAGTTTCATGAAAATATTGTCAATCAATCACCCTATTATCCATATTAGGCCAATCATGCTGCTGGTTTAATCCCAAACAGCCATGCAATAGTGGCCTATCAACATGCTCAACATGTTTGCCACCCTCCCACCCCTGCTCAATTCCCCTCATAGCATATTAATTCCACTTTGAGCCAGCCTTGTAGCCTCCTGAGTCAGTCCCAAAATTCTAACAATACAAATACTGAGTTGGGTAGCATCAAGGAGATGTTGTGGCAGTTTCAAAGGCAGATGTTAGACATAGAAATGGAAAATGAGTATAATATGCAGCAAGAGGAGCTTTCTTTTCAAGTGCACATTCGTCAGTAGGAATTGTTGGTTAGACAAGTTGCAGCTAAGGATGAGTGGATGAAACACTTTCTTACACAAGATCATAGATTAGAACCCCAACTACCTGTGGAGGATGGGGCCTCAAAGCACAAGCTTCCAAGTTTCAGATAGGTTGAATCTAGCAGGGACAACTATGATGAAATTGCTAAGTTGGAGGAGCATGTTTTTTCGGTTCCAAGCTTCAAGCAGGTTGCTTCTTCTCAAACCTCAAAATTGACGAAAGATATTCCTCAAATGGAAGGCACTTGCGAGGTTGCAATTTCAAAATAGCTAGAAGAAATCAAACAATTTGGGAAGTTGTTGATAGATGATGATTTGCAAGACAAGGGGGCCTTAATTTAGGAAGAAAAGCTTGAGCTTGAACCTGACTCTATCCTCCAAGGTGAAAGTTATGAGATTGATGGACATGTCATGCATGAGGAAGCTGATCATGAAATTGAAGAGGATATGTTTTCAAGCATAGTGGAGAAGTTTTTCTCAAAGCTTGATGCCAATCCATCATTAACTAAATTCAGAGAGTGTGAGCAGCATAACCAAGTGAAAGGAGCTGCCATAGTTTCATTTGAATCACACAACATAGCTCATTCCAATCATCATGGGGTTATGACTATGGAAGCAACTGATCAAAGTAAACCCAGCAGGATTGGCTTGGAAGCTATTCATTCACAAGGATGCCTGATCAGGCATCTATCCAAAATGGAGACCAAGAACGATATTGATACCTTGCTTGCACCCAAGCATGAGGGTACTACTGAGGAGGAGCACACTCAAGTTACCTCTCCACCTCAGAACGAGAATGCTTACATTCCATATGAAAGGGTTAGTAAGCCTGAATATGTTCTACCAGAGATCTTGTAGCCATCTGTTGAATTGTCATGCATGCTTCATTTCTCTTTAATCCTTCTCCAATATGGAAAACATTGTAAATTTTTTTGAAAGGGCAGTTATTTTACCTAACCTGTCAATGGGTTTGTTTGACCAATTTCTTATTAGTTAGTGTAGGGTAGGTTTAGATGTAGTTTATATTCCCTAAGTGTTGTTTTAGCACAGTTAAATAGTTTCCCTTTTGTAGTTTTTCTTATTTTCAATAAGTTTCCAAGTGATATGTTTCTCGATTTACCATATGTTTTGGCCATGTACAAAGCTACTCTTGATCTTTTCTGAGTTGTCCCAATGACTCCATGCCCAATGGATAGGCCTAGGCTACTGGTTTTCATGTTTAGTAGGAAAACATCCAACAAAGGTCGCCAGAAATATTACCTAATTTTCACCCTTAGGCTCAATCAAGAAAGGCATCTATGTTGCAGGTGTTCATAAGGGCCAAATGGGATATCTCCATTGAGGGTTAGTTCATCCATCTAATGATATTTCATAGGGAGCTCAGTTAGGAAGCTTGCTCTGTTGGAAACATACCTCAATATTCTACGCTCAATCTCCATTAGAACCAAGTTGGCATGACATTTTCACTATCTGGCCAATTGGCTGCTTGATACATTCTATTTTGGATAGGTCGCTATGACTTGGTCTTTGTCTTGCTGAACACGTCACTATGGATCCTATTGCTATAACAAGAGGGGTTAGGTATGACCTCTTACCACATGGATTTCTTTAGCTGATAGGCCATTCAATCGACATTCGACGAGACTCACGG
Organism: Sequoia sempervirens; assembly: GCA_007258455.2. Classification (NCBI taxonomy): domain Eukaryota; kingdom Viridiplantae; phylum Streptophyta; class Pinopsida; order Cupressales; family Cupressaceae; genus Sequoia; species Sequoia sempervirens. The sequence continues at coordinate 482,987,477 of VDFB02270651.1, read as the reverse complement.
TGACCTTGGGATTCAGGGTGACCTACAGCGTTCGGTGAGAGGTCCCAATAAACGTTCAATGTCTCGCCAATAGCAAATGGTGGCAAGCCTTCGAGGAAGCTCTTGCTGGAGGAAAACACTATCGGTAAGAGGTCTTGCCGAAGTGAGATTGTCTTGCCAACTGAGGAAAGGATCCTGCCGAAGGACAAAGCACTTGTGAATGTCTCAGCGACCTGCCAAGACTCACCGATATGAAGACCTTTGGTATAGCATTCGAAGTTGAAGAGAGGTCTCCCTGACTCAGTGATCTCTTGGCGAAAGGAATGTGGAGCTCAGTAAGGTAAAATGCATTTGGGGAGACACTGATGGACTCTTCCTGACAGATGAAATGGGGCCTCGCCAAAGCAAAGTTCCTTCGGTGTGATATCTTCCCGACTAGCAGAAGTCTCAGCGAAGACAGGAGATCTTGGAAAAGTAGGTAGACTTCACAAAAATGTCTCGCTGAAGTCACAAGATCTCCCTAACAATCAAAAGGAAGCAGGTTTCAGGACAGGTATAGCTGATAGGCCAATGTCTCAGTGACATGAAGGAGACCGCCGAGCTGAGAGAAGAGCAGTTCGCCGCAATGTTTGACCGACAGGCCAATGTCTCGCCAAAGAAAATCTGGAACCTAGTAGAATGAAGCACTTTCAGGGTGACATCAATGAGCTCTTTCTGAAGCAGTAAGGGGGTTCTTGGGGTAAATTTTTGCCTTTGGTAGATCATCTCACCGAAAAATGAATATCTTGGCAACCACAGAGGCGACATCAGTATGATCTATTGGGATCGATAAGACTCTTAGCGACAGCTCGATGCTATGCTAACAGTTGTGGGAAGATCCAATCACATCGGGGAGACACGATTAGTGTCTCACGGACATGCGATTCAATAGGGGAAGTCATGACCACCTGAGAGTATGCATGTGGTGTGCCCAACCAATCAAGGGGAGCTACAAGAAAATCGTTGTCAGTCTGACTAGGATGAAAGACGTAAACAGAATATGAATGCAGTGTGTTTCTGTTCTAAAGTCAGGAGCATTCAAAGCAGTTCGACTAGGGGGAATTCAAAGGATGAAACAATGATAGGAAATGAATGTGGTGGTTGTAGAAAGATCAAAAGGCTTCCCCAAGGGAAATTTTTTCACACCAACAAGAACAACGAGACAGACAAGGTGCATCATTTAATTCAATCAAAAGATCTTAGGATAGTTTTTCTGAGACTGATATTTTGTGAGCCCTAAGGGGCCGAGATCTTTTCTGTATATAAGGCATTTTTTCCTTCTTGTAAAAGATCTCTAGAGTATGCTCTTCTAAATTCTGTGACCCTTTTGTAGTCCTCTCTTAGACTAGTAGGATTATGTAACTCAATTTGGAACATAATATACAAAATCTACCTTGGTTACTATTGATGGTTTGTCATCCTGCCTTCTAAATGTTGTGAAGTATTGTGCATTCTTTTTTGATTCATTGAGCTACTTAGTGAAATTTTCTCTTTCCTTATAGCTTTTGTTTCATGTCATGCCTTTATTTGTATAAGTAGTATCATGTAGGTTTCTAACTGTGTTTATTTAATCCTGCACATGATCTTCTAGTTTGTGAAAATCTGCCTTTCCTTCTTAAAGGCATGTGCATGTCAAACATGTTTGAATGTGTGATCTACCGGATCTTGTTGTGTAGTCTCATGGTTGTCACCAGTATTCAAGTGTAGCTCAAGTATCTCATTGTTCCTGTCATTTTGATGCATCACCTTAGGGTTTATTTTTCATTTTTATGCATTTTCTCTCTCCCTTTTCCTTCAAAAAACTAGTAGTTTTAGGTGACACCAAAGGAATTCGGCTTTCTCTGGAGGTTGACCTCTATTTACAAGAAACCCACATCTTTGGAGGTCTTCAAATGTTACACTGAGGTGTTGGACATCAGTTTCAATAAGGGTGCAACTTCAGGTGATAACAGTCCCCATTAGTGATTGTGCCCAAAAAAGGAGGGAAGTGGAGAGTTTGTACTGACTATAGGGAGCTCAACTCTATCATTAAAAAGGATAGTTTTCCCCTTCCTTTCATAGACCAAGTATTGGATTCCCTTGTAGGATAGTAGCATTTCTCTTTTCCAGATGGATTCAGCGACTATAATCAAATACAAATTGCACCTAAGGATCAAGAGAAGACCACATTTACCTATCCATGGGGGACCTATGCCTGAAATGTGCTTCCATTTGGTTTGTGTAATGCACCTACAACTTTTCAAAGGGTATTCATTAGCATATTTTTAGACATCTCACATGATTGCATGGAGATTTATATGGATGATTTCACTACCTATGGTGCTGATTTTTCATAAGCCCTAGAAAATATAAGGAAGGTCTCACAGAGATGTAAAGATCATAACCTATCATTGAACATTGAGAAGTATTTCATGATGATGCAGGAAGGAGTAGTCCTTGAACACTACGTCTCTAAAAAGTCAATTCAAGTAGACCCAACCCAAATTGAAGTGATTACCAATCTTCCTATTCCTTCAAAGAAAAAAGATGTTAGAATTTTCTTGGGTCATGAAGGGTACTCTAGGCATTTCTTCAAATATTTTAGCAAAATGGCAACACGATTGTACAATCTTCTCACTAAAGATGTTGAATTCCAATGGACAAAGGACAGTGACAAGGCATTCTATGATCTCAAAGTAGCTTTAACCCATGCTTATGTATCCAAGGTTCCTAATTGGGAGCTTACTTTTCACATTCATATAGATTCATCAAACTATGTTGTAGGAGAAATATTGGGATAGAAAGAAGGAACCATAGAGAATTCCATCTATTTTGTTAGCAAAACTCTACAAGTGACTGAATTCAATTACACAGTGGCAAAAAAAGAAATGTTGGCAGTCATCTATTCCCTTAACAAATTCAGGCACTACATAACAGGGTATCAATTTTTTATTCATATAGATCATGCAACAATAAGATACCTCATGAAAAAGCCCCTCATTTCAGGCAAGCTAGAAAAATGCTTGTTGTTGATGTAGGAGTTTGACATTACCATTGTTGATAAACCAAGAAAAGAAAATGTTGTAGCATATTTTCTTTATAGACTGACTACATCAAAATATAATCAAGTCATTGATGACTCTTTCCCTGAAAAACATTTGTTTTCTACTAGTGTGCATACACCTTGGTATGCTGACATAGCCAATTATCTGGTTATAGGGAGAGTTCCTCCTCACTTCTCTCCAAAATAGAGAAGGGTACTCATTGAGAGAATCCTTCCTTTTTCATTGATTGCAAGTTGTTTGTTTTACACTAGACCAAATCATGTCATGAGGAGATGTGTAAGGGAAGATGAGACTTATGATATATTGCATGCATGTCACAATGAACCTTGTGGAGGGCATTTTGTAGCCAAGAGGATAGCAATGAAGATAATTAATATAGGATATTGTTGGCCCACACTTCATAAGGATGTAGGAAGATATACAAGGAAGTGTGATAGATGCCAGAGGATGGGCCACCCAACAAAGTCTGATGAGATGCCTCTTTATCCCTAGGTAGTAATCACACCATTTGATAAATGGGGCCTAGATTTGGTAGGACCCATTGATCCTCCATCAAATGGTAAATCCTATATCCTAGTTTGCACTGACTATGTGACCAAGTGGGTTGAAGTTAAAGCAATGAAGCATGCAAGAGATAATAAGGTTGTAGAATTTCTTTATGAGGAATTTTTCACTCGTTATGGGGTTCCAAGGGAGATAGTGACTGATTCAGGGGCTCAATTTACATCAACCCTTGTCACAACACTAGTTAATGAATATAATGTGACACACAGGAAGTCTACTCCTTATCACCCTCAAGCCAATGGCCAGTCTGATGTGACCAACAAGTAAATTGAAGCAATTTTGACAAAAGCAGTGGCTCTTCATAGAAGAGACTAGGAAAATAGGCTACCAGAAGCTATTTGGGCCTATAGGACTAGCTAGAAAATAGCCATAGGCTTTACTCCTTTTGATTTATTTTATGGGAAGACAACTATGATGCCCATTGAATTTGAGCATAAGACTCTTAGGACTACACTAGACTTAGGAATGGATATCTCTAAAGCATAAAATGATAGATTCATCCAGTTGAATAAATTGGATGAGATGAGAAAGACATCCCAACATCATACCAAGGTAGTGCAAAATCAAAGGATCAAATGGCATGATAAGAACATAAAGGACAAGAAGTTTTAGCCTAGTGACTGGGCAGTCCTTTATGACTCCTAGTATCAAGACAATACAGGTAAATTGTAGACTAGATGGTTGGGACTATACGAGGTTGTAGAAGTCTTTCACAATGGAGCTATACAACTCACCACAATTGACCCTGTTAGATTCAAACTTTTGGCCAACAGTCACCATCTAAGATTGTATTAGAAGCCAACGTCCAAGAAATAATTCATGCAGAAATTTAACTAGCACCCAACCCTTGAACTTCCTATAGCCAAAGCAAGCACACCTAATGTCCCTCCTTTTTACTAATCTAAGTACACATGCAACCACTTCATAATAAAGGCTTCCACTTTTTGTGAGAGTCCACTTCTTCATTAATCCACCCATCCACCCATCCATCTCCATCTTCTCTCTCTTCCATAACTCTTCCATCACTCCACTTCGCCATCCCTTCATTCCACTTCATCATCAATGTATTGATTGCTCGACCTACTTCTTAAAGGTAATTAGTACTTTCCCCAAATTCTTTGCAAAGATACCTAAAGATTTTAGGTATGTGCAAAAGAATTTGTTATGTCTTTATTATATTTAGTGCATTTCTTTAATTGATGTAATTTAATGTAGATATTTTGCATAGCATGAATTGTACCTTTCCTTTTCCAATCATAATTATCCACCAGCCTGTGCGGACACATGTTGTAAATTAGGTTGGGGGTGGGGGGAGTGTCAACTCAAGTCGATGTGTCATCCATATTAGCAAATTTAAATTTACTCAATTTGAATGATGAATTGATGTGATGGCTTGTATGTGTGAGATATTACTAAACCATTGGCATTTCTTTCAATAATACCCCTCATTAATGAATCTTTATTGCCTAGTCATAATTTTAAATGTCACCAAAAAAAAGTAATTTAGTAAGATACATGACATTAGCATCAGTACGACAGAGAGAAGAACTACAGGAAGAAGAAGTTGGGGTTTTCATAAAGCAATTGCAGGAAAAGGAAATTTAGTAGAGTGCTTGTTGATTATGAGTAGCTAAACAATGGGAGGTCAGCTAATTCAGAGTGAACCCACAGTTCATAATGTGGTAATGCAGGATTCACCTTCTTTGGTAGAGTTTAGAAATTGTGGATGGCTGGACTATTTCTTGAAGCTTGACAGCTACAATGAAGACATTGCACAAGAATTTACACATTCTCTGAAGGAAAGGCATGAGCTACAAAATGTGATTAAAAAGAAATATGCAGAGATTGAAGAGAAGAATGCATAAATTTTTTCCTTGAAGGAAAGGGTAGATAATGTGGTAGATTTAATACCCAAAATGCTAGCATGTAGAGCTCCACATAAATTTTTCAAGGCTTATCAGCTTGCTCCTCCTGATGTTAAAAATTTACTATGTGAATTATACCTACACAATTATGTTTTGTCTGATGATCATGATTGGAATCCCTTGTTGTATATTGGGGACCTTCATTTAAGGGAATTTATGTCTTGGATTCAAAATGAGATTAGTTGGGGACAATAATATAGAACTTATAGGGAAAGGGAACTTCATACTCCCTACTTATCAAGGCTAAATCTAGTAACCCTGGAGATATTTTCATGACATGGCACAAAATTCTTTACCGCCCCAACTACAAAGCTAAGATTATGCTCGTCAAAGAAGAAACCTACAAAGAATATGAGAAGGTAGCTAAAACCAAAGGAAAATCAGTAATGGGATATTTAGCACAAAGGTGGAATAGTTTTCCACAAGAGTTGAAATAGGTTGAACCCCACTCTTTACAGAACTATGTTGCAACATGCAAAAGGGTTGATAAGTATATACAAATTGGTAGAAGCAGCAATGTTGGCTTCCCTTAACATTTGAGCCAGCTACATTACTGTGGCATGTTCCAGATTATAAGTTCTACCATTATGACATAGCTGCAAAAATAATAAGATGGAAAAAACTAGAGAACAAACAAGGATTCTATTGGGATCTTGATTCATCCACCACAGATATTGATGTGGGATGGCTAGAAGAAGTTGACTTTAGGGCATTAACTAGGAAAAAATTTAGTGCTCCTTACATTGGAGGACCAGCAAAAAGTTAGGTTGGGGGGAATGATGAGCTCAATTAATGGCTCAATTTTGATAGGATCCATTACATATTTTTTGTTGCTAGCATAGACTTTGGCACTTGGTTGTTCATATTTTCCTTAAAACCATAGACTTTGAACATAAACTTTATCTTTGTGACTTTAATGAAATTATCATGCTATGAGAATTATCTATGTTGAATTTACTAGTGGTTGAATGAATGTTACTGAGGTAATTATAGATACAATTTTTTTTTGTGAATGTTGATGCTATTTTGTAGGTTTCCACTAAAATGTTGATGTCAACAAAGCTTGCTACATGGGAGAAATTCTTGCCAATTGGTCAGTTACTGAGAAGTCATGAAGCTAATCATTAAGAAGTCAAAGTGGGATAGCTCTCATGGAGGGAAATTCCTAATTCAAACAAAAGAATGTAACCACTTTTTTAATGGTCATATTTGTTGTTGAGAAAATCTAGGGAGTGCATTGTGCTAGATTCTTGTTGAAGCAAGTCTACTTTGACTAATTTAGCACATGCATAACTTCTTCCATCTTTTTCTATGATTTCAATAAGAAACATACTCCTATTTTGATGGATTCAACTACCTAGGTAGTTAGGGATAGTCAGTAGTTTTCTCCCTATAAATAATGGTCAGATACTCCTTTTGATAAAGTTGGACATTTTGAGTTTGTACTCACATTTTCTAGGTTTATAGTTCTATTGTTGAGATGTACTTATTCTTTCAAGAAATAATATGATATTTTGAGTTGTTGCATTTGAGTTAGTATAAGGGAGACTCACTCAAGGGGGGCCACTTGGTGATAATTCCATCTATTAGTCTACAAGTCATTTTCTATTCAGTAGTTAGTTTGAACTTCAACAACTTTCTATTCCTACAGCCACTCAAATTCCATTTTGTGTTTTTTTTCCTGTAGCCAAGGAAAACAAAGTAGTTTCTTGTTTGTTTGTTGAGATTTCCATTTCTATCTTTCATTTTCAATTTAGTTGATTAATGCTTAGTGTAGATGTTGATTTATGCTTAGTATTTCAGTTGATTTCTTTCCAGCACTTCATTTCCAGCATTGTTTCTTTCCTAGTTTATGGATGATACCAATGAAGTCCTAGTGCACATGCAGTGTTGACTCATTTCAAGTTTACATCCCTAGGTTGACAAGTGAAATGCACCTTCATGATGAGTAAGATAGCTACTTAGTGTAGATGTTCAATCTCTAAGTCACAGCCCTAAAGGCTTAGTTATTAAACCATTGTAGGAGGCCAACAATATAAGAGCTCTAATATGCATGTCCCTTCTTGAATTTTGGATAAATTAAATAAAAAAATATTTTCTAGGTATCCTTGAGGGATCTAACCTTGAGAAAATATTTTGGAATCCTTGAAGGTTTTTGGGTATCCAAAATGGACAATATCTTTTGCTTCATGTATTTTTGAGAAAAAATGGTTTTTGGGTTTTGTTCATAACCATAAAATACCATCTCAATATCTACTAGATTTTGTTGGAATTGAATAGATCTTGCAAAACTAGCTATCAAAATAGGCTAGCGTAGATATTTTCCCTATAGGTGAAGTTTATTTTTTATACCAAATCACATGTACTGCTTTTTGGATTCAAAAACAATTTCTAGTTTTGTTTGTAGGACCAAAATATTTTCTAAGTATCTTTTAGATTTTGCATGTAATGAGAAAATTTTATAGATATCAAATCAAAGGGTCATGTCTACTAATTGTCAACTTGCAAGATTTACCCCATTATTTAAAAATGTATAACTTTTTCATACAATATTTGTTTTACAAAAAAAATATATCATCAGAAAGCTAGTTTTGAGCTCATTCCAAATATGTAGGCTATTTTTGTAGGATTCTCTCCTACTTCATTCTATAGGCTATTGAAGTGAGACTTAGTTTTTTTCTCTCTAGAAGGCATATCTTTTATCTCGATTATCAAATTTTTCATGATTTAAGTGGTGTTGAAAAGATCTGATTTTGTCTTCTACATAGATCTAGGGTCAATTTTTCTTCATGGAGGCAGATGTGAAAATTCATCCATGCATGAATTATTTCCTTTTTTCATGCATTAGGTTTGCATTTTCTCTTTAATTTTTGCATATTTTGCATATTCTTCTTTTACAATTTTGGGGTATTGAAATAAATAAACTTCAATAAAGCTCCATCAGGGGGGCTTCTTGCATAATAATTAGATTAGAGTGTAGTCATATGGCATGCACTTTGATCCCATCTATATTTTAGTGACAACTCACATGAGTTGTATATGGATTGTATAGTTTCTTTTAGCCACATCTTGCTTATGACTTGACACATTTTGGTTTATGTTGGTTCACATTTGAGAATAAGAGCCTATGGTTAATGATCTTTAATCACATCGAATTCACATTAGGTCACATCTTATTTTGAGGGCCATAAATTTAATGGTTAATGTTCCAGAATCTTCATGGTACTTGCTCCTATGGATAAGTTTTAGTCACAATTCAACATCAACATCGAGATACACATAGCTTCTAGAATATTTCATCATATCATTCCCTCTTATGGAGGAATTTCTTATATATCTATGTGATGGATGGTGCACTTGGGGGATCTTATGGAGTCCTGCATCTTTCATCAAGTGGTTGTATTCTCTATTTATTTTGCATGATCATTTATCAATCAGCTATTGCTTCATAGATTCCAAGGTTGTGCCAGTTTGTGAGTTTTCTAGTGTTCCTTGGCATCGAGTCTTTTGTTGCTTTATGATGATTCCAACTTGAGTCACTTAGTGACTCTAATATGGCTTCTAGTAAACATAATTTTCTTTCCTTTCATGTCAGATTAAGGATTCTAGTGTTACTCCACACATTTTTCCAATGTTTCTTTATAGTAGGTTGTCTCGTTATTGGGTGGGTTGTATGGCCTCTCTTGTCATCCTTTGTATGGATGGATATTGATTAGAATTGTGATGGATATTGTTATTGTATCTTTTGGTGAGAATATTTTTTCCCACTAGGTTTTCTCCTTTTCCCTTTTTTGCATATTTACATGGGTACCTAACATGGCCTTATAGTTGGGACCCATTCATGCTTTCATTCATCCATCATTGCATTATTTCTATATTTCTTATTCTCCCTAAGATGCACTTAAGGGGGGTTGTTGGTGTAATTAAATATTTAATTTCACTTTATTAATTTTACTTAGGTCCTAATTAGGTTTTCCTTTTAGGTTTTTTCATCTTGCTCTATAAAATCAAGTTATCTCATCTAATTCATTATTCCCAGTAATATTATGTGCAAATTCTATGCAAATTGCTCTTCCATGTTTGATTTTCTCCTTGTAGAAAGCTATTCCATTTTTTGTAGGTGATCTTAGTTTCATGGAGTTTATTGGAAACTATAACAATTCATTTTATTAGTTATTGAAATTAGTTTGAAGAGATCTTATATAAAATGTTGGAAAGAAATTTTATATAAAAGGTTGAAATATTAGTGGTTAAACAATAATGTTGAAGCTTTTGAAGAACAATTCTTAGTGGAGAATAAGAGTAATTGATGATGGTAACACATCATTCTTTCTATGAATGATAAATATCAACTTGTCTAATAAATTTATAAATAACATTTTCATTGGTGTCCAAAATTAATAGAGAATTCTTTCACAAAATTTGACAACCAAAAGTATCAAGGAGATCTCTGATAATATATTTCCATGAGTAGTAAGCAATATATCAATATTTGAACGTTTTTAAGGTATTCAAGTTGTGAGTGGAAAGGGAAATATATGGGATAGAGTTGAACAAATAGAGTTTTTCAATAACAAGTAATTTGAAGTGAGAATCTTCCATGCAAGGTTTTGGGAGTTGGCATCCACTTTAGATTGCTAGAGTCAAGTAGTAAGTTGAGACCAAGATGTACTTCTAAAAAGAGCATTCAAATTGATAATTAGGTAGAGGAGAATGGGGAGTTTATAAATAATCTAAAGGTAGATGATTTTGAAATAAAAAAAGGTGGAGTGTTAGGTAGATATCTAGTGCCAATATTTGAAGATGGTACAAGGGACGTGTATGGAGAGTTTAATCTAGAGTTCATAGGACAAGGATAAGATCAATCACACTCTTTTCCTATAGAGATAGGTCATATAATGTGGTCTCATATGCTCCAAAATCAAATACATCTCAAAGACCACAAAAAAATTATTTAAATTTATGAAAGAAACAATGGACTTGAGGAATGAGGATAAGAGAAAAAGGTTCAAGTTTTCCCTTTAAATAAACTTGTTCCACCAAATGGAGGTAGATAGGTTGAGACCATTCCAAAGAGAAGTATCCCAAAAATTCAATAATTTGATATTCCACATGTTAACAAGAGGTGTAGACAATTTAAGATTGAAAAAGGAGCCAAAAGATCTTGTCCTTCACATTATTCAAGCCCCATTTCCCCTTTTCCTTGACAAAAGCCACTCTTATTAAAAGGGATTTTCTAAGGTTTATCCATGACTAGATATTTTAATTCAATTTTACACCAATAATTTCATTACCTTTCTAAATTAATTCTAGATGCTATCTCAAATGCAAAAGAGTTCAATCCCTAGATTTTACAATTAATAACCAAGATTTTGGAGGGTAAAGAAATGTATTGATTGGGATACCATAATCAGTGATAATTTATGAAATCAACTAGATAAACTTAAATAATTAAAAAAAAATCAATATAAACCATACCATCATGAAAGAAGCTTTCCCATTGAGAAGCTCTACTAGCCACATGACATCGTCAATGGGCTCGATAAATCTAATAAAAAAAGCTTAGAGGTTGAAAAATGGTGATCCAACTATTGTTCACTATAATTTTTTATTTTGAAAGTATATTAAAAATTATAATTCCAAGAAAGGAAGTATGATTAATTTATTCAACTTGATTCAAAATCTATTGCTGCTCATGATTTAGAAAATTTAGTGATCAATAGCTTTTATAAATTTTAACAAGGTTTATCTAAGCATGGAACTATGTATGTCTATAAATGATTGAATGTTAATGAATATATGCAATGTGTGTATCATTTAGTATTGTTGGTGAAATTCTCAAAACTTCCTAATCAGTATCTACACCTCACATGAACAATTGATCCTATCTCTTGATTTCTTCACATGAAATAAAATAATGATATATTGAAGAGTCAAATTTTGAAACACATGAGACCTCAATTATAAATGTTGCACAGTAAATATATCCTCTCTCTTCTCTCCCTCTCTCCCCCTCTATATATATATATATATCTCCCTCTATCTTTGACTCCATATATCTCTCACTCACAAACACACACACACTTTGTTTCTCCCTCCCTATCTAGATATCTCAATCTTTCAATCTCAATCTCTCTCTCTATCTATCTATTTATCTATCTGTCTATCTATTTATATATCTATCTCCATCTCTACCTATCTCCCCATATCTCTCTATCTCTATCTCTATCTCTATCTCTATCTTTTCCATCTCTCTCTTCCTCTCTGTCTATACCTCTCTATTACTTGTCTCTGTCACCTTATTTATCTCACTCTTGCCCTCTTTATGTCTATATCCCTATCTCCCCATCCTCCTCTCTCCCCCATCTTCATTTCTCTCCTCTCTCTATATCTTTCTATCCATCTCTCCATGTCTATCTCCCAATGTCTCTCTATCTCTCTCCCTATCCTTTTCTATCTTTACACATCTCCCTCTATCTATATCACTCCCTCTCTCCCTCTCTATCTATCAGCCTATCTCTCCCTCTCTCTCACTCTCATTCTTATTTATTCCCTCTCTTCTTCCATGTCTCTCTTACTATATATCTCTATCTATATTTCTTTCTCTATCTCCCTTTCACTCCTCTCAATCATTGTCTACCTCTTTCTATCCATATCTTTATCTACTTCTATCTCATTATCTCTATATCTCTTTCCCCGTCCCTATTTATATCACTGTTTATCTATATCTCTCCCTCTCCCTCTCTTTCTCCCTCTCTACCTACATCTCTCCATCTCCTCTCTCTCCTTCTTCCCTTTCCCTTTCCTCCTTCTCTATCTCTGTCGTTATCTTGTTATCTATCTCTCTTGACCCTTCTCTCTCTCACTCTTATCCCCTCTATCCCCACTCTTTTTATCCCTATCTCTCGATCTATCTCTATATTTCAAACACAATATGAGCCTATTTATAATGGAACCTAATTATCTTACTAATTTATAGGTCTTGTTCCAGTTATGTTTTGATCCCTCTAAGTGGATGCATAGTTGATTTGAAGCCATCACTTCTCCATTGAGATCTTTGTTGCACAAAAAAAAAAATCTAAATGACCTACCAATTGACCTCATGTAATGTACTAATGTATACAAAAAATAGGAAAAAATTTACCCTAATTGACCTTCGACAGTTTTTGGGTGTACCCATTGCAGACCAACGTGTGTTTTATAGTCATTTTTTTTTTTTAAAATATAGATTTATAGTATTTGTAGTGCCAAATGACATGACTTAGAAATTTATACTTTCATTATACAAACACATTCAATCATATCATGTATTTTCCTATTTTTCTACTAATACTATTTTTTATAATTGAATAAAGTGAATAAAAAATGGTATTACAAATGAGAAAAAAAGCTACTACTGAAGAGGCAACCAAAGAAGCACTACACAAAAGTAGTCATTACAAAACAATGATATTTCCACTAATAGTTGTTGTCCTTGGTGTTTTAAATGTGTAGAATCATTTACTAGATTCTAGATCCTAGATACTAGATTGCTAGGCAGGTGACCTGCATGGGTGATGAAGGGAAAATGAAACTGCAACTTGAAAGAGATCAAGACAAGACTTCTCTTCATCACTATACACACCTAGGAGTCAATAAATCCTTGGTAGTAGAATGAGAGAATTTCATTCATTTAGCTTCCATATTAATAGATATTTAATTATTGTAAATGAGAAGTGCAATCTTTTAGATCAATAAAAGGAAAAAAATAGAGACAAACTAAACAAAAAACCATGTGTATATCAAAGCTATGGCTTCTTGTCTTTTTATTGATAATAAACCGATTGCATATGCCTCTCTTTTATAGACATCTTAGGAAATTTGAGAAGAAGAAATAAACTAATAATTTAGATGCAAATAAAATAGCTTTAAAACCATGTAAATAGGCAGCATGCAAGTCTGGTACCTCTCTTGAAAGGTAACTTTTGTAACTAAGTTTTAGAAATCACCTCAAGGTCTCTCAAGTGTTAGGTCATGAAAATTCTTGGAATAGTTCAATTGGTTGATGTGATTTTCTGGTAATCACAAGAAGGCCTTTATGTTCACAAAGCATGGGAAGTTGAGTCTAAAAATGGAGTTTCAAGGTTGTTGGAAATGAATGAACAGTGGTTGCCAACTCAAAACAACAAGATGAAACTCCATATGCTCATCATATTTAGCATTATTGTGATGCTTGGGATCCTACCCTAACATACATCTAAAAGAAATAGAAAAAAAGAAAGGGTTGAGATAAGTTGTTCTAAATCTAAGCTATGAATGAATAGTAACAATGGAGGATGCTATAGTAGACAAACTCCCACAAAACTAAGTTTTTCTTGACCAAGAGAAACGTACAGCTACACAAAACCAGTGCAATATTATAATGCCTGTAGATTTTTAGATTGTGCATTCACTTCATCAACATGCAATTGAACTAAAGTGCAGCATAGGAACTATCTCAGACTAGCTTTGCAAAGTGATTCATCATCAATAAACTACACAAAACCTAAGCTAGAAGTGAATCTAATACTGTAACAATAACCACCATTAAAGACATTCAAGAAACTAACAAACTAAAACTAACATGGAGGCTGAATCATGCATGCAAAATGAGCAAGTTCAAAGAAAACACCCAAAATAATGCAATGCTTCCTTCTATTGCTACAAAATTCCCCTTTACAACAATTCAGCACCCCTTTACAAATAAGGAGCAAGCCCCTATTTATAGTTTTCCAAAAGTGAAATGAATGGCCATGATTGATTTGTAATGAATGGCCTAGATTCAATACAGCTTAGGGTTTCATCTACCCTGAAAATCATACAATATAAAAATAGACTATTTTGTCTTGTAGTCTATTTTGTCCTATAGCTACTGTAGTTATTTTTTCCTTTAGCTTCCTTCTCTGCTATAGTTGTGTGGATAATGAATTTGGATTGCCCAATTGCTCTAAGCTCCTTCTAGTGTTTTTCACCTAAAAGGAGAAAGGGATGGGGTCTAAAATGCAAATGTCTACACTTAAGATTAATGTAAATGAGTTTTAATATGTCTAATTATGATTTACTAATGCACTGATCTAAAATGCTGGAAAACACCTTGCGATATACAGAAAGATGAAACAAATGCAATAAATGACAAAATAAAGATGTAGGATAGAAACTATGTACCTAGAAATTGATGAAGAGTTGACTAGGGATTGTAGAGACCCCTAAAATTTTAGAAATTTTTATTTTTAAGCCAACTGGGACACTTACGCCAAGCTAGGCAACTTAGTCCCAAATCGAGGAAACTACATAGAAACTCATTTTGGCCTTGAATGGCTATCCAAATCTACAAAAACTTCCAAAAAAAAGTTTAGTGGGACTAAATCGCCACTATGGAAGGCTTAGTCCACTTCTCAATTTTTGAAATTTTGAAAGTGGAAACAGAAGCCCTTGGTCTACACTTCGGTTCCTAATAGGTGTCTGCTTCTGAAATTTCATTTTTGGATTTGAAAGTGACTTTTTTTTTATATTTTAGCTTGTTCAACAAGGAGATGTCTTCAACAAGTCTTCAACCTTACCTTCAATTATCTTCAAATCCTCAAAGTGTCTAAATCTACAAACATACAATGAAAGAGAAAGAAATGGTGAATGTTAGGGCATGGAGGTTTGCCTTGGTCAAACCCCTTTTTAGGTAATTAAACCAAATGAAGAAAGAATGTAATGCAACATGTAACAATTGAGTTAATACCTTTCCATGATGTTTGATCTTGAATGTCTGCAGCAAGAAATGAAGAATCTTCCCTTGAATGTCTTAGGAAGCTATCTTGATGACTTGCAATGATAAAGCCCTAGCTTGCTTGACTTGAGAACATGATGAATGATGGATGAATGATGATGAGTTATGAATTATTATGGGTTAGATAAAATGAGATGGAAATCCCTATATTTATACACAATTATCCCTTAATTTCTAGAAATACCTCATCACAGGTCGACCTTAGGTCTTTTGGAATAAAAACTGGAAAGAAATTTAAATTAATTTTTATTTTTGTGCCACATGGGACTAAGTCACCCAAGGTGGTGACTTAGTCCACCTAGGAAATTTTGAGTGGATGTCAAAGATTAAGGTGTATTAAATGTTGTTTATCAGGTTCTTCTTCTTCAAGACACTTAATTAAGGCTTGTAAGTGCATAAAGGACCCATTTAAAGTATAAGAAAGGTGTAAATATTGATGAAAAGCCTAGGAAAGTCTAAAATTTTGTTACAAAACTTTGAAATAGGTTTTGGCAAGGTTATTCAGGTGAATTATGATAATATGGTATTAGAAAAGTGTGAAGATGTGTTAC
The DNA here is from genome assembly GCA_007258455.2 of Sequoia sempervirens. Classification (NCBI taxonomy): domain Eukaryota; kingdom Viridiplantae; phylum Streptophyta; class Pinopsida; order Cupressales; family Cupressaceae; genus Sequoia; species Sequoia sempervirens. The sequence goes on along the minus strand of VDFB02270651.1, from coordinate 482,971,579 downwards.
AAAACCTTACAACACCTTTACAAAACATCAATAAATGCATTTTTTTCAACTTGCAAGGGATCAAGACCTAGTGTGGATGTGAAAACTGCCTCACAACACTAAATCAAGGCCTCATTAAGTCCAATTTGTGATCAATTATTCCCATATCAAGTAAATTATACACTTTTTGGCAACATATTAAGCCCCCACTTTAGTGAGAGGATGAACTTGTTTCAAACTCTCACTTAAGTAAACATTCAAGAAGAGTCCAATTGTACCATTGTGAATGACAAAGAATGACAAAGATCAAAGGAGGTTGAGCAAGCCCCTAGGGTCCAAGATCCTAAGTCAAGCCAACATAAGCACAAAGGACACATGCAAGGTTTATAATATGTAGTAAGACAAGATACATGATCATACGATTGAAATAACTAGAAGGAAATGAAAATGGGGTGGATCAATCTTCGATCGTTAGTCCAACATGTTGTGGATTAGAACTAGGCTTATTTGTTTGGAAAAATAAATGTATACTCACTCTGGGGAACAAAACTCTTGGTTGTCTATAGGGTGAGAAATCCTGAAAGTATACTCACTTTGGGGCCATGAAATATCTGGTTTTCCATGGGGTGAGAAGGCCTTAAATGTGAGAAACATATTCTCAATTGGTATTCACTCACACACACACAAGTGGCTTTGGGGAAAGTCGTGTCGCTGGTTGGGCTTCCCACTTAACCATACCAAAGTTATATCTCCTTATAACTTTGATAAGGTGCCACAAAAATGATCTTCGAGCTCTATGAGGTAAGAAAAAATTTGTATGCTTAACACTCATAGACAAACAAGATAGTACCATAGGAATGCAAGCTATGTTATGCAAGGTAGCCATGCAACAATTGTTGTGAATGGTAAAATAGTGCAAAGAATATTCAAAGGGATTTTGCTTAGTTCATGCAAAGTCTCATCTTAGGGGACATTGTGCTTAATATCTCCAAGAGAGGATGTGTCAAAAGAAGCATCACACTCTTGCAGGGAACCAAGCCCAATGACTCCACCAAGAAAAGGACGCATTGCAAGAAGAAAGAAATCGCACAATGAGATTTGAGTGTCGATGTATGCCCCCACTTTAAAGTCATTGTGAACACCAATACTATGAGCAATTACTTTAAAGTAGAAGAAGGCATGAGACTTACTTAGAAAGCCCTATGCCAAGTCATATGTTTCTGATAACCTACATCATGAAAGAGGGGTCATATGTCACGTGTGAGCCAACATAAGGAATGTCGTCCACATCCCAAGCTTCCTCTAATATGTTCTTGAAAGGTTAACAATGAGTCAAAAGAGGCAACAACAAGTGACATATGAGGACAAGGATACTTAACCCCTTACCCCCAGTTAGTGCAGGACAAGGGTGAGCCAAAATGATTGATATGCATGCTAGAGTGAAAATCAGTAGCAATTAGAAGGATTAGGTGCCCCCACATAAAGAAAAACACAAAACTCCTTAAAATGTTGGTTTTTTGACACAAATCTTAACATTCATCAATGGAATGACCATGAACTCTATGGTATGCACAAAATGAATTCTTGTAGTAACATTTCCTTCGAGTTCATGGAGGAAGGGTGATCAAGTGATCTTGAATAAGTCTTGACAATATACCCTCTTGATCAATGGTAGAAGGTGGTCATGCAGTTTGTGACAAAGATGTTTCTTGCTTAGTAAAATATTTCATACGTACGCAAGACTCTTTAGATTGTGAGATTTTCTTTGCTCCTTTATAAGAGGGTGGAAAATCTAATGAATTCAATTCATTAGTGTTTTCTAATGACATTGACATTAAAGGTGTATTTGTTTATTTGATTGCATGCAAAGGAGAATGATCAATACCACTAGTGTCGATCAGTTCAGGATGCACTATGGTTAGGGTTGGCTTAGAAGAATGTTGTGTGAGATTTTTGATGTTGAGGGAAGGTTTGATTACTTCTATCAAAGGACAATAACCAAGACCATGATTTTTTTGTTGTGTGTTAGGATCGATGGGGACATGGATACCTTGCTCTTTAACACCACATCCTTTTCCACTATAGCCAAGTTGTTTCATAAGTTCATAGCCTTTCCCATAAATCTTTTTCATTGCATTTGAATCGGGTAGTTGGTCATTGTTGTGTTCATCAAAGGTCATTGTATAATTTGTTATGTTTTGGTCTAAAGTGGTTGAGGTGGATGCTATCGAAGGGTCATCCAAGTTTTGTGTTGACATGAAAACTTTTTGTTTCTTGTAATTGAATCTTTGTTTATGATTTGGTACTTGTCCATGAGTGTTGGTGTGAAGTCTAAAGAAGCCCAATCATTGTCTAATAGCTTTGAGTGTTCTTTGTTTTTGGGTTGTACGGGTTCCATGTGTGTAGTGGATATTGATGTGTTTAAATGATGCACATTATTTTTCTCAATGTTCAAATGACTATTGGGATCATGGTCAGCATCAAGGATGTGCACTTTATTGTTGTAGATGTATTTCATTTTTTGATGAAGAGTGGAAGGCACACGATTCATTGCATGAATCCATGGTATTTCTAAGATAAGATTACATAAAAGTTTATGAGGCATAACATGGATTGGTGTATTCAATGTGGCCACTCCAATTGTAAGAGGTATAATGATCACCCCAAGCAATTTTTTTTACATTATCAAATCCCTTAATAGATAAAGAATCAGGTTGAATGTTAAATTGATCAATGCCAAACCTATCTAGAAGGCTCACACTACACACATTAACCCCTGAGCTAGTGTCAACAAGGGTTTTCTTTATCCCTTTTGTTTTGTATTGAGATATGAACATGAAAGCATCATTTTTTTTTTGCACTTCCAAAGGGGGGAGCTCACTTTGGTGGAAAAAAATGTCAGCATTTAATCCTTGAAACATGGTTGCTATGTCATTTGGTTGTGCATTACAAGGGATAGGAACTTGTTGTATGGATTTTTGAAGCATGGTGTGATAGGTAAGTGAATTTTGAAGAAGGTCCCAAAGGGATATCTTTGTGGGAGTGCTCTTAAATTGTTCAACAAGATCGTACTCCCTTAATTGAGGAGTAGGAGGAAAATTATCCAAAGGTAGGGAAGTTGGGGTTGGCTGTCGTGGGGATGGATTGTTTCAAGTGTTGTATGTATGAGAAATGGTAGTATGACTCGGTTGTTTCCACACATGATTGTGAGGTGGGTAGAGGGTGAATTCAGTTTTAGGTAGAGTTTTATGTGATGGTGGGTAAAGGATGAGTTTAGGTTGTTGTGGAGTTTGTTGTTTGTGTGAAGGTGGGTAGAGAATTAGAGGGTTCCTAGGATGTCCCATGAGGTACATGTATGAGGTCCATTGATCAAGGGGGATCTAATAGACACTTGCGCATTCATAACCTCAGCAGTCTTGGTTTGATGTATCTATAATAAGGGGCAAGCTAGAATCACATGTATATCTGAGGAAGACACATTACTATGGTTTCCATTTGCAAGAATCATGATATTCTCCCTAGGAGGAGAGTTTTTTAGGAGAACTACTAATCAAATGTTATTGAAATTCATGAACTGGTTCTCCTAAAATGACTTCATTGCATGTAAGGGAATAATCAATGGTTGAATTTTTGTTTTGATCAAGCATGGGAAGATGAGGGGAAAAGTCTATGTGATTATCATTATTATCTACCCTAATAAGATGATCATCCAAGGTTGAATTTTGTAAAGTAGCTTCATTACAAGTGGGCTAGGCACTATGATTTTCAAATAGATTCTCCCAAACAGTTGGAGCATTAGGGAATGGAGGTTTAAGATTCTCATGACTCTTAATAGGTATATCTTCTAACACCAACGTGTCCTCTTTGCATCGAGGAGGGATATTAGAAGAAGGGAAATGTTGATTGTTATGGTTAGGAAGACTACTTAGGAATGTTTCAATGATCTCATGTTCTTATTGTTCAATATCTTACAAAGGGGAATGAGGAGATGGACAATCAAGACCCTCAATACCTTTGTTACTAATAGGAGCGGTATTGGGAGAAGAAAAAGTATGACTATCATGATCAATGATAAGTTCATGCCTTTGTTCCCAAATTTCTTCCAAAATAGGAGAGGTAGGGGAAGGATCATAAAGAGGGTTATCATAGATCTTGAAAGTTTGTTTATCTAACACCAACATATCCTCATCACTATCATAGGAGGACAAGATGTTAGGAGATGAACATAGGTAGGTTTCAATGATTTCTTGTTGTGATGTGTGATTATCATGATTACTTAGCATTGTGTCCTCTTGTTTAGTGATGTTTTATCTGATAGGAGCTTAGGTAAGAGGAGAGAAACAACATGTATTTTCAAAATTCTCATCAATTGGTTCTTCTAACACTAAAATAACTTCTTTACAAGTAGGAGAGATAATAACAAAAGAACAAATGTGATTGTTATGATTACCCAAGGTTTCTTTCACTAGACTAAGCCCATCCACATAATGGAAACTAGGAGAGGGATCTATGACAAACAAAAAGAGAGGAGAAAGGGCCTCATATCCATATGCCCTTAACAAAACTTTCTTACAACATGCAATAAGATCTAAAAATAGAACATGAAAGATGATAACCATAGATTTTTGTAATGGAAACATGATGTAATGATTATTCAAAAAACTTGAAATGTAACCATTTGAAAGAAAATATGCAAGAGGAATGCAATTTCTTAGATTGTAAGGATGATAATTGACTAATTATACGATGTAACAATATGAAAATGTAAACTTTAAATTGATACCATGCATGAAATGAGCTAATTTAAGCAAGATCTAATGAAATGCATGTTACAAAAACTCAGCCAACTGATATAGGTAGTGTGGAACCAAGATCCTAATACTTGCAAGAGACAACAAACAAACACATTAGAAGATTCAAATGCAAGTTTAGATCAAACTTCCTCATAAAATCCATTAACAATGTTCAAAATAGGAATGAATGCAAGAACACAATGAAAAACCAAGGAAATAGATTAAATCCTATTAAGAACATGCAAACTCTTGATCTTATGGGGGAGTTGGTGGCAATTTGATGTGGAAATTGGACCTTTCCCAACTCCTATGCAAGCTCTTGATGATTTGGTGATGATTGATCCACTTTGTTGAAGATTCAATTATGCTCCAAGAAAAAAAAAAAAAAAACCTACATAACCTAGCTAAGACTTGATGAAATGGATGAGAATTACTATGCACTTGAGTATGGATTTGAGTATAGTAAGTTTACTCAAGTTATGGATGCTCAAATGAAGAGAGAAACCTCTTATTCATAGAAAGACAAGATGGAGAAATGTGGGACTAACATTCAACCAATGCCCAAATGCCACCTGTCAAGATGTGAATGGATGGAAGATGTGCACATTTTGATGAATGTGCCCATAAATGCAATTAGGTGATATTTGAAATTAGTGAAATGACATGTAAGAGGGAAAAGGAATGTCTTTAATGCCACTTGGCTCAAGGAAAAAGGGCTTATTAGGTGAAGTAAATGTCTTGTTGGAAGGACAAAGTCTACTTGGAAAGACTTTTAAATTTGAGAGAATATTCCTCCATTATGCCATGTTGAGAGAAAATAGAGATTTAATAAATGAATTAAATTTATTTTCATGTGAAAGTGACAAAAGCTAGAGGATGGGACATGAATTAGAATTAAATTAATCAAAGGTTAATTAATTTAGTCAGGGATTAAATTATGTGACAAATTTGACTTAGATTTATGGGTTAATTTAAATCAAATATGAGAAGAATGTGATTTTAGAGATAGTTAAATAAATATTTTGATTTATTTAGCTAAAGGGGATGATGGGTTAGTTTAAATTAAATAAGGTTTTAATTTATTTAATTCAATGAGATATACTTTAGAAATTAATTAAATAAAATTTATTTATTTATTTAATAAAGAGCTAGGGTTAATTAAACCAAACTAATTAATATAATTAACGAGAGAGCAAGAGTTGATTAGATAAAATGATTTATTTAATTAAGAGAGAGAAATTGATGAATTTAATCAAATAAGGGTATTCAATTAAATGGTTAGACCAAGGGATGATTTAGGATGAAATGGTGTTAATAATCAGAACCAAGTATGTCGGTATATTTTCCATGTCTACATTTTTCCCCTCTTTGAAGAAAAGTACTTGTTGCGTTGGTTCAAAGAATAAATTGTCTCAATCAAAAGCCAAAATTTTCTGATTTTAAAATTTTCCCACTACTACCTTAGTGGGAAAAAATATGCCAATATACTACCCCCTCGAGAGATCGGATGAAAATTATGATTTTTGGGTGATCTCGCGAAAAAAAAAGGAAAAGGTTAGTTTAGCTCAAATGTTTGATGTAGACAGATTTGATGATGTAGACAGTCATCAGCCATGGGTAACCTCATGTCTACTATGATATATTATACACACTTGATCCTGATTTGTACCATGACAGTTACATTGTTGATGATATAAATGAGATGATTATGATGTTTATATGTAATAGATGATATGATGATGCATGGATGATATGGATGCACATGATATGATATGACAATGCTTTTATGATTATGAAAATGGATGATAAATGCATGGTTTATGTGATGCTTAGAATAACCAATCTATATTATGCAATGATGAAATGCAATGCATGCAAGATGATCAATATTTCTTATATGATATGATATGATATGCAAATGGTTTGTGGATGCAGGATGGATGCATTAGCGATGGTTTATGATTAATTGTCATGGTACCGTTTTAGCACGAAGGGAAGTAGGAAGAAAATAAGATGATGACAAGAGATACCAACAACCCAACTTCATTAGAGATGATGATAATGATGATGATGACGATTTGCTTACCGAGAAGTTGGGATTTTAAAAAGGGCCAATTACCTTATGTTTGATAACACACATAGGCACGATACATCAGGGTATAAGGAACTAGGATGGTGTTGCACCTAGTGCAATGGAATTTGACTCAACAAATAGATAGGAGTATTCTTGTTCACACTTGACATACAGAAACCTTGCTAGGATGTACTTCAGAAGTTTCAAACATCTCAGACAAAAACACAAAAAGGTATAACCTATCAATGCAATAGTCAACAAACTACCCAAAACACCTTCCATACATACCTAACAAAGCAAGTATTCACCAATTTATATTACAACAACATCCAACAAGCATAGCAGAAAAATTATAATGATCGTTTCCCCATTCCTTTCTCTCCAAATCATTTTTCTTAGACATCATCGAGAGGTCATCAAAATAGGCATAATAAGATAAATCAAAAGAAAATAGCAAGCAAACAAACAAGCCAATGTTCTTCATACCACAAGAAAAGGGGATGTGTTTTGGTTAGGATAAGAATCCAAAGTGATACCCAAAATGATTCCCATTGTCAGAATGATATATCCTAAGATATGCATTGTATAGGATGATGATGGGTTGATAAGTTGTTTGATAGGCTTTTGATATAAAGTTGATTGGCATGTTTGAAAATTATCAAGAGTTTGATTTTTCATTTAGAATTTTGTTGTTTCCTTTTGATTTTGCATTTGAATTTTTTTTCCTATTGTTGTACTTGTTTCTGTTCGTTTCGCTAAAGGATGAAGGTGATGATAGATTTTATTATGGGTGAAAGTTTATTTCAAGTGAAAGCGAGATGGGATGGATGGGTTTTTTCAAAATATTTGGATGTTTTTTGATGTTTTGAAATGTTTTAAGGTTGTTTTTGGGTTTTTCGGTTATTTAATCATTTTTTTGTGTTTTTGTGTCTCAGGGGCTGATCAAAGATGAGCCTTGCCTACATTTAAGCTCAAAGACGACATAGTTCGGATAGCATGTTTTTGATGTTTTTATGATTTTTATGAGTGTTTTAGGATTTTGATATGATTTGATTTTTTTTGGATTTTTTACATGATTTTGACAATTTGGATATGTGCAATGATATCAGTGCTCTGTTTTAGGATTTTGTTGAAAACCAAGCTAAGGTTGATTGATCAGAATGATGGATTGATGATGATAACATTGTTGAGGATACACAACAATGCAAGGGTAGTGTTAAGCAACACAAGGATTAGGATAGATATCCCAAGATGATGAGGGGTTGACTGGATTCAATTGATCAGGATTGATGATGACAACATTGTTAGGGATACACAACAATGCAAGGATAGTGTTAAGAAACAAAAGGATTGAGAAGGATATCCCAAGATGATGATGGATTTATTGGATTTGATTAATCAAGATTGATGAAGTTTGATTTGGAACAAAAAATATTTGGATGATTTGACATGATGTTGAGGCACACATTAGATGCGACTAATATTGGTTGTTTTGATTGATGTTCGATGAAAGATAAAGCTTGATAAGGAATATATTCTCATCAAAATATGGCATGGGCTAGTGATTTGGATTTTGGCTCACAAATGCTTTGAACAATTTGATTTCACATTTGCTAATGTTTGGATCACCACATAATTTGGAGGATACAGATCAAGATTTATTCCTGAAGCAAGATGCAAATTTCTACCTCCAGTTTCTAGCAATGTATGGAATGCCATGGGTGGATGCTTGGATAGGTGTGTGGAAAGAGGGATATGGATTATCTTGTGATAAGATAAGGTGTTCAAATAGAGGATAGTTATTTGGATAATGCTTCATGGCTGAAATAACAATGAGTAGGATAGGATCAATGAAAATGACCCATGTCAAGATGTTTACCATAAGCAATTGTAAATTGTTCACCGAACTTTTTCAAGATCAAGATAATTTGGAAGATGGATGTAGATGGATGAGAAAAAATTGGATAAATGGTTCATGGATGAACGGATTTATTATGGATAGGATGGATGGAATGTTTGATTTATTATGGATGGGATGAGATTCTTCCACTTGAAATGACACACATAGATGCTCGATTCTACACATGACACCTGTTTTCTATGTTTTCATCATGGTACCTATCCAAAGCACCACCCATGCGGTTTTCACTTGAGGACAGTTTTTTTTCTTTACTGTTTTCAATCCTTTTTCTGATTTTTTTTGGTTTTTTTTCTTTTTTGATTTTTTTGTATTTTTTGAAATATTTTAAGCTCATGTTGAACCATTTGGTGGTGTCAATGTAGATTATTCTATCATAATGTTCCATCGATATACTTCTTGAAAAAGTTGCTTCACCAAGATATGTGCACTTGAATGCAACTTTTGAGATTCCTAATCTACTTTGTTGATACCAAAGTTAACTTTGTCCTTCTACGCACATCAGGATAGAGTGCCTTTTGAATCCTTGTGATGAAGGGTCATTTCCAACACATGGTTAATGTAAGAATTGGTTATCATGCGTGGAGGTGTGGATGGACTGTGTTTAGGAATAGAAGATGGATTGGTTGATAGCTTGGAACCCTTTACTTTCCAAACATGGGATGATGAGCAATGATGGGTGGTTATAGTTCTAAGTGTGTGTGGAATTAGGACCAGCTACTTGATATACTTTGTACATCACTTGAGAAGCCTTATTTTTCCTTTGTGGACATCTTTGATGAATACTTTTCCCTTTTTTTATTTTTCCTGATAGTTTCTTTGACTAATGGATTTTGATAGGGATAATCTTTCTCTGTATTCTTTGGTATCCATGTGTATTTAATTTGTCCATTATTCTTCCTTGCTTCTTTTTCTTTGAAAATGTTCCTTATGCTTTGATTCAAATTCTTCCTTTGATGTCATTCCCAATTCATGGATGGGGTGATTGGCGGATGAAGATTCATGACGTGGCTAGTTGTAGAATTAGCATCAGTTTCATCATAAGGATTCTTCATGCTCCAAATGTTGGAATTTTCCTGAGACATAGTTTCCCCCAGTATGATGGTAGTGGCACCTTCGTTCCTTGATCTTTCTTGTTTTTAGATGTCTAGTTTAGTAAGAATGCTTTGATAAATTACCACTACAAATGGTATTGCTTCAATGTGTTGCTATGCTAAATATGGAATGTCTTGTTCTATCAAACCTTTTTCTTTGAGTGGATAATGTTGGATATCTTCATTCATGATTTCCTCAATTTGAATTTGGGATATATCTGATCCTGATGTTGACAACTCAGTTTGACTGTAGGAATCAATAATGTGCTCTTTTTTGTAACAATGTCAGGAGTAAAGGAATCCTACTCTAAATGAAGATCATCTACATGTCTATCCACATAAAGCATCTCATGGGTAGATGGAGGAGTATGTTTTATGTGGATATGATCATCTTGCATAGATAGGAGAGTGTCCATTAGATCATTGCAATAGATTGGGAATACAAATTCTTGATCTTGAATGATTTTGGAATTCCTTTCAACATGCTTTGGATCAAGTTCTTGACATGGGTCCATTTCAAAGGGTTCTTGGACATCTTCTTTAGGCATGGGAAATGGCCCAATATCCTCTTGATCTTTGAGTTGACTTGGATCAAATGTTGAGTTGAAGATTCCCTCAATATCTGCAAACATGTCTTAGAAAGGACCATTGCTAGACTTTGGTGAGAGATGTTGAACATGCTTTGGAATAAATCATTGAGATATGTCCTCTAACTCATTGGATGATGTAGAGACATTTTCAACATGATCAATGGTCGATGGATCGCCAATAGTTATTATTTTTTGATCAATAAGGTCTTGGATGATATTTTTGAGTTGAATGCAATTTGATGTTGTGTGTCCCTTTGTTTTGTGAAAATCGCAATGGTGCTCCTCGTTATACCCTAGTGGCTTAACTAGGGGTTCTTGATAGTTCTCATAGATGGAGAGTTTGATGAGATTTTCTTGTACCAATTGTTGTAGGACTGATTCAATTGGTCTCTCAAGTGGTGTGTATTTTCGTTTGTTACCTTGTGAGATTTTTACCTTAAATTGACCTTGTGATGATTGATTTTGAAGATGTGATGATTGATATTGGGGAAATGAACCAACTAATTTGGAAAGTGAAGCAAGTTGATGTAGCGAAATTTGATCCTGATTTTGATTTTGACACCCTTGATATAGTTGATTTGACTTTTGTTCAAGTGGATTTGGAATGTATGTTGCTGGTGTTTGTATGGGATCATGGACAAATTGATTTTGGACAATGTTTTGATTTGGGATGATGTTTAGATTTTGCATGATGCGTTGAAATTGAACATTGTTATGGTTTAGGTAACTTTGATTTTGCATGGTGTTACCTTGACTTGGATCAATACATGGAGTCATTAACATATTGTTTGGACTTTGAACAAAATTTGTATGATTTGAAAACATATCTACCCCAAAGTTTACCAAGTGTGAATTTGAAATGTTCATGTTTGGTAAACTTGTAGTTGGTATATATTCACATTTGGCATGTATGGAATTGTTGGGATAATGTTCTTTCCTTGAAGATTCATGCATTGAGTGTTTGGTTGATAGATTTGTAAGTTTAGAATTTGATTTAAATCTATCATAGGGAAAGGTGTTCCAAAGTTTAGATTGGGCATACTCACATTTGTTGTACCATTGAAGTTTGTGGGAGATAATGATCCCATGTATGGATTGTATAAATGTGAGCTTTGATAATCAATTAGCATTGTAAGGCTTTGATAGTCTAGTTGATTTAGATCACTCATGATGTATGAATCAAGTTTACATTCCATGTTCTTGTGTTTTTTCCTTGTTGACCTCTAAGGGATTTAGGAAAAATGACGAAATGAAGGATGAAAGGGGTGAATGATATGGGTGTTGAACTTTTAGGAACCTTGGAGGGATACTAGACTTTAGGAATTTTGGATTTTTTATTTTGGATTGGATTTGATTTGATTTGGATGATGGACTTATAAACCCCAAGATGTTGGATGTTATCTTGGAATAAAATTTATCACAAGGATGATAATTTAACTAGGTGTATGAGGAAGGATCCATCCACACACACTTAGCCAAACAAGGAGATTTTGATGTTGATTTGAAGTATTTTACAAAAAGTCTAGTATGAATGAATTTTCCAATGGTTCAAATGTTGTTTGTGAGATGGGATTTGATTGATGTTTGAGATGGATGAAATGATTGGTTGCTTTGATCCTAAATGAACCTAAGGGGAACCTTGTTTACAAGACCAAGATATTGAAGAACATGTTTTTCCCAAAAAAATTAGATCAAACCAAAAGATCAATGTTTTCTCAAAAATAACATCATAGAAAAGATAAAAAAGCACATGTGGGGTTCAATTGATTTCATCTTGATTAATGAATTGATTTTACCACAAACACTCTCTTGATTAAGTTTCAAACTAAATGTCTATGTCTCAATTTATTTTCATTCCACAAGGTCCATTATGTGGAAATCAAGAGAATCAAGGTGATAGTTCCCTAATGATGACTTTAGTGACAGAAAATTGAGCTATAAGCCCAAGTACTGAGATGCCTCTAAGGATAAAATCCCAAGGGAAAGCAATAGCACTTGGATTTTGTCAAAGGTATTTGCTCCTCTAAAGGGTTTGAAATTTGATGTTCACATTGAATGTTTGTTTTCCCAATATTTACAATCAAGCAAAGTGTTTTAGATTCCAAGAACATCCACAACCCTATGGATATGAAAGACAGTATTTGTTGAATCCCCACTTGGAAAAGTCGAGCTATGCCTACTTTTAGCAAATGGTTAGATGCTTGACCCCACTGGCTCCCCTCCACAACACTCACTTATACAGGGCAACCAAGCATCAATACCCATGCAACTCTGATGGCATACTTTCAATTTCTACTAAAATTCGTAAAAGTCTGGAGCAGCTTCAGAGTGATCATTCTTGCACCAACAAATAGATAGGGATTTTAGCCTTTCTACAATAAGGGTTTTAATTTAGACTTTCCATTCATAGGGATTCATCCATCAAGGTGAGAGACCATTGCTTCCCTTCTCGTCAGAACCAACCATGTGATATTGGCTTTTGTTTCAATATCCACTTTTATATCTTGGTTGGAAATACAATTGGTTTTAGTGTGTTACCGGTTGAGTCGTTCCCTTGGGTGAGTACTCTTTCCCACAAGGCAAGCCCTCTAAGATAAACAAAAGCAAGCAAAGACAATACCCATAACTCAATCAATCTTTGTTGCAACAAAAAGAGAGAGAATGTACGCAATAATTCTCTACTCACACTCACGCAATGTTTTGTTCGATTTTAAACCCAAAATGAAGTGTGCAGGAAATTACTTTATCCCAACTTAAGACCACCAAAAAATCCTTTTGATTCTCAGGAGCGTCATGAGGTGCGAGAGAAGTGCATACATCTTTTCAATGGTATTACTTTAAGTAAGCAATTACAAAACAAAATAGCACATGTTCTTTTTAAACCCACAAAGCAATAATGACTTCTTTTTAAGCACCAAAGGAAATGTGAAAATTTCCTTAAATTCAATTGTTAATCCTCAAACCAAATCTAGTGACTTTGTCCTAAAGTTCATTTTAAGCCCTTTTGTAACAAGAATTGAAATGTTCTTTTTAGAGCCCAAAAGAAATTTAGTAGGTCCCAAACATGTGAAAGATAACAAATATTTTAAGAGAAATTATGAATTCTCTAAGAGTGTTAAACAAACACTAAAGTGTTTAAAAACACTTGGTATCATGAGATAATGATGTCATTATGCCTCTTTTCTCCTTCACTTTGATCAAGCCACCCTACAAGAAAACCAATTAAATCTGCAAAACAAAAGTTAGAAAAGAATGTAATAATGCAAATGAGCAGAATAAAAAAAAGGCAAATGCCATAAAAAAATTAAATTTCACTTTCTACTTTCCCTCAGCGGTGGAGTTTGCAAAGGCAGTGTAGTTTGAATCTCTCCAATGCTACTATATAGTGCTACTTTCTAGCCAACATCACTCTACAACAAGGAGAGAGAGTATGATTGTGTCGCTATTTGGCCAAGCAGTGCAGTTTGTAATTTGAACTTTCCAGCATGTGACAACAGAACTAGCGGTGTTTGAAATTTTGAATTCTGGGCAGGAACAACAAAGTGTTAGAGTTTAAAATTTGTAGCGGTGTTATATGGAAATTCTAGGGTCCCAACGGTTCTATATTGTGACATTGATCTGCTAGCGGTGGAGTTCCCTGTAGACACACAAAAACAACAAAAAAGCACATAATTTGATGAAAAAATGTGATTTAAATTTCTGGTTGGTGCTCCTTCTAGTGCCAAAATGTGGAACCAAGATCCTAATACCCGCAAGAGACAACAAAAAAACACATTAGAAAATTCAAATGCAAGTTAAGATCAAACTTCCCCATAAAATCCATTAACAATGTTCAAAATAGGAATGAATGGAAGAACACAATGAAAAACCAAGGAAATAGATTAAATCCTATTAAGAACATGAAAAATCTTGATCTTATGGTGGATTCGGTGGCAATTTGATGTGGAAATTGGCCCTTTCCCAACTCCTATGCAAGCTCTTGATGATTTGGTGATGATTGATCCACTTTGTTGAAGATTCAATTGTGCTCCAAGATTAAAAAAAAAAAAAAAAACTTGCATAACCTAGCTAATACTTGATGAAATGGATGAGAATTGCTATGCTTGAGTATGGATTTGAGTATAGTAAGTTTACTCAAGTTGTGAATGCTCAAATGAGGAGAGAAACCTCTTATTTATAGAAAAACAAGATGGAGAAATGCCTAAAATGGAGCAATGTGGGACTAACATTCAACTAATGGCCAAATGCCACTTGTCAAGATGTGAATGGATGGAAGATGTGTACATTTTGATGAATGTGCCCATAAATGCAATTAGGTGATATTTGAAATTAGTGAAATGACATGTAAGAGGGAAAAGGAATGTCTTAAATGCCACTTGGCTCAAGGAAAAAAGGACTTATTAGGTGAAGTAAATGTCTTGTTTGAAGGACAAAGTCCACTTGGAAATATTTTCAAATTTGAGAGAATATTCCTCCATTATGCCATGTTGAGAGAAAATAGAGATTTAATAAATGAATTAAATCTATTTTCATGTGCAAGTGACAAAATCTAGAGGATGGGACATGAATTAGAATTAAATTAATTAAAGGTTAATTAATTTAATGAGGGATTAAATGATGTGACAAATTTGACTTAGATTTATGCATTAATTTAAATCAAATATGAGAAGAATGTGATTTTAGAGATAGTTAAATAAATATTTTGATTTATTTAGCTAAAGGGGATGATGGGTTAGATTAAATCAAATAAGGTTTTAATTTATTTAATTCATGAGATAGACTTCAAAAATTAATTAAATAAAATTGATTTATTTAATTAATAAAGAGCTAGGGTTAATTAAACCAAACTGATTAATTTAATTAACAAGAGAGCAAGAGTTAATTAGATAAAATGATTTATTTAATTAAGAGAGGGAAATTGATGAATTTAATCAAATAAGGGTTTTTGATTAAATGGTTAGACTGAGGGATGATTTAGGATGAAATGGTGTTAATAATTGGGATCAAGTATGTCGGTATATTTTCCATGTCTATAGGTAGATGATGGCAATAAACAAAAGCTTGAAAATAGGGTTTTCAGCTCTGTAAAAGGTAGTTTTAGGGCTGAACAGGGACTAAGTCACCCAAGGTGGCGAATTAGTCCCAGTAGGGATTTTTTTAATATTTTTCACATTTTTTTGATGGATTTTGATGGTCTTTGTACTGTATAATGTAGTCCTAAGATGCAAATGCAAAATTTCAAATATTTTCAATGATTTAAGATACAAAAATGTTTGTAATTGAAATGATTTCAAAAATTTCTACCCTAAATTAATGTTTTAGACTTAAATGCATAAAAAAAATATTCCCAAAACTTTCCAAACTTATATTATATGATACTAGGAGGCTTATGAAGCACATAAATGAGGTTTCTGACATTGTATCAGAGAATGAAAAATCGGGATTAGGACTAAGTCGCCCAAAGTGGTAAATTAGTCCTAGTTAGGGTTTTTGCAAAAAAATTAGGAATTTTCAATGGATTTTGATGTTTTAGATGTGGTATGATGCAAAACTAAGATGAAAATGTAAATTTGTAGAAATTTTTAATGATTTTATATGTCAAAATTGCGACCTTAATGCACTTTTTTTTATGAATGCAAAACTTGAAACCTAACATGCAAATCCATACAAATCCTAATGCAAGGTCAATGCAAGCTATCTATATGATGGACGCCAAATCAGAAAGAAAAGTATTCTAAAGTCGGGTTCACCAAAATTTGGACAATGATTTTGGATTGCCCAACTGCTCTAAGCTCCTTCTAGGGATTTTTACCTAAAAGGAGAAAGGGATGGGATCCAAAATGCAAATGTCTACACTCAAGATTAATGTAAATGAGTTTTAATATGTCTAATTATGATGTACTAATGCATTGATCTGAAAAGATAATGTTTTAATGATGCTAAGTCTAAGAAATGTAAAGTGTTGGAAAACACATTATGATATGCAGAAAGATGAAATAAATGCAATAAATGACAAAATAAAGATGCAAGACAGAAAATATGCACCTGGAAAATGATGAAGAGTTGACTAGGGATTGTAGAGACCTCTAAAATTCTATAAATTTTAATTTTTAAGCCAATTGGGACACTTATGCCAAGTTGGGTGACTTAGTCCAAGATCAAGGACATTGCCTAGAAACCCATTTCAACCAAATGGGTATCCAACTTTACAAAAAAAATTGAAAAATAGGTTCAGTGGGAATAAGTCACCACTATGGGTGACTTAGTCCACTTCTAAAATTTGAAAAATTTGAAAGTGGAAATGGAAGCCCTCAGTTTGCACTTCGTTTCATGACAGGTGTCTACTTCTGAAACTTTGATTTTTGGGCCTAAAAGTGACTTTTTGTTGATATTTTAGCTTGGTCAACAAGGAGATGTCTTCAAAAATTCTTCAACTTTATCTTCAATGATCTTCAAACCCTCAAAGTGTCTAAATCTACAAACATACAATGGAAGTGAAAGAAATGGTGAATGTTAGGGCATGGGGTTTTGCCTTGGTAAAACCCCTTTTTAGGTAATTAAACGAAATGAAGAAAGAATGTAATGAATCATGTAACAATAAATTTAATACCTTTCCATGATGTTTGATCTTGAATGTCTACAACAAAAAATGAAGAATCTTCCCTTGAATGTCTTAGGAAGCTATCTTGATGACTTGCAATGATAAAACCCTAGTTTGCTTGACTTGAGAACATGATGAATGATGGATGAATGGTGATGAGTTATGAATTATTATGAGTTAGGTAAAATAGAGATAAAACCCTATATTTATACACAATTATGGCTTAATTCCTAGAAATACCTCATCACAAGCTGACCTTAGGTCTTAAGGAATAAAAACCTAAAATAAATTGAAATTAATTTTTATTTTTGTGCCACATGGGACTAAGTCACCCAAGGTGTCAAATTAGTCCACCTGGGAAATTTTTAGTTGATTCTAGAGATTAATATGTATTAAATGTTGTTTATCAGGTTCTTCTTCATCAATACACTTAATTAAGGCATGTAAGTGCATAAAGGGCCCATTTAAAGCATAACAAAGGTTTAAATATTGATGAAAAACCTAGGAAAGTGTGAAAGTTTGTTACAATACTTTACAACACTTTGGAATAGCTCTTGGTAAGGTTATTCAAGTGAATTATGATATTATGGTTGTAGAAGAGTGGGAAGATGTGTTACAACACCTTTACAAGACATCAATAAATGCATTTTATTCAACTTGCAAGGGCTCAAGACCTAGTGTGGATGTGAAAAAAACCTAACAATACTAAATGAAGGTCTCATTAAGTCCAATTTTTCATAAATTATTCCCATATCAAGTAAAGTATACACTTTTTGGCGACACAAGCTGAAAATTGTCGAAATATACCTTTTTGTTGATGTGTTTGCAGCATTTCTTCATTCAATAAAGTAAATCCAATTGCAAATTTATGTCACTAAGATGAAAATATGTTTCTCCTAATCCCAATGGACAACTCTTTACTATCATTATTTCTATAGAACAACTTCCTCTTGCTCTTGATTCTGGTGGACAACTCCCTGATTCTTCGGCATTGACTTCTTTGGCATACATTCATAGATAAGAAGATCCTCCATTTTGGTAACCTTAGGTTTATGTTGGAATATTTCATATGTGATCCTTTGCAACACAACATCTTTGGTAGGAAGGCTGACCATCACCCTCTGCTTCAATTCATAAATGTTCACGTGCCCAAGGTCTAAGGCTGAGACTGTGTCCCAGGTGTAGGTGAGCTTGGAGGTGTACTCCACCCTATGGAACTGATACCTAATTTGTTCCTTTTCTTCTTTTCCCCTTGGATTCCTTGCAAGATTTTTTCCTTTGTCACTCTTTCCAATGGGCTTCCCTGATTATCCCTCAAGAGACTCCATAAATCTTGCACACACGGAGTGCAATAAGTGCATTGATATATCAACACTTAGGAAAATGTTAGTTAAATGGACTACAAATTCATAGTTATATCCATTTGTATACCCTTATAAGATCATGGCATTCATCATTATTAAGCATTTGGAGCTTTCTTGGGTCATTCATGCAAATGAAGGCTCAGGGGTGTGAGTTTCCCCTAGGTGGATGTCGTTAGGAGAAAGTTAGAGCAGAACAGTGTCAGCACCATGAAATCTTACAAACAACAACCCGCATGGAAGTTTTTGCATGGTATGATTCATGAGAAAATATCCCATGGAATAATTAAGCACGTGAATTTTTTTTCTATAAGGCACTCAAGGCTACAAGATTAGGCTTTAGTACAATTGTGGGTGTGTATGAAATGTGGGAGAGTTAGTAAATAAACACAAACACCAATGAGATATTATATTAAAGATTTAATCAATAAAATAGAATCAAATTGAAACAAGATTAAATTCCTAAAAACATTCCATTGTTCTCTATTCTCAAGGATTTATTAAACCATATTGGCTCTCAAATTTTGTATATGCACTATGGCTGTTAAAATGACAACTTGAGAAATGAGATGTTCTAAATGCAAGAAATCTAAGTTCCTACATGATATTGCATGATGTAAGTGGTAATGGTGATATTTGACAAATGGCTAATGATGTTAGATTATACAATGTTAATTCTATGGTATGAAGCTAGGATGATTTTGCATATGCTCAAATATAAACTATGAATATGATAAACTAAAATGCAACTATAAAGCAAAGCATTGTTCTAAGTTAACATGATGCTACAATGCAAACTTTGTTAAAATGTTAAACAATACTATAAGACTCCAAAAGCTCCAATGCTTCAAAAGATATTCTTGTATAATAACTCTACTCAAATGTGGGATGCCAAATACTTTAGAAAGGGTTGTATTTATAGGCTTTTCCAAGCATCTTGTGATGTGGCAGCGATTGACAGTCTAGATTCAAACAAGAGGGGTGAACGGTGGAGATGGAGAGAATCAAGAAGGATGTTCCCTTGACCGAAGACAACATGCCAAATGGATGAAGGAATACCTTGACCAAAGACAACATGTGAAATGGATGGAGGAATCAAGTGTGTGAGAAAAAGACCATGTGTTTGAAAGTTTGTTGAAGAAGTGTGTGAGGAATAAACTATGTGTTTGAAAATTTGTTGAAGATTTCTAATTTTAAAATTAGAATTATTTAATTTCATGTGACCTTGGTGAGGTGGCATGAAGAATTTGTAGACATGTGCTTGATTCCTAATCTGAGGTTAGTGAAAATTAATTAAATAAAACAAACTTATGAAATTTCATTATTTAATTAAATTAGAAGAATATGATTTTAGATTTGGGGAATTAAAGGATATGAACTATATAAATAAATTGAGAATTTATTTATAAGTAGTTGAAATATTAATTAAATAACTACTATTTAATTAATTAAATGTCTTGACCAATTTTAGGTGTATACATTTTTCCCCTCTTCGAAGTAATGTGTTTACACATTGCTTCAAAGAAATATTTGATACCGATGCCGAGAAAAAAAAATTCAATGCCCCAAACGTTGATTTTTTAGATATTGACGGATATAAGCCCCCTCGGGAGATAAATCAGTGAATTTTGGAATTTTAGGATTTTTTTGAATTTTTGGAATTTTTGATGATTTTTCGATGATTTGATGATGATCTCAAAATTTTATGCCTCAAACAATTTATCTCTTGAAAAATGATATATAAGCCAGCAGGTGATGATCTGATTAATTAAACCCCCTTTGAAAAATAAAAATAAAAATAAAGCATCCTCATAAAATGCCACTTAATTAACCTTACAAGGTTAAAAAGTGTGACTAGAAGGTTTCTTTGAGCATTTGTGAATTAAAAACTTGAGAGTGAGAGTGATATGTGCAAATTTGGAGTAGAATGGTGATCCCCTACTACACTCATCATTTCAAGCGTGTGTGATGGCACAACCGCCTGACGATGTATGGTCCTTCGGTATGTACCCCTTGAAACTACCTCGTGATTTGTGAATTTCATTTTTCCCTCCATTTTCATGATTTAAATCAGATTCATTTAGTTTAGTGCATAGAAAGACCACAATAGCACATAGAACGATTGTTCTAGCACATCCATAAACTTAGCACATAGGATTAAAATTTTAGCGCATAGGTGATTTAGCACATAGGGTACCCGAAATAGCACATCTGATAACTGTTGTGGGGCATAGGATCCTTTAGTGCTTAGGTGGAATGAAGTAGTGCATTGATGAGATGAACTAGCACATAGGGTGAATCGGCACATTGGGACCCTATTCAAGTGCATAGATCAAATGAAATGGTGCATCTAATACTTTAGCACATAGAACCTCTATTCTAGTGCATTGATGAATTTCTCTAGCACATCGAGTCTTTCAACGCATAGAAGCACTGTTTTAGTGCATTGAGGAAATTTTATGATTTTCTTTTTGAGACTCCTTGATTTCATGTTTTATCACATTAGCCTTTGTGTTGATGATGATTGATGGTGTTGATAGATTAGATGTCCATTGATCTCATGATAGGTGAGATACAATAATAGGATGATGATAATTGACCTCATGATAGGTGAAGATCAATTATAGGTTGATTGATCTGATAAACCTCATGATAGGCAAGGTTGAATTGATTGATGAACCTCATGATAGGCGAGGTGCATTGATTGATTTGATCAACCTCATGATAGGGGAGATTGAATGATAGATTGATGCTCACAAGATTTGATAAAAGTCTCACCATAGTTGATTAGATTTATAGGTTGATTTATTTTGATTGATTCATTGATTCATTGATGTGATTGATTTGATTGGCTAATTTGTGATATTTGGTGATGATAGGAGCCTTTGATGAGTTTATAGATTAGAGAGTGGTTTCTGAGGACATGCGAGTTGATTTGTTATCTGATGCAGCCTGAGATAGCTGTCATTGCATGATGTGATTTTTTGTCTCTGATAGATATGTGCGAGATTAAGGTGAATAGGGGTTTACTGATAGCTTTAGCAAAGAGGTGGCATAGTGAGCATAACACCTTCCATTTGTCCACTAGTGAGATCACAGTGACTCCCAAGGATGTGTACCAGATTTTATGGATTCCTATGGTTGGAGAGTTAGGTTTGTTTGATTCACATGAGTAGGGAGGGACTGATGCTTTGCACCGGGTTTTTGAGGATGATACCATGTACAACTATGAGATTCCATGGAAGGACATGGTTGAAACCTACACCACTTTTCCTTTTGTTCTAGTCAGTTTCATTGGAGGGTTCCTTTATCCTGACCGCAGGTCAAAGGGACTCTTAGTTAGATGGGGATGGATCCTAGAGAGCTTGATTACTCACGACACTCAATATGTATGGGGTTGTTGTATGTTGGCCCATCTGTACCACAATTTTCTTTAGGTTGTTTATCTTTGAGGAGCGAGTTTATCAACGGGGATCACATTGCTCCAGGTCTGGGCCTAGGAGCATATAGCAGTCAATCGACCAATGGGAGAGAGAGCACAAGGCCATGAGGCCATATGTTAACATTTATGCCAGTTAACTTGCTCAACCTATGCTAGGAAAGCTAGAGTATTGGAGGAGGAAATTGAATGAATTGGAGTCGGTGGTATGGCAACCATATCTTGATTGTGAGCAGTGGCTTAGACAGGATGACACAAAGATGCCATTCTTATGTTAGTTGATTTATTTGATTTTTCAGACCTATTTTATTATTGAGAGATTTATGCTTCTGAGAGTACTGAGACAGTATGGTAGGGTCCAAGGCATGCCCCACGGAGTGGCCCATTATGCATGGCGATGACAGGATGCAACAAAGTGGGGGCCAGTATTTTCTTATGATGAAGCAATTGAGCACTTCCAGGGTTTATAGGCCATTCCTTGGGATGTTCATCTAGATATCACTAATGCTCCTATATCAGTGGAGTATGCTCAGTACATGTTCTTGCATCCCTTCCTAGGGCTCACCATCACTAATGATCCAACACCACTTTTAGAGGAGCAGGGAGTAATAGGTCATGGGAAGAGACAATGAAGAGAGGAGGCAGAGAAGGAGGAGGATAGCAATGATCATGGTGATGGAGATGAAGATGATAGTGATGGGGGTGATGATGGAGGCGATGGGGTGGAGGAGGGCCACCACCCGATGTTGGAGAGATGAGAGTGCCTCACAAGAGGCGAACATTAGTGGCCCCATCACAGCAGTGCATGGAGATCAAACTGCCATCTCAGCAGCAGTAGACACAGATAGCTGCTCTACAGGTATAGGTTCAGATGCTATAGGGTTAGCTTGAGCAAATTTAGGCTCTACTAGCATAGGCCCAAGGTCAGATCACTATGTTGACAACAAAGCGGGATGTAGCTAGGAAACAAGTATAGCAGGTGCAGGCCCAACTTACCCAAGTCCAATCCTAAGGAAAGGCATAAGTGTAAGGAAAGAAGAGGTGCAGAAAAACTTTCCTAACATCAAATCCACAGGGAAGAATGCAATGCAGGGCTTTTAATTTTTTCAAATTACAATCTAACTAAGACACACATGAAAGATTTTTAGAAACAGAGAATATACTAAAAGACAATGAACAACAGATTTACGTGGGAAACCCTTTCGGGAAAAAACCCACCACACCAAGTTGAATCTCTTTGTATTACAATAACAATAATTACATACAATCAGAGATACAACTCTCTGGTATAAGTCACAATAGCTTTACTCACTGTTCATCAGTTACAGACAATGCTCTCCTCACATCCGATTCACTCTCTATTTTTTAAATTAGAATCGTTATGCTTTTATTTTATTCACATTCTGATTTTGTCTTCTGTGCATCCTTATCTGCCATTTCCAATCATAGATAGTTTCCTTTTGAGCAATTGATTTTTCCTTGAACGTAGTTAAGCTCTAGTGTAGCACTATTGCAGAAAACCAACTGCCAATCATTCGAGTTTCGCTTCCTCTAATTGGTCCATGAAATGCCACATAGGATGGTCACACGGTCAAAGATGTTCAAACTTTGTTGGCATATCGGTGAGACACTAACAGTGTCTCCCCAATGCCACAAAGTATTCTCTATCGATATCAACTTAAAGTTCCCAATACTCGGCAAGAGGTTTCAATGAATTCCATGAGACATACCAAGTCCATCGATAACCATTTCATTCCTATCGGCAAGACATTTCTCATCGGAAATACTCATACTCAATGCCATAAGTAATATCGATCTGTACTTTGCCATCGACAAGACTTTTGCAGATCACGAAGACCTCATGTTGAAGTCTTCAAGTCATGCCGGCATAAGTTTTCCATTCGGTGAGACTATCGCTCTTCAGTGAGACCACATATTGACATATGAAGTTACATCGAAGAGTTATACTATCGGCAAGACACTTCATTCTCGCCAAGACCTTCCACCGACCACTTCATGTTACATCGATGAACATTGATATTGGCAATACTTATTTTAATTGCTGAGACCTTTCATCGAGCATCACCAAGTCTTACCGAGTTGGCAAGACTTATGCCTTTTGCTAAGACCTTTCAGCCAACACCACATGTGATCTCGAAGATTGTCGGCGTGACTTATCCAAGTTGCCAAGACTTGATAATGAAGTCTTTTGTGACCGTGAAGACACCAAAAGAAAGCTCTAGTTAGTGAGACCTTTCTTCTTTGTTGTGACCTCTCCCCAATGATCCTTGTGTTACATCAATAGCTAAATGCTATCAGTGAGACTTTCACCATTCACTGGGACTTCTCCCCGACACCCGTGATTTAGCCCAATAAGATCAAACTATCACCCAGAGAACTCCATTCAAAAAAAGGTCACGCCGAATGCTCCTAGTTACAGCGATATACTTCATTTGACAAGACATCAACTCTATCTTGGCGACATGAGCTTATCAAGTAGATTTAGAACAGTTATTCGACCAGACATGAACAATGTCATAGCGAATTTTCCCTTCAGGAGTTCCATGTCAGTAAGGATTGAGGCACATATTCCAACAAGCTCCCACTTGACGAAGATCTTACTGACACCTCCAGAGCATAATAAAACTACTGAAATTCATGGGCCAAGAGGCCCATCGAACTGGCACACCACCTGAACTTGTCTATGCTCACAGGCTTCGTCAATGCATTTGCAACATTCTCCAAAGTATCCACTTTCTCCAAAGAGACCTTCCCATCCTCCACCATATCTTGTACAAAGTGATACTGTACATCTATATGTTTCATCCTGGCATGGAAACTAGGATTCTTTGCCAAACATATAGCACTCTGACTGTAATAGTAGATAGTAATTTTTCCTACATCAAAACCAATGTTAGAACACAAATGTTTTAACTAGATTGCTTCTTTATAGGCATGTGTTGCTGCCATGTATTCTACTTCTATAGTGGACAAAGCAACTACAGCTTGCCGCTTGCTCATCCAACTCACTCCACCATGATTCATCATAAAAATATATCCACTAGTGGATCTTCTACTATCAATGTCCCCTGCCCAATCAGAATCCACGTAACCTTGAATGCTGAGAGTTCTTTGTGATTCAACCAAGTTCCCATGATAACACAGAGCATAGTCTAAAGTTCCCTTCAGATATCTAAAAACTCTTTTCACAGCATCCCAATGTGTCCTTCTAGGATTAGCCATAAACCAAATAAGTACTCCCACTGCTTGGGAAATGTCTGGCCTTGTACAGACCATTGCATACATAAGGCTGCCAACTGCACTAGCATATGGTACATTGGTCATGTCCTCCATCTCAGTAGGAGATTTTGGATAGTCTTCAACAAATAACTTCATTCCCTGAATAACTAGAACAACTAACTATTTGCAATCAGTCATACAAAATCTCTCCAGAACAGTCTTGACATACTTACTATGACTGAGCCAAAGCTTTCTATTCTTCCTGTCCCTAGTTATTTCCATTCCCAGAATGTACCCTGCTGCACCAAGATCTTTCATTTCAAACTTTGTAGACACTGAGACTTAAGATCATAAATCATTAGCTTACTATTGCCTATGAACAACATATCATCAACATAGAGAGCAATAATAAGGACTTGATCACTTTCAGCTTTGTAATATACACAATGATCACATTTTGATCTTACAAATCCCAATGACAAAATGAAAGTGTCAAATTTCTGGTATCACATTCTAGGAGACTGTTTTAAACCATATAGAGTTTTTTTTAACTTGCAAAACAGTCTTTCTTTACCTTTTTCCACAAAGTGCTCTGGCTGGGACATATAAATTTCTTCTTCAACATCACCATGAAGAAATGTTGTCTTCACATCCATCTGCTCAATTTCTAAGTCATACGCAGCTGCAAGTGACAAAAGAAATCTAATAGATGTCAGCTTAGCTACAGGAGAAAATATTTCTCCATAATCAATTCCCTCTACCTAGGAATAACCTTTCGCAACCAGCCTTGCTTTATATTTTTCCACACTGCCATCCAAACCTATTTTATTTTTAAACACCCATTTGCAGCCCACAACTTTTTTGCCTTTAGGAAATGGCACCAAACTCCAGGTATCATTCTTTTCTAATGATGCCATTTCTTCATTCATGGCTTCCACCCAAGAGTTTGCATCAGACATTTTAAATGCCTCTTTTACAGTCCTAGGTTCATCAGTGCTAGAAATTAAAGCATAGGAACAAGTCGACTCAATCAAAGAAAATCCATACCTATCAGGTTGCTTTCTTTCACAAATTGACCTCCCCATAGGCTGAGGCTGAGGTGGTTCTTCATCTTCTTCAGAACTTTCAGAACTACTTGAGCTCTCCTCAGTATGAGGTACATTTTGATTTTTCAATTCCTCTTTATTTGGTGTTTGAGGAATTTCTGCTACATCCTTTTCATTTTTTGAAATCTTCTCTGATTGCAGATCCAATGTAGAAGGCTTCAGCTCATGAAAGATAATGCTTCTGCTATACAAAAACTTCTCAGTCTCCAGATTCCAAAGCTTGTATCCTTTTTAACTATATATCAGGTGTGCTTGGTAAACTTTTTAAGGTGACCGGCAGCGCTGGTGCGACACGCCCTCCGATACCACAGGGTGGGGGAGACTAGAACTTGTGACCAACCTCCTGCTACAAGAAAGATTTAGCCAACCAAGCTAGGGCCCCAACCCCAAAGCTTGTATCCTTTTATTCCAACACTATAGCCAATAAAAATACACTTTATAACTTTGTTTTCCAACTTGGATCTTTTTTCAAATGGCACATATGCATATGCCTCACAGCCAAAGACACGGATATGTCTTAGAGAGGGCTTCTTTCCAGACCATGTTTCCAAAGGCATATTCTCAACAAGAGTAGAGTTAGGAGAATGATTTACCAAGTAACATGTTGTAGAGACTACTTCAGCCCATAACTTCTCCTCCAAGCCAACACTGCTCAGCATACTTTGTGCTCTTTCCATTACTATCTTGTTGAACCTTTCGGCAACTCCATTTTGCTATGGAGTGTAAGGTGTAGTCTTATGTCTTTTAATCCCATGATCTGTACAATACCTTTTGAATTCATTTGAACAAAAATCACCACCATTGTCAGT
Source organism: Sequoia sempervirens (assembly GCA_007258455.2). Classification (NCBI taxonomy): domain Eukaryota; kingdom Viridiplantae; phylum Streptophyta; class Pinopsida; order Cupressales; family Cupressaceae; genus Sequoia; species Sequoia sempervirens. Next base: position 482,944,575 of record VDFB02270651.1, on the reverse strand, counting down.
CCTTAGGCATTTTATTTTCCTACCAGTCTGATTTTCAACAAGGTTTTTAAATTCTTTAAACCGACTGAACACTTCTAATTTACTTTTCAGAAAATTTAAAAATGTTCTTCTTGAATAATCATCAATAAACAACACATAGTATCTTAATTTAGACAAAGAAGGAACATTCACTGGACAAACACATCAGAATGAATATAATCAAGCAAACTAGAAGATTTTTGAGGAATGGAATAAAATGAAACACCATGTTGTTTACCATATATGCAATGTTCACAAAATTTGAACTCAAGGTTACAATCTTCAAGCCCTTCTACCAGGTTTTTATTTTTCAAGGTTTTTAAACCTTTTTCACCAATGTGGTAAGGCCTATGATGCCAGAGCATAGTCTTTTCTGCTAGAAGTTTAACCTCCATGGAATTTACTCCATCAGGAACATTTTCCTTCTTATCTCCATAAGTAGCCTTAAGTGACTTTGCAGAAACACTGTTGCATTGGACAGCCAGTGCATCCAGCTTGTATAGAGTATCGATTCGAGCACCACTAGCCAGCACCATAGAGCCTCTAGTCATCTTGCAGCCATTTCCAGAGAATGTGACCTACACTCCAATATCATTTAGCTTACTTACAGAAAGTAAATTACGAGCCATACCTGGTATGTGCATTACATTATTGATTCCCTTCACTCTTCCATTAGGGAATTGAATTCTGACTCTTCCACGACCAACAATTTCCAAAGATGAATCACTTGCCAAGTACACCTTTCCACCATTGTATTTTTCATACTTCGTGAACCAGTCTCTATGAAATGTCATGTGGAAAGATGCTTCATAATCAATCAGCTAGACATCATCTGATGCCCGTGTAGCCAAAGCTGTAATGAAGGAATCTGCATCACTCTAAGAAGAATCATTTCTTGAAGAGTTCTTCTTCTTCTTTTTCTCCTCCTTGCAATCCTTTTGGACATGACCAAGTTGCCCATAGTTCCAACACTTCACCTTGGAATTTTTTCCAGGAGACTTTGATCTCCCTTTTGATTTTGATCTAGCTTCTTGTCCTTCTTCTTTCCTTTCTCCTTTGATCTACCTTTGACAGCCAGAGCTTCCTTTACCATCTCAGAAGATTTTCTTCTCATCTCTTATGATAATAAATAAGCAACATCTTCCATCTTGAAAGTGGATGTCGTACTCCCAATATCCATTACCAAATGATCCCAAGAATCTGGCAAAGAACATAGTAGCAGCATGCAACAATCTTCATCTTCAATCTTCACACCAACAGATGTTAACTGAGCAATCAGCATGTTGAAAGCATTCAAATGATCAACAATATATCCTCCCTTCTGCATTCTCAAAGAGTACAACTTCTTCCTCAAGAATAATTTTTTCACCAAGGACTTGCCTTGATAAATTGATGCTAGTCTTTTCCACAAGGAAGATGTAGTCTTTTCTTCATGAACATTCAGAAGAACAGAGTCTGCCAAACAGAGACTTATCAGCCCTTTCAATTTTCTATCTGTCAGGTCCCAATCCTCTTGCTTCATGCCTTGAGGCATTGTTCTAGACACATCAGTCCAAAGATCTTAATCTACTAACAGATCTTCCATTTTGAGTTTCCACAAATCAAAGTTGCTACCATTGAATTTCTCTATTTCCATCTTTTTAGATGTACTTGCGATCTTAATCTGTAATTAAATTATCAGACCTCTACCAGACTCCCACTGAAAAAGATTTGACACAAAAAACCCAACCAACTCACAAGGATAACACAACTGGCTAGGCTCTGATACCACTTGTAAGGAAAGCAGAGGTGCAGAAACACTTTCCTAACATCAAATCCACAGGGAACAACACAATGTAGGGCTTTTAATTTTTTCAAATTACAATCTAATTAAGACACACATGAAATATTTTTAGAAACATACAATATACTCAAAGACAATGAACAACAGATTTACGTGGGAAACCCTTTCGGGAAAAAACCCACCACACCAAGCTGAATCTCTTTGTATTATAGTAACAACAATTGCATACAATCAAAGATAAACTCTCTAGTATTAGTCACAGTAGCTTTACTCACTGTTCATCAGTTACAGACAATGCTCTCCTCACATCTAATACATCTCAATCTCTATTTTTTAAATTAGAATCATTCTGCTTTTATTTTATTCACATTTTGATTTTTTCTTTTATGCATCCTTATCTATTGTTTCCAATTATAGATAGTTTCCTTTTGAGCAATTGATTTTTCCTTGCATGCAGTTCAGCTCCAGCATAGCACTGTTGCAAAAAAACAACTACCAATCATTCAAGTTTTGCTTCCTCTAATTAGTCCACGAAATGCCACATAGGATGGTCACACGGTCAAAGATGTTCAAACTTTGTTGGCATATCGGTGAGACACTAACAGTGTCTCCCCAATGCCACAAAGTATTCTCTATCGATATTGGCTTAAAGTTCCCAATAGTCAGCAAGAGGTTTCAACGAACGCCATGAGACATACCGAGTCCATCAATAACCATTTCATTCCTATCGGCAAGACATTTCTCATCGAAAAGACTCATACTCAATGCCATAAGTCATATCAATCTCTACTTTTCCATCGGCAAGACTTCTGTAGATCGCCAAGACCTCATGTTGAAGTCTTCAAGTCATTTCGGTGTAAGTTTTCCATTCGGTGAGACTATCGCTCTTCAACGAGACCACATATCAACATCCAAAGTTACATCGAAGAGTTATACTATTTGTAAGACACTTCGTTCTTGCCAAGACCTTCCACTGACCACTTCATGTTACATCGATGAACATTGCTATCGGCAAGACTTATTTTAATCGTTGATACCTTTCATCAAGCATCACCAAGTCTTACCAAGTCGGCAAGACTTATACCTTTCGCTAAGACCTTTTAGCGAACACCACGTGTGATCCCGAAGACTATCGGCATGACTTATCCAAGTCACCAAGACTTCATAACGAAGTCTTTTGTCACAACGAAGACACCAAAAGAAAGCTCCCATTAGTGAGACCTTTCTTCTTCACTGTGACCTCTCCCTGATGATCCTTGTGTTGCATCGATAGCCAAATGCTATCAGTGAGACTTTCACCATTCGCTGGGACTTCTCCTCGACACCCATGAGTTAGCTCGATAAGATCAAACTTTCACCCAGAGAACTCCATTCGACAAAAGTTCATGTTGAATGCTCCTAGTTATAGCGATAGACTTCATTAAGCAAGACGTTAACTCTATCTTGGAGACATGAGCTTATCAAGCAGATTTAGAACAGTTAGTTGGCGAGACATGAACAATGTCACAACAAATTTTCTGTTCAAGAGTTCCATGTTAGTAAGGATTGAGGCACATATTCCAACAACAAGGACAGATGCAGGGGAAAATTGACATGCTAACTGTGGAGAGGGATGCCCTGATATGGTAGTTGACCAAGCTGAGGGCCTTACTAAGAGACTATAGTAGGCTGAAATGGTTGTCGAGTCATCAGACTATTTCAAAGAGATATGTTATTCTACTCAAGAGGTTGAGTTCTATAGAGTTTGATATCATGATGCGGTTCCTCTTGAGCGGCAGGAGAGTTTTGCACAGTCTCAGTTAGACAGGTCCCAGACTCGCACTCTTAGCATGGGTGTTACACAACCACTTCCTGGAGATAGGAGAGATCCTAGTGCAGTTCCGTCAAGTGGAGGAGGTATTTGTTTGTTTGGTGGGGGAGGCCATGGTCATGTGATGCTAGCACCGTCTGGGGGGAGCACGACATAGCTCTGATTTCTAATTTGTTGATGTATTTTGGCCATGTATACACTAATGTATATGAGACATTGATGATGTACCTCTTTGATTTCAGTTGAGACATTGATGTTGTACCTCTTTGATTTCAGACATTATGATACACTATCATTTTTTATATTGATGTATCTCTTTATACCTTTGGATATCCTTGTACACTTTGACATTATGATTTTGAGGTTATATGATATGTAGTGATGATTATGATATATGTGTCTATATGTTGTTTATATGATGATGATTATGATGGATGCATATATTTTCTATTATTTATGCTATATGATGATGATGATATGCTATGCTATGGATGCATTTAATTTCTATTATTTACGCTATATGATGATATGATATGCTATGGATGCAAATGAGGATACAATTGATATGTTATGATTCTATGATGCTTTATGAATGATGTATGTGATGGATCCTATTATGCCAATGAAATGTGATGCAGTTTATGTTTTTGTACTTTTCTCATGCAAATAAATGATGTAATGAATGGATTCATATGATAATGTGGTGGTACCTAGTTCTTTTGTGTTTATGATGTTTATATGATGATTATGGGATGTATGTAATGATGATTATGTGATGTATGCAATGATGATTCTATATGCTTAATGGGTGATTCCTATGCTATGTGAGATGGATTTTGCTTATCTAAATGATGTGTGATGATATGTGATTTTTAAACTGATTATGTATGGATGTAATGATGATGGGATGATGTTTTGTAAGATGAATTATGATTATGTGATGCAAATGATTATGCTTAACTGAGTTTGCAAGACATCAAAACCTCTAAGGTCTAGGTATGTGCAGGATCATTATAGAAAAAATAGGCCCTTAAGTGGCAAAAAAATTAAAAAAATTAGAGCTACGCAATTTGACATAAAATTTTGAATAAGTTATCTATATTATTTCAAAAATATGTAAGAATAGAATCTGTAGTAGGGTGCTGCCACAATAATGGGTTACACTTTTTGGAACATTCTAATTTTTCCTAAAATCACATATTTTTAGAAAATACAATGATTTAAGACTTTAAAGGTTCCATTTAAATGATTTTAATTAAAGAGGGATTGATCAAAACCCCTTAGATCAAACCCCCTTGGATAGAACCTTGTTAGATTTAAACCATACCTATAATCGAGTTTCCTCTACACCTATCAAAATGTTGATAAAAAACCACTTTTGATTTACCTTTTGGGTGATCAAATGAATTCATTTAAAATTTATGTTTTGTAAGAATGTAGCCCTTATTATAAGTTTCCCAAAAAGTATAATTTTAAATATGTTTAATTTGATTAAATTATATTTATTTTTTATTTCTTGTGAATGTAGGATTTCCAATCAACACAAGTTCTTTGTTTCACACATGAAAAAATAGAAAAATAGAGAAAAAATTCTAAAAAATACATGTGCACTAGATATTGATGTCCTTATTCCAACAAAAAAAAGAATAAGTTAATTCAAATGAATACAAAAAAGTTATGCAGGTTGAAGTACACCTCTATCCAAATTATAATTACTTTGACTTGAAAAATTAATTAAAATAAAATTATGCAACAAAAAATTATGAAAAAATATCCATGCACTAGATATTGTTGTGAAAATTTTGCATTTTAAAAATTAGCATTGTATCTTGTCTATAAAAAAAGTTATGCAGTCCGAAGTAAACATCACTTTTTAAAAATGTTGATTAGTTAAAAAAAAATATTAAAAATTACATAAAATTATTTGCACTTTATTTTTTAATTTTTTTTTAAATATAATTAGAATCTACACAAAATATCTAACAAATAACTAGTCTGATTCATCTTGAAATTCGTAATGGTTCAGCTACTATAGGTGTAAGAAAGTGAATATCTGGTTAAAAATCTTGATTTTAATGTCAAGTTTGGCCAAAAACTATAACCCATTATTGTGGAATCACCCAAAAAATTGAATGTAGTTTCTAAACTACTAGGTTTTTTTTTTTTAAATCTAGTTGGTGAAAATTTTAATTTCCAATGCAGTAGTACTTAGATTTTAAGGAAAAAATAAGAAGTAGGTGTCTATCTGACCACCCTAACCACAATAAAATGATAATATTTTTTTATAAGATTTTAGATACAAGTAGAGGACTCATGTCCCGATGTGATACATATTTTTTTGTAATTTTTTTCCAAGTAAATAATTAATTATGATTTTTTTATTACAACTTTTAAAAAATATAAAAAAACTCATATGTTTGACCATCTTAACTTGGTCAAAACTTCATGAAATTCATTTTTTCTTTTTTCAATCCTATAGTATATGAAGCATAGAATATGACACATATTTTGGATTCAAAAATTGTAATACCGTTTGAAAGCTATAGATGTTTTTCAATCAGTCTATCAATCAAGAATTTAGTCATAATTTGAATAGAAAATGAATAATAATTACTTATTAAATTCAAAGTAAAATATAATTTATATTGGTGGAAAGCTGAGAATCTCCTTTAAAAACCCTTTTCATTTCATCAATTTTGAGTGAGAAAAAATTTGTTAGCCACATACCCATCATATTGCCACTTTTTGGCCCATCATGGCCTACACATACCCATCTTAAGCTTAAATGAGTGAATCTATCCAACTTCCAAGAGTTGTGGGAAGGTTTTCGTCAATTGATTATTAAGCTTCACCAAACCTGACATGTTTCCCACCTTTCTTGGAAATCTAAAGAGACTCACCCATTTAAGCTTAGTGGACCACTTTCTTAATGGAACTATATGAAATGATTTTGATTATGTAAATGAGATGTGATGTACGTCTCTTTGTGTTTTCTAATGCAAATATTATGATGTTATGAATGGATGGATGAATGATGTGATAATGTTTTCTAATGTATGCAAATGATAATGCAACTGATGTGTTTTTTATATGAGAATGATATGTTTTTGGTAATGTCAAGTGTACTCAATCCGTTAGTGTCAGAGATAACATCGTTATGAAATTGTTGCAGCTTTGGAAACCCTATAGATACAGATGCAAGCTAACATGGATGCAATCTAACTTAACCATGCAGATGTTGTCATTTGTAACAACTGATTTGTCATTCTTTTTATCATCATTGAGCGTTTAATGTTGAAAGTGAGTACAAACATCGATCGTGGTATTATTAGACCATGATGACCTGAGTACTACTTCTATGATTTTTGATATTGCAAGTTAACACAAGCATCTAGGTATAATTAAATCAAGATGACCTAAGTATTACTTGTGTAAATAGACAAGAGTCAACCATTTTTCTATGCAAATTCGAAATGTCATTAGTGATACTTTGTAGAGCATGTCCCATGACAATTTGCACAGTAATAATGATCAACTCACAAACAACAGAAAAAAAAAAATCATACTCCTTCCTAGCTCTTCTAGTTCAATACATTCTCGAGTTGCTCCAGAGATATGAAAACAAAAATCAAAGTTCAACAATTGAACATTCATGCCATAGTGATAAATCCATGATTCAAAATAACAATCATCCATTTTCAAAGTGTGTTTCTGGTTTGATTGATTTGGTTGTTTGATATGGATGGTTGATGTGTTCATGTTTCTGTGATTGATGTTCAATGTTGAGTTGCACTATGATCATTGTTTTGGGTTGTGTTATACTATTGTTGGTTGTAGATGTTAGTTCAAGCTGAAAGTTTATTGCCCCTAGTGAGTTCAATATTTTACCCTAGTCTAGGGTGAGACATGATCACGATGCCAGAATATGTACATGAAGCTTTCTGATGAGAGGCAGATGGATGGCAAAAATGAATGGTCGGCATGCTCAAATAGATAGAAAAGCTAACCTATCACAAATAGCACTTGTTGCCAGGTTTTCACTACCTTTTTTTTATTGCACTTTTTTAGATTTTATGATTTTTTTATTTTTGTTTTATTTTTCACTTTTTTAGTATTTTTCTCTCTTTTGCTTTTTTTTCAATTTTTGGTCTTTGTTTTTGGATTTTTGATATTTTTCTAATTTTTTTTAATTTTGAAGGACATTTAAGATGTAATGATATGATATGACCGGTTGAAGGAACATGATGCCCAACAAAAAAGGTAATGCAATCATGGATAAATGATAGATCAAACTGAAAGATTCACTACAAAACATGTCACACAAGCAACATGTGCACTTTTCACACACATGCCCCACCAGAGCAGGGACCCTCTTTTTTCTTGCTTCGTTTGATCTCTTCTCCTTTAGGGTTTGGTTTCCTACAATTTTGGCTTTCCCTCACCTTGAAATTCATTGTCTTATCCGCACTTGAGGTTTCTTTTGCAATATCATGATCATAGTCTAGCTCTTAGAAGTTTTCCTCAACTCATACTTTCACCCAAGGGCTAAAATTGACTAAGTCAAGGAGAGGTCTGGAAAATCTGAGCTCCCTTAGATTTCCCGAGGTTCAGTTCACCTAGAGATTTTGGCCTATCGTGGATATTCTGGCTTGAACTCATTTTGGAGAATCTAAGCTACATTGGATTCCCCGAAAACTAGTTTTGAGGTGAATTTTCAACATCACTTGTAAATATTTTTGCACCAGTGGATAGAGGATGAAAAATTAGGATGGGTTGCTTTTTGAACTTTTCAAAAATTCCTTCTAAGAAAAAAATTATGAAGTTTAGGGGATTTTGACCTGGCTTGGATTTCGGGTAATCCAAGCGACCTTAGATTTTTTTAAATTTCTATTTTTGGAAAAATCCAATCCCTCCTCAAAATCCCAAAAATTTCAAAAGGAATTTTTTCCTAAAATAATTTTTTTTCAAAATGGAAATTTTTTCTCAAATGTAATTTTTTTCAAAAATGAAAATTTTCCAAATGTGGCAAATTTTTAAAATTTCAGGTAATCCGAGCTACTCAGATTTTCTAAAATTTCCATATTTGGAAAAATCAAGCCCCCTCAAAATCCCTCCTCTTTCCAAAATGAATTTTTTCCAAATGGAAATTTTTTCTAAAATGCATTTTTTCCTAAACGGAAAATTTTCCCTTGAAATTTTAAAATGTTCCGAAAATGAAATTTTGAATGAAAAAAATTTTGAAAACAAATTTTTTCAAAAGTGGAAAATTTCCAAAAACAGAAAGTTTCCAAAAATGGAAAGTTTTCTTAAAAGGCCAAAATTTAATTCGAGTTTAATTTGGATATTTTATGGATGTGAGTTTTTTTAACATATGAGCTACTAATGATTGTATTTATTTTTCAAGATTAAATAATTTAAAGGGGGACTTGCATATGGATTCATGCCAAGAGGGAAATATGGAAGAGTTCAACTCAAATATTAAAGTGGGGCCTGCATAAGAATCTATGCCACCAGCTATATACCAATTGGAGAGGTTCCTTTCACCAAGAAAGACATGTGAAGATGTATTTATTCTCCAATGAGGATTTTCTCAAAATTGATGTCATTAGGCCATAATATATCTAAATGCAATTGATTGGATGATGATGTACCATGAGCTCCCAAATTAAATGTAACAACTTGATACTTCTAGAAATGCAATTTTATCCATTGGATGAATCAAATCCTAGCCATTGGTTCAAAATGTAATTTTCTATAAAAGGTCAGTGTCTTCTCATTTGTGAAGGTTAGAATAGTTGATTTGAAGTTGTAGAAAACCAAAATTGGCTAAGTTAGGAGTTAGATTCTACAAGTCAATAGCTATAGGAGAGGAGAGAGACTAGAAATTGTTATGTAATGTTGGAGAAGTTAATGTAATTAGATTGTTGATTTGGAAATCTTTGTGTTACACTTTGATAGTTTATGGTTTCTTGTTCTCAATTCTCAGATATTAGATGTTGGTTTTTAGTTGTTTCATGCCAATGTTGAAATGTGAATGGTGTTGATCAATCTCCAGTCCATACTTTTAGCAATTTGTTGATTGTAAGTTGTTATGTAAAATTAGTCTGATTCTTATTTTGTGCTAAGTTCAACTGTGGATGTTTGTTTACATTGTGTCATTTAGTGGGTATGTGAATGAAAATTCATAGTCTAAAAAATTTTAGTTTTCTTACAAGATTGCACCATTTCTGTGGACTTTTAGGCTTGTCTTTGACCAAACAAATATTGGTTTTTTTGGGGATCTGTCAATTGGTAGCATTCATCATTGTTGTGATTGATCTTAGGAGTTAGTTTAGAATCTCTCTCAACCCTTTGTTTTTTGTTATTTCTTCAAATCTAGGTTAGTTTTAGGATTGAAAGCATCACCATATTGTTACATCTGATGAAAGTACACTTCTAGCATTGTTTAGTTGTAAAACCCCTTGTGATTACCAGTATTTTCACATATTATCTGAGTTTTTTATCCATTTTCAAGACTTGAGTACATTAAAGACCTTGGGGTTATCTCTTGAGGCTTGCTAATAGAGATTTACCTTTCAAGAGAGATAGAATATCATATTATGTTTGAGTTGTGCAGAAAACAGCATCAATAGATTGGCACTAGGAGGGAAAAATGAAGGTAACATAGCTAGAAGTTGAATGAGCCTTTATGTTGAAAATCTGAGATGTGATAGATCTCTAAATCTGGAAATACAAATTCTGAGTTAAGATGGAAAAGCATACTTATGTTTTTCATGACATAAATGGTCTTTAGATTGATTTTCCTCAACTTTGTGAGTCTCTGAACAAGAGGTTGGATCTCTGGAGCAATAAGGGTTTGCATCAGTATGCATCATCAAACAAGTGCAAAATCATAATACCACTAGGCATAATGAGTTTAAATGCTTAACCTTTTTAGGTAAAATCGAGATGGTTTTGCAAAGGGGTATTTTCATACAAAACTTTCCTGAACCATTAGCCTCTACAAATTTAGAGTTTATTGATGTTGCAGTTGAGGCATTTACATAGATAGTTGAAGGTTAGCTTGGTGGTGGTAAGTGCTTGCAAGATTTCATTTCATCTAAATGGTGTAGAGTTCATAGTGCAGCCCATTCAAAGTTCACTTGTCGTTCATGTGTGGACATCATCATTAAAGTTAGGAGATACCTAAAGTGGAAAGAAAAGTTAGACAAGGAATGCACTACAAAGAAGCCAAAAAATTCTGAATCCAAAGATGATGTTGCAGCTGATGTTGAGGTGGCTCTAGAAGGGACTAATTATAAGGAAGACAAATCTAAGGCATTAGAGTTAATAGAGGAAAATTTAAGTGAAGAGCTACCTATAAAGATCCAGGAGGATGTTCTTATAGAGGTTAGTCAGATTTCTAAACATATAGTGGAGGATGAGCTACAAGAGAAAGGAGTTACCATACAAGCTCCTCCCATCCAATATGAAGATCCAATACAAACTAGATATGAAGAGTTTGTTGCCAGAATTATAAAAGATGGGTCAAGCTTGAAGTACAGTGTCTACCTAGAGGAATTGTTATTACTAGCTTGGTGTAGGATACATGAGGAAGAGAATTCTAAATTCACATGCTTCCAGTGGGGTGAAGCCACAATAGTGGCTTACAATTTGATGGAGGAAGGAAAACTAAGAAAAAATGACCCCATGGCAAAAAAATTGGTTTTAGGGGTTTGAATGAACCTACAAATTCAATCAAACCAAAAAGGGGTTCGACTGAACTCGGGTTCAAGTGAACCCATTAATTACTAGGCCCAACATTCTTGCCCTAAAAACAAAATAAAAATGCATATTGAAAGGGGTTTGAATGAACCAAGGTTCAAAAGAACCCTGGTTTGAGCGAACCCCTAGGGTTTCACTCGAGCCCCCCTTATTCCTCATTCTCTCCCTAAAACACAAAAAAATTTATGCTTCGAAGCTCAGGTTGAGAATGAAAATGGAGGATTCTTCACAAACCCAATTGGAATCAAGTAGTCCTTGGAATGATTTATCAAACGAATATAATTTTAATATGTTTTGGTTTTATTATTTATTTGTTTTTTAGTTTTATTAAACATAGTTTTTTCATCAAAAATGGTCTTTGTTCTGTACATGTGGAAAAATAGTAGATTATCAAAAAAAAATTGAAAAATATGAGTGCTCCAAATATTGAAGTCCTTGATCCAACCAAAAAAAATGAATTTCGATATATACAAAAGAAGTTGTGTTATATGGTCGTACTATGTTTGAATTGTAAATGGTTTGACTTTGAAACTTGATTAAAGAAAAAATATTCAATAAAAAACTATCTAACCAAGTGGAAGCACTAGATATCGGAGTTACAAATCTAAATTCGAAAGAATTAGAATTTTATCCTTCATGGAAAAAAAGTTATCCATTATACACTGTGTGTCACTTTTTAAAAATGTTGTTTTCTGAAAAAAACCAGTTCTTGTGGGAGATGGAAAGTGAAATGCAATTTGATTCCAAAAATTTTGAAAAAAAAAAAAGAATCTATAGATAAAATGTGATGAGACTCTAGTTTGCATCATCTTCAAATTCCTCATGGTTTAGCCACTATAGGTGCTTGAATGTGAAGATTTAGTTAAAAATAATAATTTCAATGTCCAATTTGGCCAAAAATTGTAAACCACTATTGTGGGATCACCCAGTGCCAGGCAGTCATAAATGAAGTGGAAGAATAGGTGTAGTTGCTACAACATACAATTTGTTGATGAATGTCTTGAAGAACATGAGGAAGAACTTAATGGAATGCTCAATATTCCTGATAGTTATGATCAAGAATCTGAACCAGTGCCAATAAAAGATGAATTCAAGGAGTCTTATCATTTATCAAATTATGTTTTTCCTCAATCTATTGATGAACTACACAATGAAAATTCACTAACTTTATATTCATTGTTGATGAGGTAGCTAATGTGGTCCATACGAATGTGTAGGAAAATATAAATGATGTTGAAGAAAGTAATGTTCCAACCACTATTAATGAGCATGGCCACACTATTGTAAGCAAAAATGTGCTTAAAGATCATTTTGTGATGCCTCCTGATGAACATCCTGTTGAGGAATTTGTTGTGCATAATGAGGCTTCTATATTTTTATCATTGATCCCTCATGAAAAAATGCAAATAGGTGGAAAGTTCCATGTTAATTCTGAATTTGTTCAATCTAAATTTCACTTTGAACAATTTGTTGATAACTTTAAATTTTCTTTGTATGTTTCAATCATGAGAGGAATGTTGCATCATCAGTGGAGACCTCCTGGTGACATAGATATCAATTTTTCACAGTTTCGGGATGATAAACATGGCGTTCAGTCTCAACAAGCAGCACACCAGGTTGTTTCTTTCCTTACTATGAATTTTGAAGCTTATCAATTTGATTATGGGAGTTTGGGGAAGACAACTTGCATATGGGTTAATCATGGTCCTAATGAGTTACCTCAATTATTGATTATTCCTAATTATGAGGTTGAGTTTTAATGCTACAATGTGGAGATTTATTTTGTTGAGTATAAACACAAATTTTCATTCTTGAGGACTATTACCATTACACTACTGCTTGTTCGTGCATTGATTAACCATATGGGGGTGGGACTCAATTTGCCTTGTCTGATCATGAGCCACTTTGAGTCTCTTTGTACATAATGTTGATTTGAATAAATGAAACTTGCTTTGTTTTTCTTTTTCTTTAGTCTATTTTTGTTTTCTTTAGGATAGATTGCTTTACGATTAGTTTGCTTTGGTTTGTTTTTCTTTGCTTCTGCTTTCTACTTTTAGTTAGTTTAGTTCTACTTTAGTTTGGTTTAGCTTTGGTTTTGCATTATTTCTCTAGTTCGGGGTCCCTCTGCTTTTGTTGGAGATATTTTCATTTGCACAACAACCATTTTATTATCTAGGACTGTTCTGAGTATTTCATTGGTGGACTTTAATCATGTGTCTTGAATGGATGGTCAAGATTTTTTGTTAGTATCAAGCGGTCTGAATGTTGGATTTTTAAAGAGGATGAGTCATTGGTCTGATTTGAACCTAAAATATTCTAAAATCTTTTATCTTTCATACACCTTAAGAATCCTGAGGTTGCAATAGGTTCCTTGTGGGGTCTTGTTAGGTGAAAAATCCTAAAATTCTACTTCAGTGCCACTATGATTCTCAGCCCTGAGTGTGAGCTTTAATGCTTATGAGTTGAAGTAAAAGAGGTTAAAAGAATTTCAGAAAAGAAAAGAAAAGGAAAATATTGAAAATCAAAAGAAATAATTCAACTTATCAAGAGTATCCAAATATCTCTACCAGGGCTATGGATACCTCACTGGCAATAGAGCTATGTTCGAGAGAGTCACAACGATAACCTCATCGAGGCTATGGACGGCTGAATGGTAGTGAGGCTCTATCCAGGTTGCTTTTGAAGTTAGAATCCTTTAAGTAGTCTAAATTGACTAAGTTTGGTTCTTGCAGCAACCAAGGGAGGGAAATGAACTCACTTGCACACATTGGGATTTTTAGGTTATGAAAGGTTTGGTCTACCTTTGGTCTCGATTCTTTCATCATGCATTTTGATTTGTTTGTCTGATAGGGAGATTGAAACTAGAGATTCTAGGTTCACGATTCATGTTCATCATAAAAATGCTATGGAGCATTTAACCAGCAAGAGTTTCCATTTATTGTGCACTTTTCGTACACACTCCCCACTAGAGGCGAGGACCCTCTTTTTGCTTGCTTCGTTTGATCTCTTCTCCTTTAGGGTTTGGTTTCCTATAATTTTGGCTTTGCTTCACCTTGAAATTCAGTGTCTTATCCACACTTGAGGTGTCTTTTTCAACATCATGATCATAGTCTGGCTCTTAGAAGTTTGCCTCAAATCAGACTTTCACCCAAGGGCTAAAAATGACTAAGTTAGGGAGAGGTCCAAAAAATTCAAGCTCCCTTAGATTTCCCGAGGTTCAGTTCACCTAGAGATTTCGGCCTACCTTGGATATTTTGGCTTGAACTAATTTCACAGAATCTGAGCTACCTCGGATTCCCCGAAAACCAATTTTGAGGTGAATTTTCAACATCACTTATAAATCTTTTTGCACTAGTGGATAGAGAACGAAAAATTAGGTCAAGTTGTTTTTTTGAACTTTTTAAAAACTCCTTCTAGAAAAAAAGTTATTAAGTTTAGGGGATTTTCACGGATTGGATTCGCAATCCAAGCTGCTTAATTTTTCTTAAATTTCCATTTTTGAAAAACCTAGGCCCCTCTCAAAAATCTTGGAAAATTTTCCCAAAATAAATTTCTTTTCAAAAATGGAAATTTTTTCCCAAAATGTAACTTTATTTTCAAAAATGAAAAAATTCCAAAAGTGGCAAATTTTAAAAATTTCGGGTAATCTGAGCTACCTCGTATTTTTCGAAAGGATTAAGCATCGAGTAATCTGAGCTACCTCAGATTTTCTGAAATTTCCATTTTTGGAAAAATCCAAGCCCCCTTCAAAATCTTGAAATTTTCCAAAAATGAAATATTTTTTTCTCGAAATGGAAATTTTTTCCCAAAATGCATTTTCCCAAAATTAAAAAATTTCCAAAATGGAATTTTTTCATTGAAATTTTAAATGTTCTTGAAAATGAAATTTTTGAAATGGAAAAAAATTTGAAAATAAAAAATTTCCAAAACTGGAAAATTTTCAAAAATGGAAAGTTTTCTTAAAAGGCCAAAATTTTATTCGAGTTTAATTTAGATATTTTATGGATGGGATTTTTTTATAACATGTGAGCTACTAATGATTGTATTTATTTTTCAGGATTAAATAATTTAAAGGGGGACTTGCATATGGATTTGTGCCAAGAGGAAAATCAGGAAGAGTTCAACTCAAATAATAAAGTCGGGCCTGCATAAGAATCTATGCCACCGACTGTATACCAATTGGAGAGGTGCCTTTAACCAGGAAAGACATGTGATGTTGTATTTATTCTCCAATGAGGATTTTCTCAAAATTGATGTCATTGGGCCATAATGTAACTAAATGGAATTGATTGGATGATGATGTACCATGAGCTCCCAAATTAAATGTAATAGCTTGATGCTTCTAAAAGTGCAATTGCAACCATTGGATGAATTAAATCTTGGCCATTGGTTCAAAATGTAATTTTCTATAAAAGGAAGTTCCTTCTCATTTGTATAGGTTAGAATAGCTAATTAGAGTTTGTAGAAAGCCAAAATTGGCTAAGTTAGGAGTTAGATCCTACAAGCCAGTAGCTGTAGGAGAGGAGAGAGACTAAAAATTATTATGTAATTTTAGAGAAGTTAATGCAATTGTATTGTTGATTTGGCAAGCTTTGTGTTCTCAATTCTTAGATATTAAATGCTAGTTTTCAGTTCTTTCATGCCAATGTTGAAATGTGAATGATGTTGATTGAGCTCTGGTCCATACTTTTAGCAATTTCCTGATTGTAAGTTGTTGTGTAAAGTTATTCTAGGCCTTATTTTGTGCTAAGTTCAACTGTGGATGCTTTTTTACGTTGCGCCAGTTAGTGCGTATGTGAATGAAAATTCATAGTCTAAAAATCTTCGGTTTCCTTAGAAGATTTCACCATTTATGTGGCATTGTAAGCTTGTGTTTGAGAAAGAAGAGATTGGTTTTGTTGGGGAATTTTCCATTTGTAGCATTCATCATTGTTGTGAATGATCTTAGGAGTTAGTTTAGAATCTCTCTCAACCCTTTCTCTTTTTCTATTTCTTTTAATTTGGGTTAGTTTTAGGATTGAAAGTATTGCCATATTGTTACATCTGATGAAAGTACACTTCCAACATTGTTCATTTGTAAGGCCCCTTGTGATTACCAACATTTTCACATATTATCTGAGTTGTTTATGCATTGTCAAGACCTGACATTAGAGACCTTAGGGTTATCTCTTGAGGCTTGCTGATAGAGATTTACCTTTCAAGAGAGATAAAATATTATATTATGTCTGAGTTGTTGATGTGCAGAAAAAACCATCAACATAACATATCTCTTGTCGAAAGATGATAATGGTTTATTGATTAGGATGCCAAGAATGATTGATTCTATAAGGCATGATGATGATAAGTACTAAGGATCACTAACTTCCTCTAAGTACAATAAGATTGATGATTGTTGATGATTGATTGACAAAAGATATGAGAATTGAATAATGTTTTACAACTCGACTCAAATATGATTTACATGATAAGATTCAAGGTTGCAAAGGGACATGATGACATGGATTTTGAAAAGTTAGGAGATATGGAATGGAAGAAAGTGAGGATAAAGATAATGAATGGGATGATCAAGATCAACTAGATAAGATACAGACACAAGACCCAAGTATTTTGCCCCTATTCCTCATTAAGACCAAGGAAGGGAAGAAAGGATGTATCTAGAAAGAATAATGGAATATGTATAAGATGAAAGATATGGTATGAAATATATGGACAAAGTGAATAGGATAATATATGTAATGTTCAAGGAGATCCTTAACCTTGTCAAGATCAAAGGTGGAAATGTAAGGAATGATAAGATGGACAAAACTTGTCACCCCAAGTGTAGAGTGCAAGAGGAATATGGAAAATAGGATATGGATGATAGGAAGATGGAAGCAGAACTTAAGCATCAAGTTTCATGACCAAATATCCCATTAATAAACCATGGAAATAGGGATTAAACTCATAAATGTTTTCCTATTAAAGTTATGATGGAAGAACTAAGGACTTATCCATAGGTTTGGATTAAAGGAGAATAACACGGGATGAATGTTGGGTAATGTATAGGAGGTGGGAAGGATTGTTGATGGATAGATGGAAAGGATTGCAAGGTCAACATTGGCACACACCTTGAAGGGTGGTGGAGTGATGGAGGAAAAACGGATTTGGATAGTGAAAGGTTTTTAAGTGGAAGATTGGAGGAAGCTTTTGGTTCAACAAATTTGGGTGCCAATTTAGACTTTATTTCTTCATTGAGACTTTTAGGAATCCACATGATTTTTGACTTTGATATTTTCTTTGTGGGTCTTTGTGGCCTTTGAGATTTTTCTCTTTGCTTTATGGACCTTTGTGGTCTTGGGAAATTTTCTTTTTTCTTTGATGGGCCTTTGTGGCCTTTTTTATTTCTCATTTGATTTTGGATCAATTTTTCTTTTATTTTTGTATGCCTCTTCGAGGAGACATATTGATCCTTTGACACGTGGATTTTGATATGGAAGATTTTGACATTTGGCACCCAAATTGCTTCCAATAGAAATGGGAGGGGTGGATTGAGATGAATGATATGGAGGTATTATGGATGAGTTAATGTAGGTAGAACTTTGAAAGGGCATCAAGGATGTGTGCCTTTGTTGTCCTTAAGGGATAGAATATGGACCTAGGATAGATGGAAGGTTTGATGGACAAGGATGTGGACCTAGGATAGATGGAAGGCTTGATGAACTAAGATGATAACCGAGGATAGATGGTAGGTTTGATGAACTAGGACACTTAGGTATATAAGCAAGGTCGTGATAATATGGATTTTGTTGGACAGAAAGGGGTTCCAAGATACCTTGTTCCTAAAGGCATAATCCTTTTCCTTTTTAGTTCATACTTTAACACATTCATTTACCAATGGGATATGTGTTGTTTGTGAAACAAGATGCGAGTCCATTTTGGGGAGGATATGATATGGATGAAAGGATAGGTGTTGGAAGTAAACCAAAGCGAATAAAGGTGGAGGATCCCAATTTGTAGGTGTGTGGTGCATGGATAGCTTGACTAGGTGTGATAGGATCTTAGCATGGGCCTGATGGGGTACTTTGATTTGACTTGGAAAAGGAGTATGAGATGTAGAAGATGGAGTAGCTTGCTCTTTACTAGGTACGAAATCATCAGGAAGTGGTATGAAAGGAATATTTTGATCTTGAGAAGGATGAACATCCTCATGGAATGAAACGGTATCCTTGCATGGAAGCATATCTTGAGGGTATGTGTAGGATCATCATGGAAAAAATAGGCCCTTAAGTGGTGTTGAAATTTAGAAAAATCAAAGTTAGGCAATTTGACATAAAAATTTGAACAAGTTATCTATATTATTTCAAAAATATATAAGAATAGAATCTGTAGCAAATTGAATGTAGTTTCCAAACTACTAAGTTTTTTTTTTTAAATCTATTTGGTGAAAATTTGAAATTTCAATGCAGTAGTACTTAAATTTCAGGGAAAAAATAAGGTGTTTGTCTAACCACCCTAACCACAATAAAATTATAGTATTTATTTATAATATTTTAGATATAAGTAGAGGACTCATGTCTAGATGCGATGCATATTTTTTTCTAATTTTTTTCCAACTAATTAATTAATTATGATTTTTTTATTGTAACTTTTAAAAAATATAAAAACACGTATGTCTGACCACCTTAACTTGGTCAAAGCATCATGAAATTCAATTTTATTTTTTATAATCCTATAGTATGCAAAGCATAGAATGTGATGCATGTTTCAGATTCAAAAAAATGTGATACCGTTTGAAAGCTATAGATATTTTTAATCAGCCTATCAATTAGGACTTTAGTCATAATTCAAATAGAAAATGAATAATAATTATTTATTAAATTCAAAGTAAAACATAATTTATATTGGTGGAAAGCTGAGAATCTCCTTTAAAAACCCTTTTTGTTTCATCAATTTTGGGTAAAAGAAAAAGTGATCAGCCACATACCCTACACATACCCATCATATCGCCACTTTTGGGCCCATCATGATCCTGCACATACCTTTGATCTTGATGAGGAAGGGAATCATAAGACATTGTAAAAGTGTATCTTGATCATCGGATGGTAGGACATCATTAGATAGGATGGAAGAATTATCATGTTCTTGGGATGCAATGAAATCTTGAGATAGTATGGATTCATCAGATGGAGTGGAAGGAGGACTTGGATACTTTTCTCTTAAGATGGAAGGGAATCCTTGTGGATGAAAAGGGAAAGGAGGGGATCATAAAATTCTTGAGAGATGGGATCTTGGTCAAATATTGGAATAACTTGTGGAGTTTTGGTATCATTGGATGGAGTGGAAAGAATGCTTTGATCTTGAGGTGTAGAGGAGTCTATGTTATCATGTTTTGCACTAAGAGATTGTCATGAATCATTAGATGTAGAAGGTATGATAGATGAATGTGGTTGGATGGAATCATTAACTTGAGTGAAAGATTCACGAGATTTATTTTGGCTTGTGGGAAATGAAGATAGATGCATGACATGGTAAGATTGTTCAATATCCTTTGTGTTTGAAGACTTTGATTTGGGTTTCTCATTTAACCTTTTCAAGAATTCAAAGAAATTGAACTTGGATGATGTAGTTGTTGGTGGAGAAGGTATCATGTCTATATTTATGTCAGAGGAATAAGAAAAAATGTCTAGCAGCAAATATCTCTCTATGGTTGTTTCCCTTTGCATATCCCAGATTGTTGTTGAAGGTTTTTCATTTGATGAGCTCAAGCATTCAATTGATCCTTATCTATTTCAGGTTGATGAAATCTCTGAAAAAAAATTCCTTCAATTTTAGCCATGATGGTTTGATTTTTTTGTTCAAATAGACAAACATATGGTGAATTTAACTCTCTGGTTTTGAGTTTACTGGATGCACTAAAACAGGAACTAGATGCACTAAATGATTTGATAGATGCATTATAAGATTGATCAAATGTGTTGTAATAGAGGATGGATGCACTAGAAGACTGCTCAGATGCATTATAACAGTAAATGTATGCACTGGAATACTGCACAGATGTGTTATAAGATTTCTTACATGCACTAAAATAGAGGGTCTATGCGCTCAAATATGTACTGTATGCGCTATAACAGAGGATAAATGCATTGGAAGATTGCATACATGCACTATAAAACTATCTAGATACACTGGAAGATATAGTGTATGCACTATAATAGTAGACGGATGTGCCAGAGAAGGGTGTAAATGTGCCAGAATAAGCAATGGATGCATTGAATTGGGAAAATGTCATAGTTTCTTCCAAGTTTGTTGGATTTTTCTGATTTTCTAGTTAGGGAATTGGTTGTTTCAAAGGATGTTTTTTGAGTCAAGGTTTTCACTTCCAGTGTGTGATGTTTTTTTTGAAATTTATTCAAAAACACATTGGTAAAACATATCAAACATGTACAATCCTAAGGCTGTGTAGAATGATATCTACTAGATTCCAACTTGGATTTTACTCCAACTGCGCCTACTTTTAGTGGATGATTAGATGCTTGACTCCACTGGCTCCCCTCCATGACACTCACTTCTTAGGGCATCCAAGCATCAATACCCATGAATCTCCCATGGAATACTTCTCATCTCTACTAAAAGCTACAAAAATGTGGGATGGCTTTAGAATGACCATTCTTGCGCAAGTAAATAGAATAAGGAGTTTGGTCTTTCTGCAACAAAGGGTTATAGTATATTATTTCATTCACAGGGGATCATCCATATGGGAAGAGGCCATTGTTGCCCTTCTTGTCAGAACAATCCTCGTGATACTTGAACTTTCCTCAAGCACCCACATTTATATCCTAGTTGGAAGTCACTTGGCTTTAGTGTGTTACCAATTGGATCATTCCCTTGGATGATTACTTATTCCCACAAGGCAACCCCTCTATGGATAAAAGAAAATAAAAGTGAATGGGTCTAGATTTTTGGTCACACAGTTAAGGGGAGAGTATATACCTACCATTCATCAAGCATAGAAAACATGGTTTTCTTTAACCTTTTAATTAAGCTAGATGCCTATTTTAATCAAAAGAAAGCATTAAATAACTCTAGCACCTGCATAAATCATTAGTAGTTGCATAAGTTTTTCTTTGATTGGTGTATTTAGGAGAATGGATATCAAATGATTTTTCTTTCACTTCAATGCTCCATGTTCCTCTTAAAACCCCATTTCAAAAAAAAATGGTCCAAAAAAAACTTTCGTATGACCAAGATATGGCCATTTTAATATTTACTATAAAAGTGCTAAAATAGTGACCCAATGCGCTAAGACTTCATGGATGCACTAAAAAATCCCTTAGATGTGCTAAAAGATTAGTTAGATGCGCTAAAATAGTCATCATATGCGCTAAAAGACTTCATGGATGTGCTAAAAGACTTTATGTATACAATAAAAGACTTCATGGATGTACCATAACAGTCATCCCATGTGCTAAAATATTTTTTCGTATGCGCCGAAAGAACTCACAGTTGCACTAAAACGTCACATCTAGCCTATTCACAAGCATTCTTCCAGAAAATTGTTAAAAATGGGGTTGTGCGCCACAGTGAGTGTCATTTTATGTGTGTGTGAAATGTGGGAGGGTTATTAAACCATCACAAACACCAATGAGATGTTTTATATTAGAGATTTAATCAATAAAAATAAATCAAATTGAAACTATAAGATTAAATTCCTAAAAACGATTCATTGTTCTCTATTCTCAAGGATTTATTAAACCATATTGGCTCTTGGATTTTGTATATGCACTATGGTTGTTAAAATGACAACTTGAGAAATGATATGATTTTCTAAATGCAATAAATCTAAGTTCTTACATGATATTGCATGATGTAAGTGGTAATGGTGATATTTGACAAATGGATAATGATGTTAGATTATAGAATGTTAATACTATTGTATGAAGCTAGGATGATTTTGCATATGCTCAAATATAAACTATGAATATGATAAACTAAAATGCAACTATAAAGAAAAGAATGACATAAAATGCAACTATAAAGCAAAGCATGGTTCTAAGTTAACATGATGCTACAATGCAAACTTTGTTAAAATGCTAAACAATGCTATAAGACTCCAAATGCTCCAATGCTTCAAAAGATATTCCTATATAATAACTATACTCAAATGCGGGATTCCAAATACTATAGCAAAGAGTTGTATTTATAGGATTTTCCAAGCATCTTGTGATGTTCCAGCGATTGACAGTCTAGATTCAAACAAGAGGGATGAACGGTGGAGATGGAGAGAATCAAGAAGGATGTTCCCTTGACCAAAGACAACATGCCAAATGGATGAAGGAATAGCTTGACCAAATACAACATGTGAAATGGATGGAGGAACCAAGTGTGAGAAAAAGACCATGTGTTTGAAAGTTTGTTGAAGAAGTGTGTGAGGAATAAGCCATGTGTTTGAAAATTTGTTGAAGATAATTCTAATTTAAAAAGTAGAATTATTTAATTTCATGTGACCTTGGTGAGGTGGCATGAAAAAGTTGTAGACATGTGCTTGAATTCCTAATCTAAGGTTAATGAAAATTAATTAAATAAAACAATCTTATGAAATTTGTTCATTTAATTAAATTAGAAGAATATGATTTTAGATTTGGAGAATTAAAGGATATGAACTATATAAATAAATTGAGAATTTATTTATAAGTATTTGAAATAGTATTTAACTAGTATTTAATTTTAATTAAATGTCTTGACCGATTTGAGGTGTATACAGTGGGTTTGAAGGATGCAGGTACTGTGGGGTGGAAGGACGTTGATTCTTTTTCATTAAATAGTGGCGCTGGATAGACGACGCCCCACATGTAGAGTTTCACATAGCGAAACTCACATGGTAAATTTCCTTCATGAGTATATTTTCTTTCTAAGTTGGAGGTTGACCTCAGAGTCGAGCAATGTGGGTTTTGGGAAATGGAGGGGTGCTGAGCACTCATTGTTAAGGAACAACTTTAACCTAGGTGGACTTTCGACCGTGGCGGCCTACATAGGTGGACCTATTAGATTGTTTTTCTCAAAATAATTTGACTTTCATGTTTTAGGACTGACAGTGGCAAAGGTGGGCCCAAGGTTCACATGGCAGGAGGACGTGTGATATTTTTCATCAAAGAAAGGGGGTGAAATGATGGCCACCCGCATGGAAACTTCCTCAAAGCCACAACTATTAGCAATTTTGAGTTTTTTTCAAATTAAGCACATGAAAGATGCATTAGAACGGTGCCTAGACCTATTCCTCAATGATTTGACCCCTCTCAAAAAGTGCAAAAATTTGGAATGCAGAAGTCGTAGGGTCCAACGTCATTAAAAATGACATTCCACACATGGAAACCTGCAGACAAACTTCCACACATGGAAACCCACAGATGGTGACCCATAGACAAAAACTTGCATATGGTAATCTGGACACAGAAACCCATGGATGACAACCCGCACACGGAAACTCGTGGACGATGATCCATAGTGAAATTCCTACAAAGTTACCCAACATAGTAAATTTGAGATTTTCAATTTTAGCACATGGGAAAAGGGGTAGAAAGAGTGTCTAGACATATTTGCTTAAGATTTGATTTATTTTGAAAAATGCAAAAATTTGGAAGGCAAAAACTGGAGGGTCCAAAGTCATAAAAAAATGGCATTCCACACACGGAAACCCACACATAGAAACTCATGGATGACAACCAGCACACATAGACCTATAGACGGCATCCCACACAAAGAAACCCATAGACAACAACCCACACACAAAAACCTATAGACAATGACCCACAGTGAAATTCCCACAACTCCTTAAAACTTAATGAAACCTTGGCAGTTCACTTAGGCATCACAAAAACATCCCAAATCCATAGGCGACTTGTCCCCAAAGTCAAAAAATGAAGGAAAAGGTGAAGCAAGCAAGAAGGGACCAAGCCAGTAGGAGCAAGGAAAAAGCAAAAACAAAGGGGGGGTCCCTATGTTCGGTAGGGTGTGTGTGTAAAACATGCAAATGGAAACTCAACTGGGGAAATGCTCCAAAGCATTTGAATGAAAAATTGGAATCACAAACCCATAATCTATGGTTCTGACCCTCATGCTAGGACAAACAAACCGAACACTCAACCAAAGGATCAAAACCACTAGTCAATCCATCCTTCTCTATGTTGAAAATCCAAGCTTGTGCAAATGTATTCATTCCCATTCTTAAGTCACTACAGGAACCTAATCTCTGCAAAGTTAAGCTACATGATTGATTCCAACTCCAAAAGCATCCTAGACATTGCCTTGCTACCAATCAAGCATCCATAGCCCCGACGAAGTTGTCATTTTGATTCTCTCGAATAGTGCTCTAATGCCAGTTAGGTGTCCATAGCCCCAATAGAGTTGTTTGGATCCTCCTAAAAGTTCAATTTTCTCTTTTGATTTTCACTATTTTTCTTTTCTCTTTCTCTCTTTTTTCATTTCTTTTGATTTTTTCTTTTCTCTTTTCTTCATTTCAACTCATAAGCAGTGAAGTTTGTGCTCAGGGCTGAGAATCTCAGTGGTGCTGAAGCAAAATTTTAGATTTTTCACTTAACCTGACCTCACAAAGGTACCTACAACAACCTTGGGATTCTTAAAATATGTGAAAGATATAATATTTCAAAATACATCAAAATCAAATTAAACTAACTTATCCCCTTCGAATCAAAATCTAGGTCATTTGACACTAACAAAAAACCTTCACCATCCACTCTGGAAACTTGATTAAATTTTCTCAAGGAAATACATAGAACAACCCCAAGTAAATAGAATGATCATTGTGCTTGAAAACATACTTGACAAAAAGTTAAGGGACCCCACAAATAAGCAAAGAAGAAGCAAGTGAAAGCAAGCTAACCCAAAGCAACCACCCAAACTAACCAAAGTAGGAAAACAAGAGAAATCAACAAGGAAACTACCCTAAGAAAACTAATCTATGGAAAACCAACTAATCTAACAAAAGCAAGAAAGCGATCTATGTACAAAGAAACCTACACTACTCAAGATGAACTATATACAAGGAGATTTACAATGAACCATGTCCAAAAGAGGTGAACTAACACTCATGCCCCTAAGACTTCATAATGCATGCACAATCATACAAGTGGGAATTAGAGTTCTAAGCCATGCAAATCCATCCTTATATTCCAAAAAATAAACTTTAGATCGTGGCATTTAGTTTCAATAACACATTTAGGAAAAACCAGTAGTTGAGGGGGTTCATGAAACTTGTGGTCAATCCACAAACAAGTTTGTCTTCCCTCATTCCCATAATCAAAGCAATAAATGCAACTGAGTACCAATAGGAACAAGGAAGGATAGAACCTAGGTATCATCATACGATGGGAGCAGTGTTTGATGTTCTGGAGTGTGCATGGCATGATCAAACCATGCATTGGAAACTTTCAGAGGATGCACTAGGTGGTGCAACATCCCTCTTGCATTATGAATCAGTAAAGTGCAATCAAATTGATCAGGCAGTAGACACTATAAAGAATGAAAAATTTTAAATCTAAGGAGAATTCTACCTAATCTCAGGTTTGCATAAGACTGAGAGAATGAATCAACTAATCCATATTTTGAGCTCCCATTGGGGGCCATAACTTCTCTTGTCCTATCAACTATTCCTCATGGAGACACAGTTCATCTCATTGATGCTCTCTTGTCCATGGCTCCACTTGATTGTTGTCCTCAAAAGGTAGTACACTGTCCCATTTAATTTCCCTCATGTTGATCTCAATTTGTTTAAGGTTCATGTAATGAAAACATGATATGGATGAATATGTCCTATTACAGCTCTCAGAATGCATAGGATGATCAACAATGGACAATGAGGAAAGACTCCCAGTTGCAGCCTGTAGTTGACAGGGTATATCATTTTTGTGGGCAGCCACCAAGACCTCCCTGCCTTGGTCTACTTCTCTTTGCAGCTCATGTGGCTCATCAGGATATTTACTGGTTTCCCCTTGTTCATTGTCACTGTAGACAGAGACGAAGTCCTTTTCCCAATCTAGGATCTCTAATGTTTCTCCATCTGAAGGTTCAGGTTATATATCTGCATCACTACCATCTTTGGAAATGTATTATTCCTCAGTGTCTCTATACCTTTGTGGCACAATTCCAAGTGGGAAGAAATCAGCAAGTGACACTGGCTCTTCAAGGGGATTAAAATATGACATGTGATTTCCCTCTGAAAGTTCCTAGTGAAATTGATCATCAACCCTATGTAGATCATCTGTGAAAGGGAAAGGCTCTTGATGATCAATGTACAACTCTCCCATTTGATTTGCTTCATCATCTAGAGGTTCAAGACTATGTTGTTCTTCTTCTGTTGTTTTCCTAACATCTTCTTGTGGGTTGCACTCAACCAAGTTATCTCTTGGTTCCAGTTCTTAGACTTTTGGCTTGATCCTTAAGCAACTATAGGAGGCTGTGCACTTAGTTGCTCCACTTGTTCTTTAACTTGCTTAATGGCCTCTTGACATAGCTCACACATGAACTTCGAATGTGCATCATCATGGAGCCTACACCAACCCAACAGCAACAACACCTCCAAATCCTCTTGGTGTCTCAACTCTAACCAATCCCTCATGAACATTGAAACAAGTTTGTTGTATCTTTCTACCATTGAATCTCCAATAGCACTTGAGGAGGAAGACTGATGATGGACTACCTCAGCTTGTGGTCATTCCCACCCCTCAAGGTTTTCCTTTTCAAAGGCTTGATTTCCTTCATCCATTGAGATGGGGTCTTCTAATCCCATTTCACTTGATATTTCATCAGTATTCTCTGTTGTCCAAAGATCTTCAACCACCTCCTTCTGATTTTTAGCATCTATGTTAGTTATCCTAGCACTTACTTTCATAGAATTTCTTGATTCAACTACAGTGCACTATCCTCCAAATGTTGAGTGCTCCCTTGCCTCAGTGGATGATTCCTCTTCATTGAGAGATCATTGCTCCATCTTGTTCAAATAGCTCCTAGATTGATCAATGATGTTTGTGCATGAAGGGAACATGAATTCTAAATGAGGTTCATTATGGACCTTGCACCACCCAAACAAAAGCACTTCCTCTAGTCTTATTCCATCCTTGCTACTCAACTGTTCTTGGATTAGCTCTCCAAATGCTTTGGCAGCAATGTCAACAAGCTCTTCTTCTAGGTTTGAAAGAGCTAAGGGTTGATATATCTCCCAAAGGGGATTTCTCCTTGCAAAACCATTTCAATTCTACCTAAGAATGTTAAACATTTCATTTCATTGTGTCTATAGGTATGGTGAATTTTGCACTTGTCTAACAATGCAAAGTGTTGCAATGGCTTCATCAATCTCTTGTTTGGATCTTCTTGTAGATGTGTGATGTTGACTTGCAACTACTGCTCCATCTTGGTTCAAATGTTTCCTTTATCTTCAACTTTTTTGATATTTGAATTTTTTGCTTATGATGAGATCTTTATATCTCATATTTTACTTGAAGGTGCATTCAACTTTTGGCTTTGTATCCTCGTGCTCAGCCATGCCCTCCTAGCACCAGTTCTATTGATGGGTGTTTTCACACCTTCTCAACATAAGCAACACACAAGTATACTACCTCTCTTGAAAGGTAACTTCTACAACCAAGTTTTAGAAATCACTCCAAGGTCTCTCAGGTGTCAAGTCATGACAATGCTTGGAATAGTTCAATTGGTTTATGTGATTTTCTATTAATAGTAGCTGCCAACTCAATAGTTCAATTGGAATAGTAGCTGCCAACTCAAAACAACAAGCTGGAACTCACTATGTTCATTAGATTTAGCATTATTGTGATGCTTGGGATATTATGCTAACATACATCTAAAAGAAATAGAAAAAGAGAAAGGGTTGATAATTTTTTTTCTAAATCTAAGCTATGAATGAACAGTAACAATGGAGGATGTTATATTAGACAAACTCCCACAAAACTAAGTTTTGATTGACCGAGAGAAACCTACAACTACACAAAACTAGTGCAATCTTCTAATGCATGTAGATATTTAGATTATGCATTCACCTCATGAACACACAATTAAACTAAATTGCAGCATATGAATTAGCTCATACTAGCTTTACAAAGTGATTCATCATCAATAAACCACAAAAAGTATGAGCTAGAAGTGCATCCAATATTGTAACAACAACCACCATTAAAGATATTCAAGGAACTAACAAGCTAAAACTAACATGGAGGTTGAACCATGCATGAAAAATCAGCAAGTTCAAAGAAAACACCCAAAAGAATGCAATTCTTCCTTCTATTGCTGTAAAATGTCTCTTTACAACAATTCACCTACCCCCAATATCTTACAATATAGAAGAGACTATTTTTTCTTTTCTCTATTTTTTCTTGTAGTTTATTTTTTCTTGTAGCTAGTACTGTATTTGTTTTTTCATTTAGTTGCATTCTCTGTTGTAGCTAGAAATTATTGAAATCTACATTTTTGTTGATGTTTTTGTAGCATTTATTCATTCAATCAAGTAAATCCAATTGCAAATTTATGTCACTGAGAAGCAAATATGTTGCTCCTAATCCTAGTGGACAACTTTTTACCATCATCATTTGTATAGAACAACTTCCTATTGCTCTTGATTCTAGTGGGAAACTCCTTGATTCTTTAGTGTTGACTTCTTTGACATGCATTCCTGGATAAGAAGATCATCCATTTTGGTAACCTTAGATCTCTATTGGCATATTTCATATGTGAGTCCTTCCAACACAATATCTTTTGTAGCAGGGTTAACCATCACCCTCTACTTGAATTCATCAATGTTCACATGCCCAAGGTCTGTGTTTGAGACTGTGTTCCAGGTGGAGGTGAGCTTGGAGCTGCACTCCACCCCATGGAACTGATACTTCATTTGTTCTTTTTCTTCTTTTCCCCTTGGAGTCCCTATAGGCTTCTTTCCTTTGTCACTCTTTCCCATGGGCTTCCCTAATGATCCCTCAGCAAACTCCACAAATCCTGCACACATAGAGTGTATTAAGTGCATTGATATATCAACAAGGAAAATATTAGTTAAATCTTGCAAATTCATAGTTAGATCCATTTGTATACCCTTAGAATATCATGCCATTCATCATTGTTAAACATTTGGAGCTTTCTTGGGTCACTTATGCAAATGCGGGCTCAAGGGTGGGTATGTGCAGGATCATCATGGAAAAAATAGGCCCTTAAGTGGCAAACAATTCAAAAAAAAATAGAGTTAGGCAACTTAACGTAAAAAATTGAATAAGTTATTTATATTATTTCAAAAATATTTAAGAATAGAATCTGTAGCAAATTGAATGTAGTTTCTAAACTACTAGGTTTATTTTAAAAATAAAAAATATTTGGTGAAAATTTGAAATTTCAATGTAGTAGTACTTAAATTTTAGGAAAAATAAGTAGGTGTCTTTGACCACCCTAACCATAATAAAATGATAAAAAAAAATATAAGATTCTAGATATAAGTAGAGGACTCATGTCCCATGTGATGCATATTTTTTTGTAATTTTTTTCCAAATAAATAATTAATTATGAATTTTTTATTACAACTTTTAAAAAATATAAAAACTTGTATGTCTACCACCTTAACCAGGTCAAAACTTCATGAAATTCATTTTTTGTTTTTAATCCTATAGTATGTGAAGCAAAGAATGTGACGATGTTTTAGATTCAAAAATGTCATACCGTTTGAGAGTTATAGATGTTTTTCAATCACCTATCAATCAGGACTTTAGTCATAATTCAAATATAAAATAGAAAAGTTGAGAATCTCCTTTAAAACCCTTTTCATTTCATCAATTTTGGGTAAAAAAAAATCGTCAGCCACATACCCATCATATCACCAGTTTTTGGCCCATCATGATCCTACACATACCCAGGTGTGGGTTTCCCCTAGGTGGAGGCCATTAGGAGAAAGTCAAAGAAAAATAGTGTCAGGACCATGGAATCCCGCAAACAGCCACTTCCATGGAAGTTTCAGCATGGTTTGATTGATGAGAAAATCTCCCATGGAATGATTAGGCATGTGTGAAAATTGGCTATGCGTCAGTCGAGGTTGCAAGATTAGGCTTTAGTGCAATTGCAGGTTTCAAGGATGTGAGCATCGTGGGATGGAAGGACATTAAGCTTTACCATTAAATAGCGGTGTTGGGTGGATGGAACCCTGCATGTAGAGTTCTGCATAGCGAAACCCACATGTTAAATTTCCTTCATGAGTTCATTTTCTTTTTAAGTTGGAGGTTATGGTCCTCGAAGTCAAGCAATGCGGGTTCCAAGTAGTGGAGGTGTGCTAAGCACTAACTGTTAAGGAATAACTTTAATAGGGAAGACTTTTGGCCGTGGTGACCCACATGGGCAGACCCACTAGAGTGATTTGCTCAAAAGCCTGTGACTTTGATCTTTTAAGATTGATAGCAAGGTCTGGGGTTTGCATGGCAGGAGCATGTGTGATATTTTTCATCAAAGAATGGTGATGAAATTATGGCCACCCACATGGAAACTTCCTCAAAGCCACAACTCTTAGCAATTTTGAGTTTTTTCAAATTAAGCACATGAAAGATGCATTAGAAGGGTGCCTAGACCTATTCCTCAATGATTTGACCCCTTTTGAAACATGTAGACATTTGGAATGCAGAAGTCGTACAAACTGGCGTCGTCAAAAATGACATTCCACACACAGAAACCTGTGGATGGACTTCCACACATGAAAAACCCACGGATGGACTTCCACACATGGAAACCTGCGAACATAATTCCACACATGGAAACTCACAGACGGTGACCTGTAGACAGAAACTCATAGACAGCGACCCACACACAAAAACCTGTGGATGGCAACCTACACGCAGAAACACGCAAATGGTGACTTGTAGTGAAATTCCCGCAAAGTCACAAAACTTAGTAAATTTGATATTTTCAATTTAAGCACATGGGAAAAGGGGTAGAAAGAGTGTCTAGACATATTTCCTTAACATTTCACTTATTTTGAAAAATGCAAAAATTTGGAAGGTGAAAGTTGGAGGGTCCAAAGTCGTAAAAAAATGGTATTCCACACATGGAGACCCATAGACAGCGACCTGCACACAAACATTTATGGACACAACCTGCACACGGAGACCCACAGATGGCGACTTGCACACGGAGACCTACGGACGGTGACCTGCACACTAAAACCCATGGATGGCGACCCATACATGAAGACTCACAAATGGCAACCCACACATGAAGACCCATGGACGATGACCCACACACAAAAACCCGCAAATGACAACCCACACATAGAGACCCATGGACGACAACCCACACATAGAAACTTATGGATGACGACCCATAGTGAAATTCCCACAACTTTTTAAAACTTAACGAAACCTTGGAAGTTCACTTAGGCATCATGGAAACATCACAAATCCATAGGCAACTTGTCCCCAAAGTCATAAAATGAAGGAAAAAGTGAAGCAAGCAAGAAGAGACCAAGCTAGTAGGAGCAAAGTAAAAGAAAAAAAAAGGGGGGGTCCTTGCCTTCGGTAGGGCATGTATGCAAAACATGTACAACACAACATACCTATAACTTGTTGCCAATTCGATCCAAAACGCCATCCATAATTCAACTGCATGCATCCTATCAAAGATTCACTTTTCCACTTCCTTTGCCAACATATCTTTTCTAAATGATTTCCTAAGCCTCATATGCTACAAGGATGTAGATCTCAACACATATCTTCTATATGCCCTTTTCTACTACAATGAAAACATTTGACACATTCCATTCCTTGAACAAATTTTCTTGTACATGGATCATTTCCTTTACCTACAATATATCTAAGACCTTCAAATTTTGCTCTCAGAACAGGCTCAATCAACTCTTTGATTCCTTTCTCATGATTTTCTAATCCTTGCCCATTGTATCTCATTCTTTTCACTATTTTCATACCAACATTCTTTTCATGACAATTAACATGATTTGTAGACACATTATCATATTCATTATTGAACTCTTTATCAAAAACACCTTCAACTCCATCACACAAATCATCTGATTTATCAACATAACAAATCAAGTCTTTTGTACATCACAAGAAACATTACACACCAATGGTTTTGTCCTTAAACATTCATTTTATTCTTTCAATTTTATTATTTCTTTTTTTGTAAACAATTTTCTTCTTCTAGCCTCTTTAGGTTTTCTTTCAACTCATCAAATAGCTTCAATCTTTCTTCTAGCTCTTTATTTTTCTTTTTCACTTTCTCCATTCTTTTTCAAGATTCTCAATTTGAAACAAATATTCACACCTTTCTTTTCCAAACTCTTTTAAATCTGCTAACAATTGTGAATTACATTTTTTAATTATTATCACTTCTTCCTCCAAAACATTTTCTCCGTCTTTACTCTTTTGGAAATTTTTTCCCATTGAAATAAATATTTGAACAAAAAATTTACCATGCTACCGCAATTGACAAATTTCTTGGTAACTTCTTGCCTTCTTCCTTTACTCTGATTATGATTTGCAATTTAAACAACTTTTGGTATAGCTTGCTCCTTCAATCCGCGTCATGGAAAACTTCAATAATATCCTATGGGCTACGACTCCTCTAAACATCTATCTTCTCTGATTTTTACTCTCCTTATCTGTGGTCTCTAACATGCAGGCTTTGAAATTGGCAATGATCAAACCTTTTCAACAATAGCTTTTAACAAATTGCAAGGCAATTCAACATCCTCCTTGCGGCTTTTCTCCATGATCTACAATGATTTTAGCGGCTTTCTTTCCCTTCTAATCATCTTAAACCTGGCTTGCCTTTAGCACAAACAAGTTCTGGATATATTTCTCCTCAATGGTTTATAAACTGCGATCCTCAAAACATAAACAACATTGATAAGCGTCTTCCTTTTAGCGATTCTTAGACTTTCAACTGCTTAAAACACTGCAAACTTTCATTTGGCCTCCTTTGGCTTAAAAATAGTGATCTATCTTTGAACAACACCAACAATTCTTAGACTTCTTGCATTGAATCAATGACCTCTTTCGATCTTCAACAACTGCAACTTCAACACTATTCAAAACATTGTGGTCATCTTGACCTTCAACATTCAAAATACAAAATTCTCCTTCTGGAATCTTTAACACGTTAGCTCTGATACCACTTTGAAGGGAAAAAATAGAGACAAACTAAACAAAAAAAACCATGTGTATTCAAAGCTATAGCTTCTTGTTTTTAACTGATAATAAACTGATTACATATGCCTCTATGTTATAGACGTCTTAAGAAATTTGAGAAGAAGAAATAAACTACTAATAGATGCAGATAAAATAGCTTTAAAACCATGTAAACAACAAAAATCTAACCTAATTCCTAATTTACGAGATAAAAAAAACACTTGCAGGTTTTTACCTTCATGTGGAAAAATTACATGCTTTATTCCAACATCAATCAAAAAAATCTTCTTTTCCCAAAGCTTTGGTTCTTTAGTTTTAGAAAAGCGTCTCTAAAGATATCGGAAGTAGAAAATTGATAACCAAGTATATTAATTCTCAATGGTACGCTTGTTGTAGTGGTTGTAATGTGTCATCCACCCAACACATGCCAAGGCTCTCACAAATTATTTAGCCAAGACATCTATAATTTGGTATGGGAACTATCTAAACTTAAAAGGCATGAACATTCATTGAAATAACCTATGTGATTGTAAGTAAGAACCCTATTACACTAGATGATTTTCATTATATGTTTGATATGATTTTCATTATATGTTTGATT
This sequence comes from Sequoia sempervirens, assembly GCA_007258455.2. Taxonomy (NCBI): domain Eukaryota; kingdom Viridiplantae; phylum Streptophyta; class Pinopsida; order Cupressales; family Cupressaceae; genus Sequoia; species Sequoia sempervirens. The sequence goes on along the minus strand of VDFB02270651.1, from coordinate 482,910,427 downwards.
TTGTTGAGCTCTATATGAGTTAGCTTACCAATTTGTGGTCGCTTGCCAACTTTCTTGCAAAAGGGTTTCACACGACATTTATAGGATATGCATTGTAAGCTTCAACATATGCTAATCCTTCCTATGTGGATAAGTTCTCTTCTTGGTTGGAGATCACTTCTCAAATGTATGGCTTTACTATTCTCAAATTGTACGATCTACTATTGGCTCTAATCAAAGATTAAGCAATAGCTGCAAGTACTTTGGTGGTCAATTAGGGTTATTTGCATTGAAAGAAAATAGAGTTATATCTCTCACAATTATATTAATAAATATACAATATTATTAATAAAAGTAATAAATTATAATTAAAAAATTAATATAATTAATTTAAATTAAATGTTTTTATTAATATGTAGAATAATAGAAGACTAAATTAATATAAAGGATCTATTCTTCATCACGGTAACCTCTCTTTGTATTGCGTTCTCAAAATGGATTTAAGAAGCGGCTTCATCCCATTCCATTCTCCACCGTATCACTCACAATGAAGATGCAAAATAAAGTGGTTCTTCAGGATAGCTGATACTTCCACCCTTTGCCTCAACATACTTTTTGATACGAAAGGATCCAACGATCCTACTATAAAACTGCTAAGGAGTTCGACACCTAACTGTAGCTATTTTGACTGCAAACTCAAACTATTGAAGACAAACCGGCATTAAGACAACGTCTAGAATTCCTATTAACACCTTTTGACACATATTCATCATGAGCGTAATTCAGTTATTGACTTATTCTAACAGCTTTATTAGCCTTGTTCAGGCAATGGCCATGGAAGATGTCCAGGGTCGCAGTAAAACCTGAATTTTTGGAAGGCTTGAATGCCATCCATTGAAACATTGTAGCGGCTCAATGTTTCTCTCAGCTTCCTCCAATCTTCTCGCTCCTCCTCTTCATCCCTCGCCTTGCTTTTGCCTTTATTTCTAGCTTTATGTGAAGCTTTCTGACTCTCCATTACCGTTGTGCTCTGTTGCACAGAGCTTTCTCTATTATTGTCTTCTTCATCTGAAGTTGAAATGTCTCTTAATCGGTTTTCTCGCTCTTTTTCCTCTTTGAGAACTTTCTTGATGATCACTTTCAGCATATCCTCCACCTCCTTCTCCTCTTGCAAAACCTTTCTTATCGCCAGCTTCAGCCCGCCTTCAAGACCGATCTGCTCCATGTGTTTTCGCTTTCCTTTCTTGGAGCTCTGAAGCCCTTTTATTTTTAGGGAATGCCCTCGTTTCTTCTCTCTTTCTTCGCTCAAAACCGTTCTTACCACTTCTTTGAGATAATCTTCTTCCTTAGTATCGTCCTCGCGGGAAATTGTTCTCATGTTTTTCTCAGGCAAGTTGCAACTTGTCTTCTCCACTTTTTCATTGACGCTGTCGATGGTGTCTTCCTTCTTTTTTGTGGCCGGCCACCTCTCATCGATATAATGTTCAACAATCTCTCTCAACGAAGGCCCATTATTCTCCTCTTTAACTTCCCCTTTCTGAATATCATGTACCATAACCCACTTTCTTAAAACTCCAAGATCGTGCCAATTCTGCATCAGTGCATACAAAATATATTAGTTTCTGGTTACCAGAACTATAATTTCGTCCCTAAGGAAATAAATTAACACCAGCGATCCTTCAAGTGAACACGTTGAGGTAGCATTTAAAATGTTATGACGCTTCCTTACTTGTACAAGCGTTGTTATGAGGTGCTTCCATTGCCAGCAGACGAAAACCCATGCAATCAATTGAACCTGCCATCCTGCCAGCGGGATCACTTCGGGGCTTTTAGACAGAATATTCCATGCTAGCCGATGGTATGTCAACAAACATTTCCATTCTCGGGGAAGTCTTCTGTTGCCTGTGGATCGAGTATGAAGAAACCAAAATGCATTCTTTTCTCCTTCGCTATACTTAGGGATCAGCATTTCAGTTGTTATTGGGGATAGGGAGAGATGATCCTTAAGACTTTTCTCACTGTCCCTGTCTTCTCGCTGTTCCTCAGCACCTGTAGTCAGCTTGCAACAAACGCCAAGGTCTTATTATATCACCATCTCAAATATAAAATTAATATATTTGGTTAGAGATTGGTATGTTCCTAGCTGCAATGCTAACCATTTTGCCTTCTTGATAAGTGAACATGATTCAGAAACTCATAAGAAACAGACTTAATATAATAATATTAAACTTCAAACCTGCGAGGCTTTCGACCGACAGTTCATTGTCGACTGTCTCAGGTATCTCAATCTTTGTTTCTTCAAATCCCGAGCCTTTTGCTAACAATCATTTTGAATTAAAACAGATTATTGCACAAATCATCGCCTAAAATGCTCTGTATTTGAATTGAATGATCTATTCACCTGATTTCCCAATTGTGTCTTGCCGTTCCGATTTTACAAATCCTTGGCGGGGCGTGTCTGTTGGGGGAAGCAACGTTGTCAAGTGTAAGGGCCACATAAAATTCATCACTACAGTTAAGCATAGACCATTAATCTACTAGTTTCTGTTCAGCTTAAAAAGATTGCATCTGGATTATTTTCACCTGAAAAGCTGTAGCCTCTTTCTTGTTTAGCTTCAGATTCTCCGAGAAGTTTCATTGTTTCTCCTCTAGCTACAACAACATCAGAGTGTAAGAAAAATACTATCATATGTACAAATATAAAATGTTACTTGTATAGAGTCAGAGGTATTCACCTAGCTTAGTTTTCTTTGGAATTGAAGTTCCAATTTGAAACTTTGGATTTACTTTTCTACGCCCAAATGAATTGTGTATTTCTGTTTGTGCTGCTGGATTGGTAGACCCTTCTCTACTATCCCACATACCTAACTGGCCTTTCAAAAAAATCTTGTACTCTGAGTTACTAGGGTCGGGTAGGTCTAGTGGCAGCTGAATTATCTTCCTTAAATATTTGTCTGCTAAGTCCTGATTGGACTTATTAGGTTTGCTATTCTTGTCCCCAAACTTTCTTATTATTGCCCTCTCGATCATGCTCTTGTCCATGCCCAAAATTACGTTGATCTCGCAAGCAGCCAAAACCATATTCACAGCTGATAATATCTGACATTTAAAAGTATTTAAGAAATTTAGAGAACAAAAAAATAATTTACGAGACCTATAATAATTGCAAATAGACGTGTTAATGCCGATAGTTATACCTGCAGAATCACATTTTCTTGGCAACGATCAAGATCGTCAACGAAGACTACTATCCTAAGATTATCCTTGAATGCAGGGGGCATCTTGCGAATCGTTGTTCGTGGAACGTAGTTCTCATCCCAGCTCAATGTAATGCAGCACCATATAAAAGCGAACATCTTCCACAACCAGGAGGGTCTATAGCCGAGTTCTTCTTTCAAAAAATTGATGTCAAAAATAACCTTCTGATGATAGCCAAGCTTTTGGCTATGGTCTGGGAGACATATATAATCCACGACTTGAGAACTGATTGGTTTCACAACAGACATGACCGACTTCACCACGGCCCAAACAGCTACAATCACCGATGCAGGAAGGCTTCCATATTTAAGATCTTCTATATCTTTGTTTTGGACTCTATCAAGTAGCAACCATACAGTGGCAGTGAACCAGAAGGCCACTAATACTGCAAGAAAGCATGGGATGATCACTCCTAAGCAGATATTGTTTCTACGGGTTTTCCAATTATATCTCCAACTGGTCCTTAGCTTGTGAGCCACCGTCATTGTCGATTCCAATTGTTTAGTGATTTCTACTGCGAGACCTGCCCATGCCTCGGATTCATTTCTGTATTGCCAAGCATTATAACGTACGGTCAAAATAGACGGTGTACTCCCCTGCACGGAGTCTTCCTCCCATGGCATTGCACCAAGGATTCCATGACTTCGATTTTTAGATCCACTTTCTTCCTCTTCTTCCTTATTTTCAAACTGAATCTCACAATAGCCAAAACAATAATTAATTCTAAGTTCAAATTTTCATAGAAATTAAGATTGAATTGATCGTCTACTCGGGAAATTTATAAATTTAAATGTTTCTTTACAAATTGTTAGAAATCCAAGTGTTAACTAAGTTCAACTTTCTGCTAGTTAGGCAAGAACGGAATTGTTGGTAATAAGTCAAATTCAGATCAATGAGGGGTTGGTTCTATACGGGTCAATAGTTCAATTGGTAGAGCACTCCAACAGTAAATGGAAGATCATGAAAACTCAACATGATATGAGAGCTGGACCAGACTAGGAACCCAAGCATTCTATTCGAGTGGTTTGAAGGAGGTGTTGATAATAAGCCAAATCCACACAAAAAGAAGTTTGTTCTATACAGACTAATAAGTCAGTTGATACATCAATCTAGCGACAAATAAAAAATGGTAAGTTCAAATCCTAATTGATCTATAAAAGCTTAATAAAAATAGCCAAATGTACCAACAATTATAAACTACATCAAAATTCTATCTAAAATTATTTTCTAATGAAAAGCAGGCTAAACTTCAGCTATTAATTCCATTCAGTAATGTAAGTCTGCATACCATATCGCGCCGGTCCATAACAGCCAGAGACTTAAAAATTTCATGATATTTAGGTTGATAATTTCCTAAAAATTTACATACGGGATCTGTCACCTGCAGCAATTCGTACAAAATAGCCAATCTTAATTTAGGAACACTAAATACATCAATAATAAGAGTGAACATATTTGAAATATAACTACCTTTCGTTTGAATTTTAAGAAAATACAGACTGTTAAAACAAATGTTTTAATATATCAAAACTAATAAAAATAACAAATTCTGGAAAAAAAATTAGGTTATTAAATCATATTTTATAAAACTTGGACAAATTATTTTTAAACATTTACTTTTGAAAATAAGATAGGCTGTTTTCTTATAAAAAAATGTCTTTCTAATAAATTTATTTGTATATAAAATGTTTAGTAATTTTTTTTAATTTAATATAAGGTAAAATAGTTAAATAAATTTAAAGTAAATAGTAAAATAAATAAATAAAAATTATTTATATATATATATATATATATAAATACATATTTAATCAAATGTAAATGAAATATAGTGTTTACTAAAAACAATATGTATGAGGAAAAAAAAGTTCCACAAAAGAATAAAAACATATATTATGTGTGTTTTTATTAAGAAGTATTTTATCTTTATATATTACTTTTTAATAAAGTGGTCCGAAATTTCAAATGGAGACACAAAGTGAGAGTACAATGGTCTAATAAATATTTGAATCTTTGTGAACTTATCAACATGTCATATTTTTAATCATCATATCATATACTTAACAATAGAAATTATTAATTATAATAAATTATATAAAATTGCTAATATATCATATAATTTAATTAAAAATATATTATTTAATATATAACATTATTGAACTTAGCTTTTTTGACGATTAAAAATACATATATTGAGAGAAAAATATTCTTCTTTAAACAATCATTTGAACTAAACGTCTCAAATTATACCTTTGCTGTGGTATTCTTTGCCTTGCCGAAAGCCCGTTTAAAAGTGAACTTTGGCTCACCCTCTTCTGCATCCAATCGTTCTTCCCCTGCTTTAGATTGTGTCTCTCTACTTTTTGTTGTCAATAACCTCTCTAATGGATTTGCTATTTTTCTACGCCTGGCTTCCCCTCTTGCAGATAAATTGGATTTGCATGCTCCAGGATAATCTTCTTTTGGAATTGAACTTGAGAATGCTAACTGAGCCGCTGTCTTTATAAGAATGCACTCTGTCTGGAAGCACACGATTCAGATTAATACCAGAGGTAATAATGTGAACTAAAAGTGCTGAAATATTTAGTAAGTATGATTACCCGAACCATAAGGCTTGACTTTCCCATTCCCCATTCTCCCGAGATTCCCACAGTAATGGGAGATTTCACGAAAGGATTCAAAAATAATGCAGCCAAACCATTCGCAAACGCACGTCGTCCTGCCCAATTTTATAAATGGAAAATAGAGAAATTCCGACTGAAATTTTGTTTATCTTCAATGAGTAAACTAGATAATTCCACTTACCAAGATTATCTGAGAGGGCCGGTTTGTCTGTTCCTTGTTCAATAATATGGTCAATTTGTTTGAGAACTGTGGAGGGAAAAAAAAAAAAATTAACAAAAGCTGCACACGTCATTTGATGAGGAAAAGAAACAAAAGAAGAGGTGCAAGCAAGCATACCATCTTCTACATTCGTTCTTTTATCTGGCGAGAGACCAGCTATCCATTCCTTACTGCGAATGAGAGCCATGTTTGCACCCCTGGTGAGAAGCTCCCTCGTCATATCTACATTGCCTAATGTTGCCGCCACCCTAAGCAAATTCTCCTTCTCTGATGTTTCCAGTATTCCACTTTTTTTCTTCTCAAGATATTTCTTGATCTTAGAATCGGAGCTTAAACTTTTTTCTGCAGAACCGATTCCAACGGCAGAAGCAAACAAAAGCAGGTATCTGTGTTTCTCGGAATCGCATTTGTCCAAAAGCATTTTAGCTATTGCCAAGGCATCATCGCTATTTTCTGCTTGAGCGGAATAATGCAGAGCTGTTTTGCCATCGCAATCACGCTCTTTTAAGGGATGGGCTCCCTCTTTATGAAGCTTTCTAACAATTTGCTTGTGCCCTCCACTTGCTGCTTTATGCAGTGCTGTTTGATCCAGCACATCCGGTGCTCTAACATATTCATTCAACTCTTGTCCTGAAATCACTCTCTTTGAAAGAAGCTTTTCCACCATTTTTAGATTGCCTCTCTCCGCAGCCACGTGCAAAGGCGTTGTTTGGCTGTCATCTTTGAGAAATACTTGATTTGTACCTTGTGCTGTGAAAATGAACTCGTCTAAAACCTCGCTGTCGTCATGAGCTCCAGCGACTGCATAATAAATAGCACTCTGACCTTCACGATCCTTGATATCTATGTTTGGGATTCTCTGTGAAAGCTCATGACAAAGCTTTTTGTGTCCAAGGAAAGCTGCGACATGAAGCACGTTTCTGCCATATTTATCACACGCTGTTGCTCTCTCCACGTTTATGCCTTGTTGATTGCCACTAAGCAGTACTCCTATAATTATTCTAAATGCCACCTCGTCGCTTGCACCTTCGGCAGCGTAATGGAATGTTGTCTTTCCTTCATCGTCTTGGTCAAGAGGATCGGCTGCTTCATTCAGCAGTTTCAGAACAAGTTCCTCATAGCCAATTCGGGAAGACTCACGCAGATACGATGAAAGATGCGGCTTCTTAAAATAAGATTGTGGTTGGATGGACTGTGACAGCAGCCACACGACCATTCTCACATTGTTGTCTTGACACTCAACAGCAAAATGCAAAGGTGTCTTTCTATTGTTGTCCATGGCATCCACCAAGCGAGCGCTGATTTCAACACTGACTTCTGCTTGCGTTGAAATCAGAACACGAACAACCTCTTCATTTTGCTGCTTGCGCAGAAGTGCATAGTGTAGTGGAGTCTGACCATTCTCGTCCATGGAAGTCACGCTAGCGTTGTGTTGAAGGAGGAGTCTACACATACTCGCATGACCACAAAAAGCGGCTCTGTGTAGAGGAGTCCTCTTTTTATGGTCAACTGCGTTTGCAAGGCTCTCTTTTGCAAGCAGCTTTCTTGCAATTTCTAGTCCCTTGGATTGATCATCCAGTTTTGCTGCATGGTGCAATGCTGTCTTTCCTTTTTTATTATCTGTTTCGGAGGGCTGTACGCGACTGTCTAGGAGCCTTTCTACCAAATATACATCTCCTTTCTTTGCTCCCTGAACAAGAAAGGTGTTTAAAACATCATACTTGCCGTTATAGCTGAATGTTCCGAACCCTTGGTCACGTAAAGTCTTTTTAAACAGATTGTAATTGCCCTTGTCCTTTCTTGCCGCTGCTTCTACTAGCTTCCATTGACTGTACGTGCCATAAAAGGTCCCGTTTAAGAGCTCGTGGGCGCAGGCAATCAGGGATGCGGCAAATTCACGATCGTCCTTCGTCTTTCTACCTGCTATTGAATCAGGATGCATAACCGAACTATTGTGGAGGTTGCAGCACTCTGTTACGATCGCGACAGCCATGGCGTCTGCCGCAACATACCAGACTGTATCAGCAACGGCCTCCCAAGTCAACTCCTCGCTTGTGTCGAAACCAAGTTCCTGAAACCTCTCCAAATCCTCCGTCAAGCCCATTTCTTCCCAACACTTATCACCAATGTCCATCAGCTCTGTCGAGAATAGCGCCTTTGATGGAATATCGTTTCGACTTATATCCCGTACGGAATTTTGAATGTCAATCATCAAGGCTCGCATAGAAGCGCAAGAAAAATCTTGTTTTGGCACTCTGCTCTTTGCGCGCAGACCGTGCAACTCCCTGGCCACTTCGCTTACTAGTTTGCTTGCCGCTTCTGTTTTACCGCCTTCATTTGTTACAATCCCCCAAGTGTGACTCTCGTCTTTTTGGCCCTCAATCAACCAATGAAGGACCTCGTAATTCCAGTCTTCACAACACAAGAACCAAGCAGCATTCCTTCCTTCTTTACTTAAGCGAACCTTGGAATATAGGAACGCATTCCTGCTATCTTTTGCGAATAATGTACAAGCGTCAGCCTAATGATTTACATTGAAACAGTAACACAACTTTAAGCTTTGAAATTTTCAGTGAACATAATTTGCCACCTGCATTCAACTACGTTTTATCCTAGTTAATCAAGCCAAGAGAAGTTATGCGTACCTGTGTTAAATATCTCGGAAGTTGGTAACTCAATGACGGGGCCCTCAATGACTAACATGTATCCAAGACAGCTTCTGAAACCCACTTCTACATGGAAGTCATAACCAGAGCCTCCGATCCAGCCATCTAGAAGACGGGCTCTGTCCCATTTCTCTAACAGATTAGTACGCTTTATCCATTCCAGATTATCCTTCGCTTCTTCCACAGTTGCCAAACGCCATCCGGATGGAGTTCGGCAACTCCTTGGATCCTTTCTCAACCCCATATTAATCTTTATCTTTGGCTAACCAAACCGAATCAAACGCAAGACGTTATATAACAACGAGAATCGAGCTAGAGTTACCTAAGGACCAGTGTAATCGTGGTAAATTTTTTAATTTAAATATAATGATTATTTATTATTTATGGAGATAAAGTTATGTTATCGGAAACAGGAAACGTGAAAACCTTTCGCATGGTAAAAATGCAAAAAGATCCTTTATCATTGAATTACTCATAAGAAATGATACATGAATTTAAAAATTAAGTTCTTTTAAAAAAAAAGTAGATTCCAAGTTCAAGTTCTTAATTTGCACCACTTAGAAGTATTTTTAAGCAATAAAATAAACTGGGCACACTACTGCGCAAATATATATACCACAATTGATACCAAAATGCTATAAAATGGACCGTCCAAATGCCTCCCTGTTATCCAATTTACTTGTACTAATGACAAGTCTATTTTTATAGAAAAAAGTAAAGATATGTAATGCCCACTCTTTAAAAAGTAATGATTGATGTCCACGCCTCGAATTAAAGTTGACAATGCCTACCCCTTAAAAAATTGTGGATTGGATTTACCCGCACCACTCATTAAAATCTAAATCTAAAGCAGTGACATTATCCATCCAAATAATCAAATTAATCGATTATTAATTATCATAATACAGCGGGTGGAAAAGATAACAATAAACTGAAAAGACAGTCAAAATACAAAACATTGGTAAAACTTGTTATAAATTTTGTAATGCTTTCAAATACCTCTCTCCACAGGATGACAAGGAAACGTTATCACTATAATTAAAAAGCTGGGTACGTACAGATCAAGTCACTTTTTTCTCTCCCAGGACTTGACTTTGTTTGAGAGCTGACATGAAAAGATGGAAGTGGTCTGTGAAAGATGAAATCCGTGGAAAATAGAGAAAAATCAAAACGCAAGACAGGAACAGTCTTTGCTACCTACCTTTCCCTCACTACCGATCAATGAACGGTATTTCAATTGAAATTTGGTAGCACTCACTTTATCTCAAATCAACCACACCAAAATCAAAACGGTCCCCAGGAAGAATCTTCGCTATGTAACGCTTTCGACGAAGCGGAATCAGCTAGATTGTAAAAGTCAAAATCCCTTTGGTTGTTCCTCTGCCAAAATCCCACGTTTGCAATGGTAGGACATTTACTGAAGCAGGTTAGATTTTTCTTCACGTCCAGTTAAAATATAGCTGTAACACGTCCCTATTTTGCACGGATTTCTCACATTGGTGATGTTGATCATTCACCATTTACTCCGACCGGGTCAGTTCATTTTTCAAATTCCACAGGACAGATAATTATAATAAATAGTACATTCACTCTTACATTCCACATGGGTCACTTGATGAACTACTGCCATGGTAGTACATTTACTGAAGCAGGACAAGGTCTGTCGTATCATTGAATCGAGATTTGGTTTTTCTTCACTTCAGTCCACAGGGAACCAGGGCTAGTACATGCAGGCTAACTTTCCACCCGTGAAGGAATATGCCCAACACTTTCCTCTCACTTTTGAGAATTCTTCCTTTTTTCGTGTGGAAATGGATTGACTAAAAGTTCAATTGATATAATTTAAATATCGAGGACTCCGTCAATGAAAATGACCAATCTTTCTGAATGTTCTGAACACTTCCCATTTCCCCACCTCTACAGTAAATGAAGTCTTACGATTGAAATGAAATGAAATAATTTAATAACGTGGAGTAACTTTGCAGCTCTACGATTTTTTTTTAATATAGATGTTAAAAATACAATTAAAAACAATAATTGATTATAAAGTAGGTTTCTTATTTTTAAATATTGATGGTGTATTAATTTTAGAAACTTAAGAAAATTTAGATGGATTGGAAATAGACAATCATTGAGAGACGATGAACAATCTAGACCTTATAGGGAGGGCATAAACACTCAATTTCATTAAGATTGTGTTGCAGTTTGATAAGCTTAGTTGTCATTAATATCAAGAGTATGTCTAAGATTGTTGCAATGGGATTGCCATTGATGTAAGAGAGTTGTTGATGTCAAAAGAGTGTTGTAATCTGGCTGCTTCGTTGCCACAGTCTCTGAGAAATGCTTCATTGGCGATGTTTTGCTCATGCAATTTGGAAGTTAACTTTTTGGTGTGTCAAGGCATGTGTGATCCAAGTTTTAGTTCATTTGGATTCTAGAAAGGTGTGTTTGTGAGTGATAGTTTGAAGATTGTGTTGCTTTTGTGTTGTTGTTCTCAGTAATGCAATGTTTGGCTTTGTATTCCTCTGTGTTTGCAAAAAAGGTTGTGCAGATCAAAAGATAAGTTGTTGATGTTGTGAAGGTATTATATCCATAGTTTCATATAATTTGTCCTTCTGCAAAGAAAGTTAGAAGTTATAGAGTGTAGGATTGTGTTGTCTAGTGACTGGGTTCAATGTTTGTTGGCTTGCGTCAACTTGTTATTGTTTGAAGTTGTGAAAGGGATGTATGAGAGTGTTCCTATGTATCATGTGATGTTTCATGTTGTTTTGCACTGGTTTCTCTAGAACAGGGTGTGATCCAAAATGAAGGTGTTGTTGGGTTATGCTTTTGCTTGGCCGACTAGGGTATGTTGAAGGTGTGTGCCACAAGTTCATGTTTGTACAGAGTCCACAGAGTGTTTGAAGGTGTTATATGGGTCTGCTGACTCATTTGGAAGAAGCACAAGTAATGTTTTATCATTCATGTGTACCGCTAATATTGTGAAAGCTGACATACTTCATGTTTCATGTTTTCTTGCTTAAGGCTAACCTAATTTGAATGTGTTAAGCATGTAGATGTTGTTCATTCAAGACCGATGCTATGAAAAGTGTTTAGGACCAAGTGAAGCATGTGTTGGAATCCACAAGGCGTGTTCCTCTTCCTGGTGTTGTGTGTAGTCTGTTTAAGTCCTTCTCTCTGGGTATGTGCAAGATCATCGCAGAAAAAACATGGCCTTAAGTGGCAAAAAATTCAAAAAAATCAGAATTAGGCAACTTGACGTAAAAATTTGAATAAGTTATCTGTATTATTTCAAAAATATGTAAGAATAGAATCTGTAGATAATTGAATGTAGTTTCTAAACTACTAGGTTTATTTTATTCTTTAAAATCTATTTGGTAAAAATTTGAAATTTCAAATCAGTAGTACTTAAATTTCAGGGAAAAAATAAAAAGTAGGTGTCTCTCTGACCACCCTAACCACAATAAAATGATAATATTTTTTTACAAAATTTTAAATATAACTAGAGAACTCATGTCCGGATGTGATGCATATTTTTTTGTATTTCTTTTCCAAGTAAATAATTAATTATGATTTTTTTATTACAACTTTTAAAAAATATAAAAACTCATGTCTGACCACCTTAATTTGGTCAAAAATTCATGAAATTCAATATTTTTTTTTAATCCTATAGTATGCGAAGCATAGAATGTGACACATGTTTTGGATTAAAAAAAGGTGATATCGTTTGAAAGTTATAGATGTTTTTCAATCAACCTATCAATCAGGATTTTAGTCGTAATACAAATAGAAAATAAATAATAATTATTTATTAAATTCAAAGTAAAGCATAATTTATATAATTGGTGGAACTTAGTTAAGAATCTCCTTAAAAAACCCTTTTTTCGTTTCATCAATTTTGTGTAAAAAAAATGTCATCAGCCACATACCGTACACATACCCATCATATCGCCACTTTTTGGCCCATCATGATCCTGCACATACCCCTCTACACATTTCATATTGATTATTTGATCTTTGGCTGAATTGTAATTGTAATATTATTGGTGTTATTGGATGACATGTGATTGTAATCAATGTAATATCATGTATATATTATAAACCTAGTTGATCTAGGTTTGGTGTATTGAAAAATGATGTGTAATGGATTACGATATTTGTATAAGCAACTGAAAAAGAAAAAGAAAAAGTTTTAGATCATGTCTGGATTCAATTTGAGCATATCTCTATAATAGAAGGGAAGTGAAGAGCATGCCTAGTTGTTTACTAGAGGCAGTGACCCAAAGGAAAAGTTTCTTGAATGCTAAAAGCAGTGAGCCAATAAGCTATAAAGAAGATATTTGTAAAAGAAACATAGTACAATTACAATCATCAAAAGAGAAGGGAAAAAGCAAAATTACAATCATCAAAAGTATTGAGCTTAATTGTAAGATTCAAATAGCAAAAGGATTGTTGAACACCCAATATACTAAGAGGGTGGTGAATCAGTATTCACTGAAATTAACTAACTTCATTAACTTAAACATCCATTCAAAGCATCACATTAAACTTGTAGTAATGTGTGGACACCGAAAAAAGTAACCCTTCTACTTTTTCTATCTCGTTTGGGCCCTCCTTGTGGTTTTCGCTTAATATTGCCTTGATTTAATGTTGTAATGTGGATAACACAAATTCACATTAGGTCTTGGGCCCTTGTGAACTAAAAGGATTCAAATGGTACCTTACTTAAATGTTGTGAAGTGTTGCAACACACTTTCACACTTTTTTAGGGTCTTGTTAATCTATTTCACCTAAATAACCTCTTGAACATTAATTACCAAGCCTTATTACATAGAGTTGTAAAGTGTTGTAGACAACTTTCACACTTTTCTAGGTTTTTCTTTAATAATTGGGCTTTTCTTATGTTTTAATTGGCCCCATTTTACATCCACAAGCCTTATTTATGTTTATTTTTTAGAATAATCTTGATAATATCATTTAAAGCATCAAAATCTCAAACACCCACCTTAAATCCCTAAGGTGGGACTCATTCGCCATTTCCCCCTTAGGTGGGACGCATTCGCCCAAGATGGTGAATGAGTCCCCTTTAACTCAAAATTCAAATCTAATTCAAAATTTTTGCGGGTTTTTATTCTCCAAGATCTAAGGTCGGCATGTGATGTTGGAATTTCGGGAATTATTGCATAATTGAGTATAAATACAAGCTTCTTCCCCTCATTTTCATACCTAGCATTCAAGTATTCATGCATATAGTTTACAAGAGAATTTGAGCATTCACAAGAGCATTCAAGGCATTTCAAGGGCAGATTATCATGCCATCAAGAGCATTTTCAAGTATCATTCCTCATGCCAAAGATTGTTTGCATCATGTTGTTTTAGAGCTAACATTTTTGATGTGGGATTGTGTGATTCAAGCAAGCATTACACTCAAGATCTATCAACATCAAGATAGAGTTCAAGTCCTTAGCCATTGGAGCCAATACTTACATGCTTGCAACACTTTATTGCTAGGGTTTGGTGAGTTGCAACATCATTATTTTTGAATTCATCATTCTCCATTCTATTTCATTTCATTTCAAAGGTTTAATTACCAACAAGGGGTTTGACCAAGGAAAATCACTATTCACTAACCCCACAACATTTTTTCCTCTTCTTGTGTTTGATTTACAGAGCTAGGTTGTAGATTTACCAAGAAGTTAAGATTGGAAAAGTGATCAAAACAAGTCAAAGTTGTCAAATTCCTAAGAGAATTTTGGAGAAGATCTGCAGGCTGAATTCTGCAGTTTCAGACCTAGATCTGTATCAGAAGCAAAATAGTAGATTGAGGGCTACAGTTTCTTGTTTTCAATTTTCAAAAATTTAGAGGTGGGTTGATTCACTGCTATTGGCGAATGAGTCCCACTGCCCATGCCTAAACAATAATTTTGCATATCTGAGTACCCATGTTTTCGAAGCCTATTCTGACACAGTCTTCCTAAAATTGGACTAATCTGCATATCTTGGCGTATGAGTCCCAATTGGTATCAACAATGAATTTTTTAGGATTACAAAGCTCCATTCCATCTCCAACAAGTTTCTAGGTGCAGATTTCCAGTTTCATAGCTTTTTGTTACTTTTTACTTGCATTCTTAGGTCATTTAGAATTAGTTTGCATAGCACACTATATTTTCAAACATTTTACATTTTCCAAGTTTACACTTGGTGGTGAACCCATTTCTTGTCTCCATTCATCTCCAAGGATATCTTACAGTTAGGTCTCTCATATCCTTCATTGGGTTGAGATATCTAAGATATTGTTGAGTGTGAACATTGTGAAATCGGATCCACCTTCTTTTTATTTTGTGTGCACAAGGAAGTTGAGCATCCATTTCCTGTGTCCACATTTTGGCGAACCCAACTTCTGAGCATCATAATTCTGATTTGGAGTGCATTTATATCCTAGATTTAGCTTGCATTATATTTTGCATTAGTTAATTTGCATTCTAGGGTTTCAAATTTTGCATTAGTGAAAAGTTAATTTAGCTTGCATTATTCCACTTAATTTCATTAAAAATTAGCAAAATTCTGCATTTGCATCTCAGATTTGCATTAAATAAAATAAAAAGCATAAAATTCATTTTAAAAATTCTAAATTTTTTCAAAAACATCAGTACCAGGACTCATTCGCCACCTTGGGAAAATCACTCTCTTTGCACATTTTACATAGAATTTTTTGGCATTTAATCTTCATTTTCTTAGTTGTTTGTTGTTGGTATCTCTTTGTTTCAATTTGCATATTTTCTATTTCATTCAATTGATTGCATCTAGTCTAATTTCATCCATCTTTTGCATTGCTTAAAATGAAAATTTAATTTACAACATTGTTCCATAGTTTAAAATCTTGAACTTGCAAGGTGATCCCACAATAGTGGTTTACAATTTTTGGCCAAACTGGACATTGAAATTATTTCTTTTTAACTAAATATTCACATTTGAGCACCTATAGTGGCTAAACCGTGAGGAATTTGAAGATGATGCAAACTAGAGTCTCGTCACAATTTGTCTGTAGATTCTTTTTTTTTTTCAATTTTTTTGGAATCAAATTGCACTTCTTTCTCCATCTCCCATGAAAATTGGTTTTTTTCAGAAAACAACATGTTTAAAAAGTGACACACACCATATAAAGCATAACTATTTTTCCATGAAGGATAAAATTCTAATTCTTTCAAATTTAGATTTGTAACTCTGATATCTAGTGCTTCCACTTTAGATAGTTTTTATTATTTTTTCTTTAATCAAGTTTTGAAGTCAAACCAATTACAATTTAGACATAGCACGACTGTATAACGCATAATTTTTTTTTGTATATATCGAAATTCAATTTTTTTTTTTTGGATCAAGGACTTCTATATCTGGTGCACTCATATTTTTCAATTTTTTTTATAATTTGCTATTTTTCCACATGTGCAAAACAAAGACCTTCATTTTCGGTGAAGAACCTATGTTTAATAAAATTAAAAAAAAAAATACATAATAAAACCAAAACATATTAAAATTATATTTGTTGGATAGCTTGTTTCAAGGAGTACCTAATTCTAGTTGGGTTTCTGAAGACTCCTCCATTTTCATCCTCAACCCAAGCTCCAAAGCATAAAAAATTAGACATTTTTTGTGTCTCAGGAGGGAGATGAGGGGCAAGGGGGTTTCATTCGAACCTCCTTTCCATAAGGGGTTTTCCTTGAATTTTTGGACGGGAAAGCATCAAAAGGGTTCTCTCGAATCCTGGTTTGAACAAACCCTTTATGGGTTCGCTTGAACCAATAGGTTCATACGAACCCCTCTCCCGGAACATCATCAAACTCTAAGAGATATGTACCAAATTTTAACCCCTGCATATGTTGCTCTTACTAACTTCCAAGTTAGTTTAGATAAGAATCCAACACTAGATTCACGTAGAGTAGGGCAAAAAAGTACTCCAACAACCCCCTACCTAAACATCATCAGACTTTGATGGATATGTACAACATTTTAACCTTGCCTATGTTTCCCTTAACAACTTCCAAACATCTACTAGCCATAACCCCCCTCATTCTCCTGTGAAACAATTTCAATTTTCTGGCCTTTTAGAAGAGAATATGTTTGGTCATCTTGCTGGACTATTACACCTCATGTTGACTTAGCTAATCCAAAAAACACTAAAACAAATAGTCCTATGGAGGAGCCAAAACCATTCCCTAGCTTTATGGTGAATTAGTCAATTTTGCAAAGCCTATTTTGTATAATTTATGTTTGATTTAGCAAAAAGTTTTTTTGTAGACCATACCTAATTTTCAATATCCACAAACTGGTCATTTTGGAATGTTATTTTCTAGATGATGTAACCATTTTTGCATACCATGCCTATTACTTTGCAATATCTACAGGGTGGTCATTTTGGAATGTTATCATTTTCTAGATGATGTAAGCTTTTTTTGCAAACCAAGGCTTCTTCACAATATGTAGCAAGCTGGCAGTTTTGTAATGTTTTAAAATTCCATACATTGTAACCATTTTTGTAGACCATAAGTACTTTGCAATGACTACAGGTTTCATAATTTTGTATTGTTTCTATTTTGCAGACAATGTAAAACTTTCTGCAGACCATGCAATGTCTACAGGCATGTCATCTTGTAAAGTTTCAATTTTTGAGACAATATAATTTTCTTTTGTAGAGCACATTCACCTACTTTGTAATGTTTAGATTTTGCAGAAAATGTAAAATTCCAATAACTGTTTGTTTATTTGCTTATCATATGAAAGTTTTCAACAGTTCAATTATCAACAGAAAATATTAATTAAACTTAAAAATGTGAGTAAGATTGACATATGAAATTCTATTTTAACTGCTTGAGATCCTTGAAGACATTAGAATTGAGATAAGATTTCTCAGTTCCATCTGAGAATGCCACTTCTTGTATTGGTATATCTCAAGCAAGATGGACTAATCGGCCTACCTCCTAAATTCACTTACGATTACTGGCAGTAGCCATCTAAAGTTATCTTATCTGTCTCTATTTGAGTATTCAGAAATCAATGAAGTATAAATAGACTACTACACTGGGTCTTACAAGAATGAGTATTGAAGTTACCGGTAATGTGTCTAAAAAATGCTGAAGAAACTGACCCTACATCCAGACAATTGGATCTGCAAGCATGCTCCAAAAAAATGATGAATGAGAATGCTCAAGAATGTGAAAGTAGTTTGGAGCAAAAAATTTTTTAAAAGTGGATATAGAGAATGACAGAGAATCTAGAAGGTTACTAGACGTTAGAACAGATCTAAAGTTGGATTCAAAATCAAGCTTCAAGCGAAATCCCTACATCAATGAGTATGCTAGAGGTGATAATGTTGCATCTGGAGCTACAAATTTGGCATAAATGAATGGAGCTTCTAGAAGGACGCTCTCAGCATCAATGGAAGAACATGTTATAACTGCTTGAGATCCTGGAAAACCCGTGCTGGGAGCTGAGGGTTGATAAAGTTGTATGTGTCCATGGAAGTCTCTATTGTAAATACTAAATTTTTGTCATGGGATAATTTGGAATAAGTGTCTATTACAAAGAGTGAATTTTTGTCATGGGAACCTTCATTGTATCCACCTTGTGCTATGTAGTCAAGGCTCACACACATATATGTTGTTTGGATTCAATTTATTGTTTGTAGAGAAAATTAGCTATTCTCACTATGTGTGATTGGCCGACAAAGCCATACTTTCCCACCTAATACCCTTCTCTGCTCGTTTCTACTTTAAAATGATTTCAATTTACTATTTGTACTTGACAAAGGCGTTGGTAGAAAAGGAAAATTCAATATTCATTCTTGTAAGACCCGGTGCATTCTTGTAATGTGTCTCAAAAATGTTGAAGAAACTGACCCTAACATCCTCATGGCGCATCTTATGTCAACCCATCTCAAACACATGTGGACTTCTCACAGACATATATGCGGTGCGAACCAGGGCATGAGATCATCCTGTAGCCGTGGAGTTGTGGCAACACAGGAGGAGGAAATGAAGAAGCCTATTGTAGGAGGAGGAGGGGAGAATATTAATAAGGGGTTTTGGATGAGAGATCCAAACTCTGGAAACTGGCTTCCTCACGATCATTTCCATGACATAGACGTTGCAGAGCTCAGAGAGAAACTCCTCTCCAGACAATCTGCTTGGCAACCCTTGATTTTGTAATAATGTTTCAAAGAATCACTTAATTTTCTACCTAGTTTTAATTTTTTTCAGCATAACACAATATCACAGGATGATAAATTCAAGATGTAATCAAGGAAAAATCAGATTTGTTAAAGGATTTAGCACAATAACATTAAAATCCATTGAAGTAACAAAGTACAAAGGAAATAAATATGAAAACAAAAGGAACAATGTTACCATAAGTCTTCATCTTCCATGATTCACCTTTGTTACACCTTCTAGCTTGCAGCAAATAGAAATGCCCTCAGATTTCAAATGAGCAACTATGACTAACGACAAAGCCCTATGCAAGTGTTGAAGGATTTGTATAAAAGAAATGAACTCACAATAGACTAAGAATGACAATGACTGCAAATGACAATGACTGCAAAATAATAATAGCCTAGGTTGACAGAAAATGAGCATGAGATAGAGAGGAAAATAAGAACAAAATTGCCATTTTATAAAAATTGCAATTTTGAATGTGTGGCCAGGATGAGAAGATGACAAATACCCTAGAATCAATGATCAAGATTGAATGTTGTAGTATGAAATAGGGTTAGGTCAAAATTAGGGCAAATGATAAAGATGAATGGCCAAGATTGAATTATAAGATAATTCAATCAAGGGCTGAAATTAAATGAGATGTCAGAAGATAAGATTGGCACAGACAAAGAGGTTGCTGGAGAAATTAAATAATAAAATTTATTTACTCCAGGTGACCAGTGAATAATTTAAATAATAAAGATATTATTTAATTATAGAGGAATGTGACAAAGGAATTATTTTGAATTAAATGATGATTTAATTCAAAATTCAAAAGAGTGGGCTAAATTAAAATTTATTTAATTTAATGAGAGAGAAGAGGCTAATGAATAATTAAATAATTGGAAATAATTATTTAATTATAGTGGAGTGACAAAATTAAATAAATTAGAATTTATTTAATTTTAGAAAGAAGGACTTAATTATGATGTAATTAAATAAATAAAATTTATATTAATTAATTAAGAAGAAAATAAAATGAATTAATTAAATAATTAAAATTATTTAATTAATAGAAGAATTATGACTTTAGAAAATAATTAAATAATTAAAAATTATTTAATTATTAAGAATGAAAGGGGCAATGTTGAATAATCTAAGAGTTGCAAGCCTACGACAATTTTATGTGTCTACACAAGAAAACCCCAAAATGGATCATACAAAATAAAAGGTAAAATGCCTCTGGAGAATTAGATAATTCAGATGGACAGTTGAAATTTCTATAGATTTTAAATCCTAACCAGATCCAAGCCAAAAAAATTGAACAGTACACAAAAAATCATAAATTTCCATTAAGTTAAAAATTGAAGCCATTACACAGAAAGATCATACAAAAATTTAAGCAAAAAGAAAAAAAGAAATGGTTCATAGCCTCAGTAAGGTCATAAAAGACCTTACCAACTCTATAGATCCAAACTTTGATTGGCTGTCATCCATTGAAGACCCTCCAAAAGATAAGTCTTGCCCTGTGCAACCCAAAATGCAGTGAGAAAACAAAAATAAAGCTAATAATGCAATTAA
Organism: Sequoia sempervirens; assembly: GCA_007258455.2. NCBI lineage: Eukaryota > Viridiplantae > Streptophyta > Pinopsida > Cupressales > Cupressaceae > Sequoia > Sequoia sempervirens. The sequence goes on along the minus strand of VDFB02270651.1, from coordinate 482,889,915 downwards.
AAAACACATAATCCTTACTTTCTGGACACACCCCTTCCATGGTTGCAGTTGTAATCGTTCCTAGGTGACACGAAGCACTGTGGAGGCAACACAAAGGAGTGGTGGAGGTCGAAGCAATGTGGTGGCGACAACAATGAAACTCCGGTTATGTTCAACCATAAGGATGCAACAATTAGGGTTAGGTTTATTTTATTTACCCATTCGTAGTTTACTATTAATTTTTAAATGCAAAATACACAAATTAACATATAATATATCATAGTTTTAAGACAATTAATAAATAATAGTTGTTTATTTGTATTTAGTTATTAATATTAGGATGTGTAATTTATAATTACTTTTTATTCATATTAGAGTGTATAGGTATTATATTTTCATGAGAAACTGTTCAACTATTGGTGCAAGTCTATTAAAAGATCCGGGGTGGTAATTCACTACGATGGGTAGGGGGTTAGAAAAGTGGTGTTTTGGATACTTTTTATGATTACACATAATAAAGATATCAAAATTGCTCGTGACAACTTGAAACCTTAGTTATAAGTAGTCAACTAGTTGAAGAAGATTGTATTAAATTTTTAGAGTCATCCGACATCGAGAAATTATATTTTGAGAGACACAAAGTTAGGGTGCACAACTACTGGGTCCTTTCCCCTATTGAAGACAAACAAAAACTCAAGAGTCAGAATTTCTTTATTTTTCATTTGTAAAATTTGGGCAAGACAAAGTGCGTTTGTGAATGGACTGGCTGCATTATTTTTGAATCCTTTTGTGAAATCTCCTATTACTGTGGGAATCTCAAGAGAATGGGGAATGGGAAAGTCAAGCCTTATGGTTCAGGTAATCATATTTTAGCACATTTACTTCACATTGTTACATCTGGTAGTAATCTGAATCGTTGTGCTTCTAGACAGAGTGCATTCTTATAAAGACAACGGCTCAGTTAGCATTCTCAAATTCATTTCCAAAAGAAGATGATTATCCTGGAGCAATCAAATCCAATTTATCTGCACAAGGGGAAGCTAGGCGTAGAAAAATAGCAGATGCATTAGAGAGGTTATTGACAACAAAAAGTAGAGTGACACAATCTAATGTAAACGAGGGTGAGCTAAAGTTCACTATTATTCAGAAGTTGTGAATGTTTATTAAACTGGTCTTTAGCAAGGCAAAGAACACCACAACAAAGGTACAATTTGAGACATTAAGTTCAAATGATATTTTAAGAGAATATTTTTCAGTCAATAAATGAATTTGTAATCCTTCAATATTAAATAATGTATTTTAAAATTAAAGGATACATTAATAATTTTATAAATTATTAATATTTTCTATGATGCAATGGTTATGTATGTGACATGTTGATAAGTTTATTGAGATTTAAAACTTTATTAAATATTTATATTGGATGTTATCAATTTTTTATTATTTGCATTTTAATTTTTTTTAAATTCTATTTTTTAATTATACATATTATATATATAATATTTTATCCAATCAAAAATTTATTTTACTTAGTTTCAAAAGATAAGATTTTATTAAAAAAAAAACAAAATAACGTGTAAGAATATATTTAACTTTTGTCAAACTTACTTTTCCTTTATATATTTTATTAAATGCTACTTCTTTATTTCATTTACACTTGCTTAAATATATAATTTTTAATATTTATTTTATATTAAAATTTTGATTTTTTAAATAATATTTTTTAATAGGAAAACAACTTGTCCAAATTTTAATACATGCAATTTATAAAACCTAATAAAAATATCCAAAAAAATTCACACTTTTATTGGTTTCGATAATTAATTTTCTTTAGTTATAAGATATGTAATGCCCACTCTTTAAAAATCAAAACGGTCCCCAGGAAGAATCTTCGCTATGTAACGCTTTCGACGAAGCGGAATCAGCTAGATTGCTAACGTCAAAATGGGCAAGTTGCAGGGTCTTCCTTTTGGTTTTTCATCTGCCAAAATCCAATTGCAACAGGTCTGCCATGGTAGGTCATTTACTGAAGCAGGTTTGATTTTTCTTCACGTCCAGTTAAAATATAGCTGTAACTCATCCCTATTTTGCACGGATTTCTCACAGTAGTGATGTTGATCATTCACCATTTACTCCGACCGGGTCATTTCATTTTTCAAATTCCACAGGACAGATAATAATGATAAATGGTACATTCACTCTTAACATTCCACATGGGTCACTTGATGAACTTAGAGTAGGACATTTACTGAAGCAGGACAAGGTCTTTCATATCATTGAATCGAGATTTGATTTTTTTAACTTCATTCAACAGGGAAGCAGGGCTAGTACATGCGGGCTAACTTTCCACACGTGAAGGAAGATGCCCAACACTTTCCTCCCACTTTTGAGAATTCTTCCCTTTTTCGTGTGGAAATGGATTGACCAAAAGTTAAAATTGATGTAATTTAAATATCGATGACTCCGTCAATGAAAATGACCGATCATTCTGAAAGTTCTGAGCACTTCCCATTTCCCCACCTCTACGGTAAATGAAGTCTTACGATTGAAACGAAATGAAATATTTTTAATAACGTTAGTAACTTTGCAGCTCTACGAATTTTTTTTAATATAGATGTTAAAAATACATTAAAAACAATAATTGATTATAAAGTAGGTTTCTTATTTTTAAAATATTGATGGTGTATTAATTTTAGAAACTTAAGAAAATTTAGATGGATTGGAAATAGACAATCATTAAGAGAGGATGAACAATCTAGACCTTACAGGGAGGGCATAAACACTCGGTTCCATTAAGATTGTGTTGCAGTTTGATAAGCTTAGTTGTCATTAATATCAAAAGTATGTCTAAGATTGTTGCAGTGGGATTGCCATTGATCTAAGAGAGTTGTTGATGTCAAAAGAGTGTTGTAAACTTGTTGCTTCATTGCCATAGTCTCTGAGAAATGCTTTGTTGGTGATGTTTTGCTCATGCAATTTGGAAGTTAACTTTCTGGTGTGTCAAGGCATGTGTGATCCAAGTTTTAGTTCATTTGGATTCTAGAAAGGTGTGTTTGTGAGTGATAGTTTGAAGATTGTGTTGCTTTTGTGTTGTTATTCTCAGTGGTGCAATGTTTGGCTTTGCATTCCTCTATGTTTGCAGAAATGGTTGTGCAGATCAAAAGATAAGTTGTTGATTATGTGAAGGTGTTATATCCAAAGTTTCATATAATTTGTCCTTCTGTGGAGAAACTTATAAGTGATAGAGTGTAGGACTGCGTTGTCTAGTGATTGGTTTCAATGTATTTTGGCTTGCACGAATTTGTTATTGTTTGAAGTTGTGAAAGGGATGTATGAGAGTGTTCATATGTATCATGTGATGTTTCATGTGTTGTTTCACAAAATATTTTCTTGTTTCTCTAGAATAGGTTGTGATTTGAAATGAAGGTGTTGTTGGGTTATGCTTTTACCTAGTTGACTAGGGCATGTTGAAGGTGTGTGCCACAATTTCATGTTTGCACAGAGTTCATGGAGTGTTTGAAAGTGTTGTATGGGTCATGTTGACTCATCTAGAAGAAGCACAAGTAATGCTTTATCATTCATGTGTACCGTTTATATTATGAAGGCTGACATACTTCATATTTCATGTTTTCTTGCTTAAGGCTAACCTAATTTGAATGTGTTAAGCATGCAAATGTTTTTCATTCAAGACTAATGCTATGAAAAGTGTTTAGGACCAAGTTAAGCATGTATTGGAATCCACAAGGTGTGTTCCTCTTCCTGGTGTTGCGTGTAGTCTGTTTGGGTCTTTCTCTCTACACATTTCATGTTGATTATTTGATCTTTGGCTGAATCATAATTGTAATATTATTGGTGTTATTGGATAACATGTGATCATAATCAATGTAATATCATGTACACATTATAAACCTAGTTGATCTAGGTTTGGTGTGTTGAAAAGTGATGTGTAATGCATTATGATATTTGTATAAGAGATGGAAAAAGAAAAAGAAAAAGTTGTAGATCATGTCTAGATTCAATTTGAGCATATATCTATAATAGAAGGGAAGTGAAGAGCATGCCTAGTTGTTTACTAGAGGTAGTGAGCCAAAGGAAATTTTTCTTGAATGCTAAAAGCAATGAGCTAGTAAACTGTAAAGAAGATATTTGCAAAAGAAACATAGTAAAATTGTAATCATCAAAAGAGAAAGGAAAAAGTAGAATTACAATCATCAAAAGGATTGAGCTTAATTGTTAGATTCAAGTAGCAAAAGGATTGTTGACCACCTTGAATACTAAGAGGGTGGTGAATCAGTATTCACTAAAATTCACTAACTTCATTAACTTAAACATCCATTCAAAGCATCACATTAAACTTGTAGTAATGTGTGGACACCGAAAAAGTAGCCTTTCTACTTTTTCTATCTCGTTTAGGCCCTCCTTGTGATTTTGGCTTAATTTTTCCTTGATTTAATGTTGTAATGTGGATAACAAAAATTCACATTAAGTCTTGGGCCCTTGTGAACTAAAAGGATTCAAATGGTACCTTACTTAAGTGTTTTGAAGTGTTGCAACACACTTTCACACTTTTCTATTGTCTTGTTAATGTATTTCACCTAAATAACCTCTTTTAATAAATTACCAAGCTGTATTTCAAAGAGTTGTAAAGTTTTGTAATACACTTTCACACTTTTCTAGGTTTTTCTTTAATAATAATTAGGCTTTTCTTATGATTTAATTGTCCCCATTTTACATCCACAAGCCTTATTTATGTGTATTTTTTAGAATAATCATGATAATATCATTTAAAGCATCAAAATCTCAAGAACCCACCTTAAATCCCTAAGGTGGGACTCATTCTATTAGAGTAAAGGTTTAAATTTAATCATGTTAATTAAATTACCTTTATCTCCTTCTTAACATTTCACCTTAGTTTGCATAATAAGACATTTAATAATTATATTAATTATTAAATGTATTATCCTTTTAGGGTTTTGTTGATCTCCTTTCTTAAGGATTGATCTTTTATGTAATTATGCTAATTCAGTTGTTGAGAATATAGTTTTTGAATTTCACAGAGCAAAATATCTCTTTCTCTCTTTCTCCATTTTTTCTTCCCTGTGATAGGTATTCTTGGATGCAGGTGTTCTTTGACTCTGAATTTGGGTTTGACAACTTCAACATCATATCAGAGCATAGACCTGCTGTAGCCTGTTCCTGATTTTGAAGAATTTGGGGTTGAAAGGGTTAGATCTGGCTTTCACAGGTTTATAGGGTATTTTTGTGTGGATCTGGGTTACTTTGAATTTTGGGTGCATTTTGGGCCCAAACTGACCTCACGGTTGGACTCAGAGTGGCCAAAAACCCATATTTTCATATATGGCATGCCCTATTTGAGCATAGTTGCACCAGAAGGCAAATTTTTTTAGGCCCCAAGGCCGTACAGCCTCAGGGCATGATTTACGAGGTGAAAAATGCAAAAAAATACAAAAATACAAAAAAATCAAAGTTTTGATTTTTTTTTAACACGGCCAGTTGAAAGTCGGGCGCCGCCGCCGCTCGGCCAAGCGGCCACCCCAGCTCCGTCCAGCCGCCACCGGAGGGCCACTCGGCCAGCAGCTCCCTCGGCTAGCGGCCGACCACCGCCCCGCCACCAGCTCCGCGCCACCTCGCCGCCACCTCTACGCCACTCTGTTGTTCCGCCGCCCATGAGCAGCTCTGCCACCCATTTTCTACCATAGCACTGCCAACGCGCCGCTCCACCCAGCCCTTCGTCACCCAGTGGACCAGGGGTCCTTTTTTTAATCCCCTGAAGGCCAGGAGGGCAAAATTGGACCTATTTGAGCAACTTTACGAAATCGGGTGTATCTTGCTCGTCTTAGCTCAGATTTTCGAACGAAAATAGGCATTGGAAAGTTGATTCTGTGCCAGACGCCATGGAACTAGTAATTTTTTCCAGATTTTCTATTTGACTATATTTTTTTCCAGTCAAATTGGGGTCCTTTTTTTGCACTTTCGGGGCCCTAGAAGGTGCAAACAGATTCCGTTTTTCAAACTCAAATAGGTGTTGGAAAGCTCCCACCATGCACTATTCATAAATGTGATATATTTTCATCAAAAATTTACCAGGAACACAAAATTTTGTATAAAGAATTTTTTTCTTTTTCAAGCTTTTCAGCTTTAAAAATTGTACTGGGGTTTGGGTTCTCGTATTGTGGGAGGGTGTTTTTTCTTGCTTTTTGTATTTTCTATCAAAAAACTAGAACACCAAAACTCTTAAAAATAATCAAACCCTTATGCATCTTCTGTCTATTATGAAAGATCACATAATAATAAAAAAAACAAGCAGGCACAGGTACAGGGTTTAATGGCAGACTCTTCTTTGGTTGAGCATCTTTCCCCACACAATTATCATACCTGGAAGGCACAATTATCATACCTGGAAAGCACAGATGACAATACTTCTCATGTCCAAAGGTTTATGGTCATGTTTGGATGATGTTCAACCTCAGTTGCAACGTCAATTTGAGATCTTTCAACACAAGAACAGAATGGATGAGGCCATTGGGTTGTTATCCTTACATGTTTCAGACAGTCTTCTCTTTCATCTCAAGGGTTGTGCAACTCCTCGAGCTATGTGGTTGAAGTTTGAAACACTTTTTGGCACCATTAATCAGTTTTGAGCACTTCAGATTGAGGCAAAATTGACCACTTTGGTACCTAATTCCTTTCCTTCTATTGAGGATTTCTTGATGAAATTCAAATCTCTCAGATCTTTGTTATAGGGTTGTGGTAAAAACAAAATAGATACAGAGTGCATTTACCTGATTCTATCTAAGTTTCGAGGATCCTTCCAGATTTTCTCTTTTACCTTCTATTCCACAATGGATGCTTTGGGTCCACATTTTACCATGCCTTCTCTTGAGGTATTCTATGATCGATTGACATGAGAGTAGGCCAAGCTCACACAATTGGATACTCTTCCTGGATCAAAGAATAAAGCATTGGTTGCTCAGCCATCCCAACGGAAATAGAAGCAGAAACAGAAGCCAAAGACAGATTCAGTTGGCAGTGAGAGTTCCTCCAAGCCACCACCTAAAACAAATTCAAAACCACAATCTAATCCTAAATAGGGTAAATCTTCTAAGTCTGGTGAGTCTTCCTCCAAGACTAAGAAGAATTCTGGTGATCCTTGTAGTTTTTGTGGCAAGGAAGGACATCCAGTTTCCAGGTGTTGGAAACGATTAGAGGCTTTCAAGGAAGCCATGCAGCAGCATCATATTTCCTCACCTCAGCCTCCTTCTCCATGGGTGATCCCATAATAGTGGTTTACAATTTTTGGCCAAACTGGACACTGAAATTATTATTTTTAACTGAATCTTCACATTCGGGCACCTATAGCGGCTAAACTGTGAGGAATTTGAAGATGGTGCAAACTAGAGTCTCATCAAATTTTGTCTATAGATTCTAAAAATATTTTTTCAAAATTTTTTGGAATCAAATTGCACTTCTTTTTCCATCTCCCACGAAAATTGATTTTTTAGAAAACAACATTTTTTAAAAGTGGCTTACCGTATAGCATAACTTTTTTTCGATGAAGGATAAAATTCTAATTCTTTCAAATTTAGATTTGTAACTCTGATATCTAGTGCTTCCACTTGGTTAGATAGTTTTTATTGAATATTTTTTTCCTTAATCAAGTTTCAAAGTCAAACTAATTACAATTCCATACAATGCGACCGTATAACGTGTAACTTGTTTTATATGTCAAAAACAAAATTTATTTATTTTGTTGGATCAAGGACTTCAATATCCGATGCACTCATATTTTTTTTTTTTTTTGATAATATTCTATTTTTCCACATGTGAAGAACAAAGAAATTCATTTTCGATGAAAAACCTATGTTTAATAAAACTTAAAAAACAAATACATAACAAAACCAAAACATATTAAAATTATATTCATTGAATAAATTGTTCTGAAGAATACCATAATCATTTGAAATAAATTTTAAATGAATTCATTTGATCCCCCAAAATCTAAATCAAAAGTGATTTTTTATCAGCATTTTGATAGGTGTAAAGGAGACGCATTTATAGGTATGGTTTAAAACTAGCGAGGTTCTATCCAAGGGGGTTTGATCTAAGGTGATTTGATCAAACCCTCTTCAATTGGAATCCTTAAAATGGAACTTTTTAAGGCTTAAATCATTATATTTTCTAAAAATATGTGATTTCAGCTAAAATTCATTCCTCTCAGGAATTGTAAACCACTATTATGACAGCACCCCCATCCACAGGGAAAGGTCATGCTCTTTTTGCACGAGCCTCATCTTCAGGATCTACATGGATTATTGACTCTAGTGCTTCACACCATATCTCACACTGACAGGATTTAGTCACTGCACTTGCTCATAGTGCTACTTCACAGATTGCAGTTGGTGACTCCGCACAACTTTCAGTTCAGGGTTCAAGTACTATTTCATTGGATGGTGGTTGTCTTCAGGATGTGCTTCTGGTTCCTAACATTTTGACAAACCTTCTATCTATTTATCAGATTTGCCACTCTGGCTCTAGTAAGACAGTTGAGTTCTCACCACATAATGTGGTTATTCGAGACCTTCATGATCCTGACTTGGTTGTAGCTATTGGGATTGTGGATTCTGCATCATGCTTATACAGATTTGATGGCTTTGAGAGTTTAGACACTGTTGGTTCTTCTCTTATAACACATGTAGATTCAGTGAGCAGGCGTTGGCATGAGTATTTTGGCCATGTCAATTATAGATATTTACAGTAGATGAGTACTCAGGAACTTGTGATTGGGCTCCCACAGATTTCTTGTACTGATGGTGTATGTCGAGGATGTGTTCTTGGCAAACATCATCGAGATCCTTTTCCTAAGGGTCAAGCCACTCATGCTAGGGCACCCCTAGAGTTGGTACACAGTGATCTTATGTCCTTTCTGACTCCTTCCTTTTCAGGGGCCCGCTATGTGCTCACTTTTATTGATGACTTCTCCAGACATACATGGGTGTACATTCTTAAGTACAAGTCTGATGTCTTTGACTCATTCAAGATTTTTAAGACATTTGTGGAGAAGCAATATGGACTTTCTATCAGGAGGATACGCATAGATTTTTACACTGAGCATGGTTTACAACATCAGTTTATAGTCCCTTACACCCCTCAATAGAATGGTATCACTAAGAGAAAGAACAGAACCTTACGGGAGATGGCAAATTGTATGATATAGTCTTGAGCTATGAGTTCTTCCTTCTAGGCTGAGGCAATCAATTGTGCCAATTATATTCAAAATCAGATGCCTCATAAGGCATTGCGACATATGACTCTTGAGGAGGCTTGGAACCATTTCAAGCCTGATGTTTCTACATTCTGAGCTTTTGGTAGTGAGGCTTGGGCATTTATTCCTGATGCTCAGAGGAAAGCCATGGAGAGGAAGAGCCGACCACTCATATTTGTTGGCTACTGTGAGGATGTTAAGGCGTACAGGTTGTTTGATCCTGATTCCAGAGAGGTCTTGTTTTGGAAGGATGTCCAGTTTGATGAGTGCTATCCTCAGATGGATTCTCCATCACCGACTTCTCCCTCATTGCCTACTCCTCCCTCTTCATCTCTTAAGGATTACTTATCTCTTGAGGATGATGTATATGATGATCCACCATCTCCACCACCACCAGTTGCTCTGTCTTTGCCTAAGTGGGCCCGTGTCACTGTTGATGCAGCTGGTTCTTTGGCAGGTGATCCTTCAGATTCTCGTCGTACTCGTGCTCAGACATCTAGTTCTAGTCTTTTGAGTCATGCCATTTTGGATGATCCTCAAAAGTTTTTAGAGGTGACAAGTCACCTTGAGTGGGATAAGGCTATGGATGAGGAGTATTCTTCTTTGATGAAGAATCATACTTGGGATCTTTGTCCTCTTCCTAAGGGAAGAAATTTGGTTCGGTGCAAGTGGTTGTATTGTACCAAGTATGTTGTTGATGGTTCTATTGATAAGTATAAGGCACATCTTGTTGTGAAGGGTTTTTCTCAAGTGGAGGGTATTGATTACTCTAAGACCTTTGCCCCTGTCGCTAAGATGAATTTTATTCACTTTGTACTTTCACTTGCAGCTTCACAGGGATGGTCAGTGTTTCAAATGGATGTGAAGAGTGCCTTCTTGCATGGTGACCTACATGAGGAGATCTATATGGAACAACCTCAGGGTTTTGTGCAGGACTCTTCTTTGGTTTACAGACTTTGGAATTCATTGTATGGTCTCAAACAAGCCTCTCGGGCTTGGTATGAGAAGATTGACTCTTTTTTGCTTTCCACTCATTTCACACGTTGCCATTCCGATCACACAGTGTACATTTGGCATCAGGAGGGTGATCTTTTGATTCTTGTGTTATATGTTGATGATCTCATCATTACAGGAAGCTCATCTTCCATGATTCAAGATGTTCAACGAGCTTTGATGGAGCTTTTTGAGATGACAGATCTTGGACTTTTGCACTATTACTTGGGCCTGCAGGTTGTTCAATCTTCAGATGGGATTTCCTTATTTTAGCAGAAGTATGCTCTTAATATGCTCTAGTGCTTTGGCATGCTTGATTGCAAGCCTGCCCCCACACCTTTTCAATCAGATGTTGTCTTGTCCTCCACTTGTACTACTTCTTCCGTGGATACTACTCTATATAGACAGTTGGTTGGTAGTTTGTTGTACCTGACACACTCTCATCCTGATCTTTCCTTTGTGGTTGGCCTTGTCTCTCGATTCTCACATGATCCACATGAGAGTCATTGGCAAGCAACCAAATGTATTTTGAGGTACATTCAGGGCACCACTCATTATGGCATTCACTACACATCAGGATCCCCTCACATTATTGGCTTTACTGACTCAGATTGGGCTGGTGATGTCAATGATCGGAAGTCTACTTGAACTGGCTTTGTTTTTTTCCTTGGTTTTGGTCCCATTACATGGTCTTGCAAGAAGCAGTCAGCTATTGCATTATCATCTACAGAGGCTGAGTATCGAGGAGCAGTGTTAGCTAGTCAGGAGGTTTTATGGCTTCGACAGTTGATGATAGAGTTTGGGTTTCCTCTTGATAGTCCCACTATGCTTTGGTGTGACAATCAGAGTGCCATTCATATTTCTCACAACCCAGTGGAGCATCAGCAGACTAAGCACATTGAAATCCACATGCACTTCATCAGGCAGTTGATTCAGGATGGTTCTCTCATCTTGGAGTACATTCCTATAGAGGAGCAGGTTGCAGACATCTTCACTAAACCTTTGGCATCGCCGCGCTATTTTCAGTTGCGCTCCATGCTTGGGGTGAAGGAAGTTGTCCTTAGGGGGTCTCAGTGAGGCCTTCCTTCCTTCCTTCCTTCTTTCATGTTTTTTTTAGCATGCTTTCTTCTCTTTTTGGAGTGGATTTTTTCCCATGAGGCTTTCTCTGTTTCTCCACTTTACAGAGATTTTGTTGTAATTGGGTTCTTTATCTGGCCTTGATGTTGGGACCCAAGTTTACTTTTGAGCATTATAGTTAACTTTGCTTTTTTGCATATGTTTGTAGCTGCACTTTTGCTCATCTTAAGGGGGGGTGTTAGAGTAAAGGTTTAAATTTAATCATGTTAATTAAATTACCTTTATCTCCTTCTTAACATTTCACCTTAGTTTGCATAATAAGACATTTAATAATTATATTAATTATTAAATGTATTATCCTTTTAGAGTTTTGTTGATCTCCTTTCTTAAGGATTGATCTTTTATGTAATTATGCTAATTCAGTTGTTGAGAATATAGTTTTTCAATTTCATAGAGCAAAATATCTCTTTCTCTCTTTCTCCATTTTTTCTTCCCTGTGATAGGTATTCTTGCATGTAGGTGTTCTTGGACTCTGAAGTTGGGTTTGACAACTTCAACACATTTTCCATTCCCCCTTAGGTGGGACCCATTCACCTAGGATGGTGAATGAGTCCCCTTAACTCAAAATTTGAATTTAATTCAAAATTTTGTTAAGTTTTTATTCTCCAAGATCTAAGGTTGGCATGTGATGTTGGAATTTTGGGAATTATTGCATAAATGAGTATAAATACAAGTTTCTTGCCCTCATTTTCATACCTAGCATTCAAGTATTCATGCATATAGTTTATAAGGGCATTTGATCATTCACAAGAGCATTCAAGGAATTTCAAGGGTAGAATATCATGCCATCAAGAGCATTTTCAAGTATCATTCATCATGTCAAAAATTGTTTGCATCATGTGGTTTTAGAGCTAGCATTTGTGATGTAGGATTGTCTTATTCAATCAAGCATTACACTCAAGATCTATCAACATCAAGATAGAGTCCAAGTCCTCATCCATTGGAGCCAATAATTACATGTTTGTAGCACCTTATTGCTATGGTTTGGTGAGTTGCAACATCATTATTTCTTCATTTGTCATTCTCCATTCTATTTAATTTCATTTCAAGGGTTTAATTACTAACAAGGGGTTTGACCAGGGAAAACCACTATTCACTAACCCCACAACATTTTTTCCTCTTTATGTGTGTGATTTGCAAAGCTAGGTTGCAAATTTATCAAGAGGTTAAGATTGGAAAAGTGATCAAAACAAGTCAAAGTTGTCAAATTCCTAAGAGAAGCTTGGGGAAGATCTATAAGTTGAATTATGCAGTTTCACACTTAGATCTATATTAGGAGAAAAATAGCAAACTAAGGGCTACAGTTTCTTGTTTTTAATTTCCAAAAATTCAAAGGTGGACCAGTTCACTACTATTGGCTAATGAGTCACATTGCCAAAGCCTAAACAAGAATTTTTCAAATCTAAGTACCCATTTTTTTGAAACCTATTCTGGCATAATTTTCTTGAAATTGGACTAATTTACCTAGCATATGAACCCCATTTGGTATCAATAGTGAATTTTTCAAGATTCCAAAGCTCCATTCCATCTCCAACAAGTTTTTAGTTGCACATTTCCAATTTCATAGTTTTTCATTACTTTTTACTTGAATTTTTAGGTCATTTAGAATTAGTTTGCATATCACACTATATTTTCAAACATTTTGTATTTTCCAAGTTTACACTTGGTGATGAACCCATTTCTTGTCTCCATTCATCTCCAAGGATATCTTACAATCAAATCTCTCATATCCTTCATTGGGTTGAGATATCTAAGATATTATGGAATGTGAACATTGTGAAATTGGATCCACCTTCTTTCCATTTTATGTGGAAAAGGAAGTTGAGCATCCATTTTTGTGTCCATATTTTGGTGAACCTAACTTCTAAGCATCATAATTCCAATTTGGAGTGCATTTATATCCATGATTTATCTTGCATTAACATTGCATTGTATTTCAAATGCATTAATTAATTTACATTCTAGGGTTTCAAAATTTTCATTAGTGAAAAGTTAATTTAGCTTGCATTATTCCACTTAATTTCATTAAAAATTAGCAAATTTTTGCATTTGCATTTCATATTTGCATAAAATAATATAAAAATCATAAAATTCATTTCAAAAATTCTAAATTTTTTAAAAAAACATGAATACCAAGACTCGTTCGCCACCTTGGGAAAATTAGTCCCTTTGCAGATTTTACATAGATTTTTTTGGCATTTAATATTCATTTTCTGAACTTTGTTGTTTGTTGTTGGTATCTGTTTGTTTCAATTTGAAGATTTTCTATTCCATTCAATTGATTGCATCTAGTATAATTTCATCCATCTTTTGCATTGCTTAAAATAAAAATTCAATTTACAACATTGTTGCATTGTTTAGAATCTGAAACTTGCATCATGGATGGGTATGTGCAGGATCATGATGGGCCAAAAAGTGGTGATATGATGGGTTTGTGTAGGGTATGTGGCTGATGACTTTTTTTTACAAATAATTAATGAAATGAAAAGGGTTTTTAAAGGATATTCTCAACTTTCCACCAATATAAATTATGCTTTACTTCGAATTTAATAAATAATTATTATTCATTTTCTATTTGAATTATGACTAAAGTCCTAATTGATAGGCTAACTAAAAAAAATCTATACCTTTCAAATGGTATCATATTTTTTGAATTCAAAACATGTGTCACATGCTATGCTTTGCATAGTATAGGATTATAAAAAAATGAATTTCATGAAGTTTTGACGAAGTTAAGGTGGTTAGACATATGAGTTTTTATATTTTTTAAATTTGTAATAAAAAATTTATAATTAATTATTTACTTGGGAAAAATTTACAAAAAAATATGCGTCACATTGAGACATGAGTCCTCTACTCATATATAAAATATTATAGAAAAATATTATCATTTTATTGTGGTTAGGGTGGTCAAACAGACACCTAATTCTAATTTTTTCCTTGAAATTTAAGTACTACTACATTGAAATTTCATATTTTCACCAAATAGATTTAAAAAAAAAAACTATTAGTTTATAAACTACATTCAAGTTACGATAGATTGTATTCTTACATATTTTTTAAATAATATGGATAACTTATTCAAATTTTTATGTCAATTTTCCTAACTATGATTTTTTTGAATTTTTTGCCACTTAAAAGTCTATTTTTTCCATGATGATCCTGCACATACCTGGATATGTCTTTTAATAAACTTTGGATGTCATTAAAATCCTTAATAGATATGTCAAGTTGTGCCTTTAGAAATGAACCTAATGACATTGAACTCATTCATGCTCCTTCAACTCCTAATGCATGTCCTCCTTGTGATGACATCATTGGAGAAGTTGAGGACAACATGAATAAGTTCCTAAATGATTGTCTTGACAACCTTGAGGCTAATGCATCCTTTTATCCATCCATGAAACAACCAATTCCTTGTACAATACCACCTCTTGAGATGGTTGGTTACTTACATCTTGAAATGAAAGTTGAACCTAAGTTCCCTACAATAGGTGAACTTAGTTCCTTTAGCAAGCAAAAACTCAATCAATTTATGATAACAAAGTAACAAACACTCCAATCCACCTTGAAGAAACATATGGAAAATGCTTCACAATCTTAAGCAAACAAGGATGTGACATAACAAGTGAACATGAAATTCATCAAATCTTAAAACAAAAACCAAAGGATGAAAATACAAAGGGGTTGGGATATCCAGATCCCTCTCATAATAGCAAGCCTCTTAGAGAATATCTAAGGCTTCATGATGATGGTATGGTGATCTTTGATTCCCCTCTGATTTGAATGTCCTCCTTCCTAGAGAGAAACCGTTGATTAATAACAAGGACAAGGATGAGAGGATCACTTTGGGTCCTCCTCCTTCAATTAGAGAGAAGGGTGAATCTAGCAAACATAAAAGGCCTTACAAGTTAGAAAAAATGAATTCTCCTTGCTCGCCACCTAAAAGTGAAAAAAAATTACAAATTCTTCTCAACCAAGGATTAATACTATGACCACCTATGGATAGACTTGTGCTATATCCTAAAGATGCAAAATTTAAACATTGTGTATATTATCAAGTCCTTGGGCATAGTAGTGATGAGTGTCATGCATTGAAAGAAATATTGAGAAAGTATCTCTTCGATGACAATAACTACTATCTAGTGATTGTATAAAACACTTTCATACTATATGTCATGTAATAGTTGTAGAAAATTCTCTTCTCACTATTACATGACCTTTTCCATCACCTATCTCGTCTCATTCTTGTCTCTCTCACTAGGCACAAGCAATTGTTAGCCTTTTCCTTGTAATGCATTTTTTGTTGTCCCTTCGATTCATCATTTACCTTTCACTTATACAAATTGAGGTTGGGAGGCAGATTACTTGCTCGTAGGTTGTCTCACATTTTCCTTACTAGTCTTTTGCATTTTTTTTTCTTCTTTCTTTTTCTTTTGTGTGATTCCATGTGTGTAATGTGATCCCTCATGACATTTTTTTTAATGTTCTCTCTCTTTGTGACATTCCTTTATTTGTACCTACATTCTTCTATACATCATGCATCACTTTCACCTTTTTATCTTTGTCTTTTTCTTGTGTTTTACTTTTGGGTATGACAAAGGCATTGAGACATTCATGTCTCCCTCATGTTGACCCAAAAGCTTTTCCTTTTCATTTGTCTTGTGTTTTTCTTTTGGGGATGATGAAAGGAATTAAGGCACCCTATGTCTCTTCTATGTTGACCCAAAAGGTTTTTCCATTTTTTTTAGTCTCTTTATGTCATTCTTCTAGTTTTGTGTATTTGGGGGATGATGATAGTTCCTAGTTCTCTAAGAAACAATGTAGCAAAGAATATACTGACTCTAAATCCATATATCCCTTATGGGTTTGGCATTTTCATTTTGGGGGAAACCCCTCCCTTTTCTTTTTATCTTGTATGACCTGGCTTTACTTGGAAACATATGACTTGGCATAGGGTTTTCCAAGTTTTCTCTCATGTCTTCTTTCTTGTTAGCATTTTTCATTTTGCTACAGTAAAGTAATTTCTCATAGTATGGTGTTTAGAAAATTCTTTAAAGTGGGGGCATACATTGGCATTTTTCTTTTCTTGGTTCTTAGCACAACCTTCTTACTTCATATGATGAATTTGCCACTTTGTGGATGACATTGGGTATGATGTTTTCCATGATCATGTTCGATATTAGCATATTACATTCCTCTTAGTGGCTTGATGCGACACATTGCATCCCCTAAGTTGTGAATCATCTATTCTTTGACTGGTCTTCTCTTGGAGACATTTGGCACAATTTTCCCTAAGTTAAATAACTCACATGAACTAAGAAAGAATCCTTTGAACATTCTTTGAATGTTACATTTTGCATTTGTTATATGGGCACCTTGCATAACATAGCTTGCATACCTATGGAGCCATCACATTTTTTCATGAGCTCCAAGAATATGAAGTTTCACTTAAATCATGAAGTTCAAAAGACCATTTTTCTTTTTGTGGTGCATTATTAAAGTTATCAAGAGGTATAACTTTGGTATGGTTGAGCAGAAAGCCCATTCCAAGGAATGAAATTCCCCATAGCCACCTGCGTGTGTGTGATGGAATACCAGCTATGAGTGTATGTTTCTCATCTTTTAGGCCTTCTCATGTGGCAAACAACCACGAGTTTTGTTGTCTCAAACAGAGTATGTATTTTATGAAAAAATAGCCTAGTTCAGATCCACATTGTGTTGGAAAAATAGACAAAGCGTGATCTGATTCTTTCTTTTCCTTTTCTTTTTCTATTTTTTATCTTTGGCATTGTATACTTGTGACTTGTTATTCTTGATATCATTTTCATGTGTGTTCCCTTGTGCTTATGTTTGTTTTGTCACGGGATCCTAATCCTGGGGGCTTGATCACCCCTCTTGATCATTGTTGTGCCATACAAACAAAGTACCCTTTGCTTGACATGAGAATAATTCATGATGAATTGTACTTAATTTCACCTTGGTCTAGTGTTGTGAGGTGTTTTACATATCCAGATTAGGTCTTGGGCCCAAGCAAAATGAACAAAATACATGTCTTGTAAAGGTGTTGTAAAGTGTTGCAAATCACTTTCACACTTTTCTAGACTTTTATTAAGCATTTAAATCTAATGATTCTCCCCCCGTTTGAATTAAATATTATTTTAATTCAAAAGCTAGCTTTTCCCTCTTCTACTATAATAAAATAATTATTTTTAATTATTTAATAGTGTCCTTTTCCCTGACTTTTAAATTAAATATTATTTTAATTCAAAAGTTAGTTTTTCCCTCTTCTTCTATAGTTAAATAATTATTTTAAATTATTTAAGTATTCATTACCCTTTCCTTCTATAATTTATTTAATTATTTCCCACTTTCCCTCCAACATTAAATAATTATTTTTAATTATTTAATATTTTGTCATTTTCCCCCACTTTTGAATTAAATATTATTTTAATTCAAAAGTTTGTTTTTCCCTCTTCTTCTATAATTAAATAATTATTTTAATTATTTTAATTATCCCTTCTCTCTCCACTAAATAATAATTTTTAATTATTTAATTATTTGTTCTCACCTTTCTTTTGAAATAAATAAAATTAAAAATATTTTATTTATTTCTTCTATATTGGCCACCTAAATTAGATAATTTTTATTATTTGATTTTCTCAAATGACCTATTTTTTTTTGCCAATCTTATCTTCCACCTCTAGTGACGGTTCTATGGTTCATTTTGGTGAACCTACTTTTTGAACATATTTCCTTCTGATTTTCAAGTGCATCATAGGTTTCTTTTTGTATTAACATTGCATTAGTTCTTGCATTGTTTATATTGCATCCTAGGGTTTTCTAACTTGCATTTGTGAAAATCTCATTTTAGCTTGCATTATTGCATATCATTTCATTGCACAATAGTGAAATTCTACATTTGCATTATAGATTTTCATGACACAATACTAAACACATTAATATTCATTAGAAAATTTAAAAAAACTTTAAAAATCACCTTACTACGACTAAATCACCACCTTGGATAACTTAGTCCCAGTGCAAATTTTACATATTTGCTTTTTGCATTGTGTTTCTCATTTTTGTCATTACTATTAGATTTTGTTAGTATTCTATTTTTGTGTAGTTATTTTATGTTATACTTGCATTAGTATTCTTTCTTTTAATGGAAATCATGGATAGCATTAGATTTTTACAATGTTCATTTTCAACATTAGTTTATAACCCATTTAGATTAGCTTCATTAGAAAAAGAAAAAGAAAAAGCAAAAAATTCAAATGATCTAGTTCAAAAAATTATTCAATATAGAAAAACCATATCATCCAAGCCCTTTAGTTGTGATGACTTGGAAATGTTAGATGAAGCCCTTAAAGACTTCATCTCTCCTAGATCGTTCACTAAAGGTATTGTGAATAAAATATTCCTCGAGCTCCCTCCAGGCTCTACCTTATTAAAGTATCAGCCTGGACAATGCATTAAGGGTCATTTGGCCTCTTTTTGAAAAATGCTACTACCTAGCCATGTGTCCACTTTGTGCTCCTTGAAGGATTTCTTCCCTTCACATTTCAAAATGACCCCACAATGCTACCACATGTTCGCTCCATGCACATTTGAAAGTCACTTCTCTTTGTTTTTGAGTCGAACTCCGTCTACATGTCATGTGGCTCCATCTTTGTGTATTTTAATAGGCCCCACAATTGGTACCAAAGATAAGCAGATTACATGTGTCTCTTTGGCACAAGTTTCCAATGGAAAAAGAAAAAGATGAGCACAAGTTGAGCGATGTCACCATGTGTCTATCTAGTGAGTGTTTTTTGTAAATGATGGAGGAAGCAAGCTGAGGGTAGTGACATCCTGTCACGTGTTGTAACTATTGTAGTAGGGTACCAACACTTGTCTAATGCAATTTTGTTGACACCACTATCATCATTTGCAGGGGGATGCACCTGAGCTTGGAGTGACTAGATGCTTTGGCTGGGATCTTTCTATTGCAATGGCTAGGAAGAATCTTTGATTCCACATCATTGTCAAGGATTTTCAAATCTTTTATGTTACTCCTCTCCAAGGTGGTGGGTGTGTTCGACTATATATACTCCCTTGTGTTTTAGAGGAGGGGTTTGAGGATTTTGCAGAAATACATAGATTTTAGAAAAGACACCAGACCTTTGTTATTGTTATTTAATTATTGTAAAGGAATCTCAAACTGTGCCAATCATTTAGCCTTTCTAATCTTTTTATGTATTTGATTAACTTTAGACTGTGTTGTTATTGTTGGAATGATTCATTTTTCGTACTTCTATAAATTGAATGCAAGTTTGTTGGTCTAGATCATGTCCTATGACTCTTCTTCTCAGTAAAAATGTGTGCAAAGTTATTTTATGTCAATAAATGAATTGTTTATACTTTGATCTTTAGTTTTTTCCATTTTGGGACATTGTAGATTGTTGATCAGGCCCTTAGATCTATGATATATCGTGCCTATTATCTACATTTTGATGCATCACCTTAGGTTAGATTTTATTTTTATATTTCTATTTTCTTTTACCATTTTAAACCCCCATTATGGAAGAAGTTGACTTCTTTAAAAATTTAGAGGTGACTCTATTTAGCACAATATGTCTCCCATAAACTGAGTTTCCCATAAAGAAATGTTACCTTGCTAAATTTTGGCATCAATAGTTTCTTTTCCTAGCACACCTAATGGGACCAAGCTTAAATGAATTTCTACTTTAGAAGGTTGTATGAGCCATCGACCTATTACTAGGTCCCAAATAGAGAAAAACCCTAGTCTACTAGTACTGCCACTAGGAACACTGTAGGCTACAAATCAGTTGGTAATTGTTCTACTTCCTCCACCCATTCCTCTAACCATGCTGCTAGACACCAATAGGAATTATGTGGCATGGGACATCGGAAGTCCCTAAGTTTACCAGAGATGGCTCAAGGACACCCATAGAACATTTGCAAGATGTGGTGAATGTAGGTCTAGTGTACGAAATCACCACTTAGAATGTAGTGCTAAGGCTCCTCATAGCTTCTTTTTGAGGCAAAGTGTTGGATTGGTACCAAACCTTACTAGTTAACACTATCCTTATCGGGGATGAGCTTGAAGACCTGCTCTATGAAAGATTTTCAAACAATGGCGCTCGCTCCTCGCTATATTATCAACTATCTACCATAAAGCAAGCCCCCCAAGAGGCTATAATGGACTTCAATGCCCAATTCCACACAAACTAGTAGAGGATCCAAGTTGCTATCCACCCACCTCCTAAGTTTTTGTTCATTTCTACCTAAAGTCTATCAACCTTGACATTTCCATGATGGTCTAGTCTTTGGGAGGGACCACTCTGCCAACTGCTTACAGTGTTTCCATTAAGGAGGAGAATAATTTGATAGATGATAGAAAAAATTTTCCTCATCCCATGATACTAATATTTCCTGAAATATCAATGCCTTCCTAGGAAGCCACATCAACTAGTGCACCCGCATCTCCCCAGTCAATGTACACATGTGACAATGCCACAAAGTACCACCTCTACCTCCAACTCTTCTAAGGATGAAATGAGAAATCTCAAGGAATTGATGCCAACTATTGTAAATGACATAACTACCCTTAAGCACAACCAAGCCACACCTTTGAAGCCTTCCTACCAAAATGATCAAGGCCTGGAAGGTCCTCTTATCAACAAAATTAGTTCCAAGGAGGTGCTCAGACAAATCCATAGGCACCAATAGGTCAAACAGTACTACTACCCACTTTGCTAGAGAGCGCTAGCTTAAGCTCAAGTAGAGAGTTGATTGCGGGTCAAAATAATCTAGTGGATGACACCAACCCTTGTAGATTCCCTTGTAATGATGCACATATACCGTAAAACTACTTGCATGGCAACTTACAACAAAAGGTGGCAGAATAGCGCAACCAAGCTACAACTTTAACCCCCAAATTCTATGTGTATACCTCTTCACAAATGGACAATGTGGTGCTCACTACTTAGATGGAAGGGATGTCACTAGAGCAAGAAGTGAACATTGCCCTTGACGTCACACTTTTTTCATGGATGGAAGAAGAAGAAGCAGTGTTTGCAATCAATACATTCACATCTAAAATTTTGCAAGTACAATCAAACTACAACACTCGCAGAAAGAGGAGATTTACCCATGAATCAATTGTTCTACAACTAGCCAGTCTACAACCTAAAAGTGCTTCCGACCAGATACTTAGCACTTCCATAGTGTCATTGCAATATCAGTCGTAGAAGGAAATTATTATAGCAAGAGCAAAGGAGAAAAAACTTTTGAGTTCGCCACTTTTCAATGTGGTGGAACAATTGAAGAAATCATCTACTAATGTGTCCCTATGTGATATTCTAGCCATCCAAGAGCAAAAGACACCACTACAGAAGGCTCTCTAAGAAGAGGTCAGTGCAACATTGACAAAGTAGCTACCCAAGGCAAAGACTGTTGATCAACCATCTCCTACAAAAGTTCTTATGAACAACACATTAGAAGGTCTTGCTGAAGTTAGAGATAAGTGAAAGGCCCAACCCTTCTTCTTAACCCTCATTATAGGGAAGAAGTTATTGCACAATTCCATGACTGATTCTGGTGCTAGCACCACGATTATGCCTAAACAAATAGTTGAAGCTTTAAGACTTAGCTATGAACCCTTAAAAAGGGGAATGATGTGGTTTGATGGGAATAGAGTCAAAATCGTATCTATTGTAAAAAAACACCCTTTAACTCTATTTGCTTGCCCTAGTATCATTGTGCCGCAAGACACTATGATCATAGATGTTCCTCCCATGTTTGGCCTCTATCTATCCCAATAATTTACTTCAAAGGTAGGTGGATACCTATCCCTGGATTGGTTGCATTTGATCCTCAGAACCAAACATGGTCCAAAAATGAACATAGAATCAGAAGCTTTACATTCAGAACATGTAGCCAATGAAGCCATGATCAATTTTGAAGTCATGCATACCTCTATCACCAAGAAAGAAATGTATTGTGTTGAGTTACTAGAAGATGAAAAGGTGACTAGAGACCAAAATGATCAAAAGGATTCTTTGTTGAGTGAAAATATGTACAATGACCCTTTCGATGATTACCATGCTACCAGACTGGGCACCTATGTCATCTACGATGAAGATCAAGTGCTCCTAAAGGTTGCTAAAGGATTCGAAGGTGGCCAAGCACCCAAACTATGGACATTGCACTTTGATGGAGAAAGATGCAAGAATGGCATGGGAGTTGGAATATGTTTAATATCCCCACAAAATGAAAATATGATGAGGTCTTTTCACTTCTAGTTTGCTTGCTCGAACAATGAAGCTAAATATGAAGGATTAGTACAAGGTTTAAGCCTTGCTGAGTGGACAGGAATCAAGCAACTAATGGTGTTTGGAGATTTTGAACTGGTGGTCAACCAAGTCTATGGAATTTCCATGGTAAAGAATGTCCACATGAGGTCTTATTGACATTGGGTCTGGGATCTAATTGAGGGTTTTGAAGCCTTCAACACCCAGATGGTTCCCCGAGGACAAAATAGTGATGCAGATCACATGGCAGCAATCAGATCCCAGTTTGATCCTGCCTTCAACCTCATTCACAACAAGCACTTTGCACGAGTGATAGTCTGACTGGTGATTCTTGATAATGATCAAATTTGGCAAGTGTTTGAAAGTGATGAATACATTGCCTCATTTATCCAGTAGTTGAAAGAATTTGCTGATCAACTCAACCAAAGGTGGCTAAGGCCTACAAGGGACAAATCCTTCAACTCAAATCTAAGAAGCTTCAAAAGGGATTTGTCACTCTTGAAAACCTCTTCAATTGTGACAATGCAAGAAATGACAAGAGGAAGTTTGTAGTAGACAAAAGTGACCACAGATTTTCAAATTGTAGATGGAAGAAAACTCAAAGTTGGGAAGGACATCCCACATCATGATAAAGAAAGGCTCATGAATTTCTATGAGAAGTATGAAGGATTAGTGGCCTAGTCCTATGATGATCTGAAGGGACACAATCCTAACATCATCCAACAAACAATTGAGCTAGTGAAAGGTGCAAAACTAGTCTGACAAAAGTAGATGTCGGTGATCTCAAAGATTGAAGTGCTAATGGCACAAGAGCTAACAAAGCTAATCCAGTTGTAGATTGCATTATCAATAAAGCATAGCACATGGGTATCCAACTTGGTCCCGATCTGAAAGAAGAATGAAGATATCTACTTGTGTGTGGACTTCTGAGACCTAAACAGAGCATCCCTAAAGGATCGTTATCTTCTACCTTCTATGGAGTCAATCCTACAAATAGTGGTCGGATCAGACATGTTTTCCCTATTGGATGGCTTCTCCAGTTATAATCAAATCTGAGTTAAAGAAGAGGATCAACACTAATATACATTCACTACAAAGTGGGGGACATTCACATATGCCAAAATTCCTTTTGGCCTATCCAATGCAGGAGCTACCTTCTAGCAGGCAATGGATATCGCTTTCAGAAAATTAATCAATAAGATTATGCTAATCTATTTGGATGATCTTATTGTGTTCTCTAAATCTAAGGATGGTCATTTTGATAACTTAGAGATGTTTTTTCAAAAATCTAAGGAGTTTGAGGTTTCCTTGAATCCAAAAAAAAGTGTATTTGGAGTGCCACAAGGAAAGCTATTTGGACATGTGGTGTTCAAAGAAGGAGTTTCAATTGATCCCGAGTAGGTGAAAGCTATCAAGGAACTTCCCCTTCTGGTTAATAAGAAAGGTGTCGAGTCTTTCCTAGGGAAGGTAAATTTCAATAGAATTTTTTTTTTCTGACTTCACAAGAATAATTAGGCCAATCACCTTGATGTTGAAAAAGGATCAAGAATTTATGTGGACAAAGGAAACTAGAGAAACCTTTGAAAAAGTTAAGGATGCTATTTCCTCAGCTCTTGTATTGGTTAATCCGAACATATCTAAGGACTTCATAATGTATGTATTCAGTAGCAAGTTGAGTATAGCTACTATCTTAACTAAAAGGACAATGAAGGAAAGGGAGAACATCCAGTGAAATTCTACTCTCAAACCCTAAAGGAATATGAGACGAATTATAATTTTGTCAAAAGGTAGGAATTTGCAATAGTAAAGGGGCTTAAAAATTTCTACCATCTAATCTCCTGCAATAAGGTGATAGTTTATGTCACACATTCCAGTGTGTGTGAATACATCATGGAGGGAGAATTCAGAGAAGAAAGAGCCAATTGGATCACCAAGATCCTCGAGTATGACATTGAGGTCAAGCCCACCAAAACTATTTGAGGGAGAGGGTTGTGTAAGTACTTGGCACACGATGAAGAAGTGGACATTGAAAAACAACTAAAACTTATTCTAATAAATGAGTTAGAGTTCGGAAGCTATTGGCTAATGAACAGGGTGAAATTTATGCAAATGGGAAGTGTCCACCAGGATTTTCCCTCCAAAAGGGGAGATATTATTGACTACAAAATTGTGGATAAGTGTTAATTGAAGAGGTCCTTTTCAATTTAGAAACTTCAATGACGTGTTAACTCGTGGAAAGCAAAGAGAATCCTTGACACTTTGCACAACAACACTCATGCAGGTAGACATTTCTCCGCCAAGACCAGGGCCCTCAAAATCATGTGCATGGGTTATTTTTGGCCAAAATTTTTCAATGGCTCATACTCCTTGGTGAATACTTGCAAGGAATAGCAATTTTTTACAGGAAGAAAGAATTTTGTGATGCCTCTCAAACCTATAGTAGCGGATGAGCCATTCGTAAAATGGGCATGGACTTCATCGAGATGATAAATCCTGCTTCCAGTGTTAGACACAGGTGGATCCTAATGGCTATAGATTACTTCACAAGGTGGATGGAAGCCACACCACTTAAAAATACAATAGAAGCAAAGATAGCATATTTCCTCAAAGAACTAGTAACAAGGTTTGGCTCTCCAAAAACTATCATTTCTGATAACTCCAAAGCTTTTCTAGGTGCTAAGGTATGCCACTTCACACTAAAAAATGGCATAATCTTGAAGGCATTTTCAAATTATTACCCTTAGGGTAATGTCATAAAAGCCTCTAAGCAGCGCTCTGGGTAGACCGCATAACTCCTAAGTAGGTTCTTAATACTTCACCTTATGAGCTAGTGTATGGAAAAGAGGCACTGTTGCCTATATCCATGGAGATCCCAATGCTCCAATTGTTGAAATCGCTTGAGATAGAGTAGAATGGAACTATGGATGTTTGATTGCCTAAATTATTGGAAGTATAAGAAAAAAGAGAGAAGTCCCTAATAGCTATGACTAACTGCCAGCAGGTGGTTAAGTGATGGTTTGACAAAAGGGTGTCCAGCCAAGGCATAAAGTGTGGGGACTTAGTGCTGAAATTCAATGAAAGGGTTGTGAAGTCGAGTTCGCATGGTAAATTTGATAGCCTTTGGGAATACCCCTTTAGAATAATCAAGTGCAAAGAAAATAATGCCCTTGAATTGGAAAATATGGAATAGGAGGCATTAGGAATTCTTGTCAACAAGATTCATCTTAAATTGTTCCATTAAGTTGCATGTTTTTATTGGTGTAAATATGTATAGTGTTTTTATTTTTATTTTCTTTTGTTTTGTTGGAAAATATTTTTAATTTATTCATACTTTGGGGAAAAGAGTAATCCATCATTGTAGGTAGTACAACCCTTTCTTAAGCCATATGGGAAAATCAATTCATAGCAGTATGAATGAATAAAAATAATACCCACATATGGAAAAATAAAACACATACTAAAAAGAACAAAAACTTATGTTATAGAATATCAAGAGAAAATGAACAAATTGTTTTATAAAGTTATATTTCATTATATATACACTTTTATATTCACATGGAAAAATGGTTTGAAGGCTATATTTCAAAATATATGACTATATCTTGCTTCTTTTTCATATGTGTTATGCGTACATGCCTTTTTTTAGGCATATATGAAAAAAATAGAAAATGGGTATTATGTCCTTAAAATAAAAAAGCATAGAAATGGACATTCTCAAATAATAGGCTATGTGGTAGCAATGGACATGCCAATTGTAGCATCCACTATGTCCTCATTAGTAGGCACATCACCAACAATGACAACGATATCAGCAAGAGTGGCAACCAGCGGTGGAGGGAACACCAGGTTCCTAAAATTAGTATACCATTCTATGTCATAGAATTGCACCATGTTATAAAGGAAAAAGAGGAAATGGCATGCACAGTTGAATCTTTCACGGTGTTCATTTTGTGATTGAAGGAAACATCTTCTTAGGAATGGCAGCCATAGGATGATTGCTTCGTCAATGTAGTGCCTAAGGCTGCTTGTCGTGGGTAGGCCTACCTGTATGCAACATTAGCAACAACCTCATCAAGGCCATTTAGATACTTCTTTGGGAAGACTTCTTTAACCATATTCAACACCAATGGCCTATAGATGCCAATATCCAACATGGATGTGACAAAGTGCAAGCAGACACCAGTATAAACAATACTTGTCCACATATTCTAGAAAAAACCAACCCAGAACCCACTTCATGAATATCAAAGCTAGGGAGTGTTTTTTCTTCATCATTGTTTTCAAACATCTAGTGTAAATCTCATCAAGGAAGGTCATTTGTGGCTTATGCAACAGTAGCCTAATTGGGGTGTTCATGGTGATGCACTACAACTATTTGGTAACTATTCTTAAAAGTTTCCTAAATCCTAGCCTATGAAGATACTTTGCCAAATTTCCAATTGCCAAACCTATTACTAAATCTTACTCAAGCACTAAGTGTAATTTCATTACCACTTAGATGCCTATTTATAGAAAAAATGAGAAAGGGAATGGTAATGGGATTTCCAAAAATGTGATAATAATTAAGTGCCAACTTCAGATGTGCCTAAGCTTGCTTGAATTTCTTGACCTAGTTGTGCCTACTAAGAATGGTTCAATGCATGAAAGGTTAATGAGAGATAATTAAAATAGATTAAAATGATGGCATTCATTGGCGATGAGCTGCATGGTTTTGAAGTTGTGGTGTAACTTCTCAGGTGGTTCTCAAAACCCAAGACAAGATTAATATCTTTGTAGATGATAATCATTTGCTTTGGCTTAATCATTTCATTTAGGATATTAATTACCAATGCATACGAATGCTAAACTAAGAGCAAATCGTCAGCCCAAGTTCCAAATAAATCATGCCATATCACATGGTTGCCAAAAAAATTATGAATTCTTGTCACTTCAAAATGGCAAGTAATCCATTTTCCCCTGATCCAAAGGGTGGGTGGTACATGTGCCAAATTAAATGCAAAAGGCCACTTTTGTATACCACCTTTAGAAAAGATAGCTAAGTATTGTATGAAAACTTTTAAATGCTTAAGAGTCTTTTCAACTATGCTAAGCTGAGTAAAGATGGGTTTTTAGCATATTT
The DNA here is from genome assembly GCA_007258455.2 of Sequoia sempervirens. Lineage (NCBI taxonomy): Eukaryota > Viridiplantae > Streptophyta > Pinopsida > Cupressales > Cupressaceae > Sequoia > Sequoia sempervirens. The sequence continues at coordinate 482,862,083 of VDFB02270651.1, read as the reverse complement.
AGAGATGAGGAAAAAGTTGTAGAGAATTCAAGCCTAGCAAAAGCTTCCATCAAAGGATACAATGGTACAAAGTTCACATCAAGAGATCTAGGGAGAGGCAACACAACCTTTTCTTAAGGCCATATGGGCATCACGTGCTATTAATTTCTATGGAGGAATCTCATATGCTACACTTGGTATACCAGACAAGCCAAAATGGGTGAACACACTAGAACTAGATAAGCCCAAAAAATATAGAAACTAGGTTCAGGTCTAGGAGGATTGGGACAATATTTATGACTTGCAGCTTGCAAAGAACCCCAAGTCTTTGAGAGAAGGAGCCTATGAGAAGATGAAGGCATCTAAGAAGCAGACATCAATTATAGAAAATATATGGCTCAATGGGTTCCCACAATACATGGTCCCATTAGTGCACTATTTCCTAGAGTTGTTGATGCAGCCATTCAACATTACAACCCAAACACCCACAACATTGAGGGCCAAACTCTAAAGGTTAATATCAGCCCATAGGCTATCTAGCATATACTATGTATTCCTGACCCAATCACTAGAAGTGAGACAATTGAAGTATTCACTCCTGAGAAAGGAGAAAACACATGGAGGGAAATGAGGAAGGGTCCTTGATTTTTAATTAAGGAAACATGTAGGCATGGATTAATGAGACAAAAACTACCAAGTATCTCGGTCCAACACGATGCATTTGAGAGTAATGACTTGAAAGAGGCCTTTTCAATGTTAGCATTTGTTTGTGGCCTGTACACAAACTAGGAGGTGTAAGCTTTTCAATTAGAGTTGGGTTTCCAATTCTGCAAGCAACATAATTTCTTCTAGCATGATTTTCTAACATCCTCATAGAAGAAATGACTGTGAAAATAGAGAATTACCCAGAGGAATGAAAGTTCAGGTTCCTCTCTTTTCTTTCCCATATGTTTTTGCATTAGAACCCTGATTTCTTTAGCAAGTATGCGGGTCTATCTATTTTTGATGAAAAGGACAGAAGAAAGTCAGTGTCTACATGGACACCTCTCCTTTCCACAATATTTGAATTACTATGCATTTTCAGATTTATTTATAACTCTGATTTTGCAAGATTTGTAAGGAGAGGATGGCATGTTCCGAATCAACATGGATCAAACAAGATATATGCAATTCTTTACTCCTACATGCGACTAGTTCTTTAGTGTAGATTTCACAACCATCTATATGCAAGGTTTCACTTAACAACCATTCCAACTCCTATTCTATGTCACAAATAGAGTGTTGGATCTTGAAATGTATTGAAAAAAATGTATCATTGATTACAACTTCTGTGGAGGACCTCTCAAGAGGAAGGTATGGCTATAGTTACCCATCAATTTCAAACTAGTGACCCTGGCAAAGAGGTTGACACACTCACTATTGCAAGATAAGTTGGCTCATTTAGGGTAGGTTCTAATATGCAAAAAATGGCAATATAATACTTTCAATGATCTACCACATGTGCACATGAGGGTTACTCACATTCCTCAACCCTATTGGGAAGAGAGACACAACCTGTGATAGGACAACGATGAAGCTTTAATTGATTTGGTGCATATTCCCATAGAGGATCATAGGGAGTTGTGGCATAAGTTCTACTTCATTATGGGGGAGGCTGATGATAATTTCAAAATGGGGACTACCATGTACAAAAATTTATGATATACAGAGAAATGGAGTATAGAAAAAATGAGAGCTTTCTGGATATGTCTCCAGGAAACAAAACAACTTGAAGCCCCTTATGAAAGATTGAAAGTTATTATTATTGGTTCTGATTTATTTTTTTGGTTTTTATTTATCTATGTTTGTATTATTATTATTTGGTATTATTTTATGTTCTCTATTATTAAGTGACCTTGCCACTTTCTTATTTTTCTTTTTACTTTTTTATTTTTATCCTGCTTATTATTTACTTTATTATTTATTAACATCATGGTTTTCTCTTTCCTCTTCTCCACTCCACCTCTTATTAGGCTGATTTGCACTCCTATTTTTCATTCTTCCTCTTCCTGATGATGGATCACTGAGTGTGATTCGAAACGTCAAAGGACAAAAAAAAAAATACACAGCTAAATCCAAAAGCATTTTATCTATCTTCAATGGACTGTGGAAAACTCATACCAATGATAGCTTGAAAGTTGATGAAGAATTTAAAAAATTGTGGGATTATGGAAATCCAAACTTTGACTCAAGCTTTGGAGGGAACAACAACCTAAGAGGTGAATCCAAACAACAAGGAGAAGATGAAGCAGAGACCATAACATCCTTCACTGAACAAAAGAAAAGCTTTGCGGGGAAGCCCTCCTATGTAGCCTCAAATGTGTGATTCAATGTGTCGAGGGCCTCGTACACACTCACTTGGGCCGCTAAACCAACAAGAGTACTAGAGTAGTAGCTGATAGAGACTAATAAGGTTGGAGAAACCTCGCCCACAAAGTGACAATGAACAAAAACCATTGTCTTAGAAAGTTCACAAGATCCCACTGCAAGCCAAGTGCTCATAGCCCGCCAGGAGCCTGAAAATGATGTGGAATCTGCAATGAGCCAGGAGCTACCATCGACCAGTCAACAGGTAACATTTACACCTTCTTTTCTTGCCTCTCAATATTTGGTATCCTCCACTATCTCCGCAACACCCCTCACCATGAGTGTTGACCCTTCTCTTCCCACCTCTTATAAAACAATTGCAACGGGTTTCTCCTAGTTTGCATTGGTAAATCCATTTGCCTTTACTCCTCTATGAACCCTTACACCATTCGTTGCTGCTTAGTCCTTTTTTACCTTAATTTTTTAAGGATTACTCGTCGTTGGCACTCATATTGCTACTGCTACCACAAACCCTCCCTTTCTTTCACAACAGTTGGATTCTACAATAGCTACCCGCGTACAACTATAATTCATGAGTCCTTCTACTAGTTCACAAATGGAACCATGGTGAATGAAAAGCCCTTTTGCTGGTTTGCAAGCCAAGCCATGGCATTTGCACCATTTCTCCTTGCACAATGTCACTCTTCAGAAGAAGACACTACCCACACCTACAAAACTTACCTAACCATATGCCTTACATCCTGGTGCTCCTTTTTCGGGTGGGTTAGTCCAGTACCCAACCCATTTTATTGCACAAAATGATGCTATGAAGGAGGTACACACTAGTAGAATTCAAAAGTGAAAATCTGAGGATGATCGGAAGTAGGCGAAACTAGAGGTGCATACTATCTATGATGAGACTCAACAAATGCTAAAATTTGCAACCATGTACCTAACCGCGGCAAAGCAACAAGGGGAGATGTGTCCAGAAGATTATGATTTGTATGGCATTGGGATTGACATGAAGGTATCTCATTTATAGGATAAAGTTGAGCTCACAGAGGAAACAAAATGAGTGCTCACATTTGATTTCATTAAAACTAGTTGTGAGATAAAGAAGATGGATGAGTAGCTGAAAGCCTTGAAGGAAAGAGCTAGTTTCCTAGAAAAAGGGGAAAAATCCCAAAGAATGGATGTTATGTTCTTCATAGAGAGGGTGATCATAGCAAAGAAAAAGAAGAATAGACATTAGGAGGAGCTTACAAAATCTCAATCCATCGACCTCGTTGAACTAAATGAGCTACGTGTTAAGAGCTCAGAGTACCAGAGCCAATTAGCTTTGATGGAATAGAATCGACAGCTGAGGAGTGAAGAGTTTGAACGATGACGCATTGAACATGAGCAGGGGATGAGGGAAAAAGATGAGGTGCTAGATCAACAATGATCTTGGAATGAGCAAAAGCTACTAGAGAAGGGAGCTGAATTTGAGGACTGGAAGGCCTAGCTAGAGAAAGAGCTTCAAGAGACAAAGTCCTCTCTTGACAGGGATTCGGTGAACCGTGCCTAGGCTAAGGAAAATTTGCGTAAAGAAATCAGCAACTCCGGGGAGAAACTAGCATCCATGAATAGGAAAAATGCAAAATTAATAGATGACATTAACTCAAAGGACGTAGAGATTGCCTATCTAAGGAGCTCTTTCCAAACCTCCTTCGCGCAACCCAACCTCATCCCATTGACTTGACAGATATATATTTCTTATTAGGAAAAGGTTAAAACCTTTTTCCTAACACTATAGCCAATTCTCTTGTTCATCTCAAAAGCAACCAGACTAAGCTAGGAGGTCCTTAGAAAAATTGAGCAATTCCCATGGTTCATCTTACAGATGGTTCTAGAAGCAAAGAGTCTACTCACCAATCCATATTTAGTCTCTGATGAAGGCCTAGCTAGTGCAGGATTGAAGATTAGAATGTTATTGCTCAGATGAAAAACAATTTCATCCATTACCACTTGACCTAACAATAGACTAAGGCGGTTGTAGCTACCTTAAACCAAACAATATATGGCATGCGAGAAAATTTCTCCTAGTTGAGCAGTATGGGCTTTCCATCTCTATTTTTGGAAGATGGTTCAATAGCCATGGCCAAACAGATTGCAGAAAGAATTGAGGAGAAGAAGCAAGACCCAAACACTTTCTAGAATTTCAACCATCCTCCTACTACTGTACAGACATTGAAGATCCATCCTCTTGCACAACTAGTATTCCATTATGAAGCAAGGGAAATTTTTCCTGATAAGCTACCCCATAAAGAGATGATTGACATAGGTAGAGCATGTGAGAATCTACGCAAAGTAGAGAAACCATCTGAAGAAAATTGGCCACCTTTGCACGCAACCCTTTCCAAGCTCTAATTTTGTTTCTAATGGATGGCACTTTGGTTTGCAAACCAGAGAGAAATTTTAGGTTCTCCTCTCCTCAAGTGAAATGCCCCTGATAGTCACCAGAAGCTATTTATAAAATATTCCTTGAGCTCCCTTTGAGCTTTTCCTTATTGAAATATCAAATCAAACATTGCATTAAGGGTTATTTTGCCTCTTTTTGAAAAATGCTACTACCTAGGCATGTTTCCACTCTGTGCTCCCTAAAGGATATCTTTCCTTCACATTTCAAAATGATTCCATAGTGCTACCACCTGTCTACTTCACACATATTTGAAATTCATTTCTCCTTTTTTTTTAGTTAAGCTCCATCTGCATGTCGCATGGCTCCATCTCCACATATTTTAATAGACCCCATAATTGGTACCAAAGATAAGGCAGATTACATGTGTCTCCTTGGCACAAGTTTCCAATGGAAAAAGAAAAAGATGAACACAGGTTACATAATGTCACCACATGTCTATCCAGCAGGTGTTTCTTGTAAATGATGGATGAAGCAAGCCAAGGGCAGTGACATCATGTTGTGTTTCATAATTGTTGTAGCAGGGTAGCAACACTTGTCTAATGCAACTTCATCAGGACCACTGTCATCATTTGCAAGGGGATGCACCTAAGCTTGAAGAAACCAAATGCTTTGGCTTAGATCTTTTTGCTGCAACGGCTAGGAACAATCTTTGATTCTACATCATTGCTGAGGATTCACAAATATTTTCTATTACTACTTGCCAAGGCAGTGGGAGCATTCAACTATATATACTCCCTTGTGTTTTAGATGAGGGGTTCGAGGATTTTGTAGAAATACATAGATTATAAAAAAAACACTAGGCCTTTGTTATTGTTATTTAATTATTGCAAAAAGACTCTCAAACTATGCCAATCACTCAGCATTTCTTCTCTTTTTATGTATTTGATTAACTTTAGACTATGTTGTTATTGTTGGAATGATTCATTTGTCATACTTCTATAAATTGAATGCAAGTTTGTTGGTCTAGATCAAGTCTTATGACTCTTCTTGTCAATAAATATGCCTGCAAAGTTATTTTATGTCAATAAATAAATTTTTTATACTTTGAGCTTCAGTTTTTCCATTAGAGGACATTGCAAATTATTGATCAGGCCCTTAGATCTATGATTTATCATGCCTATTATCTACGTTTTGGCACATCTCCTTAGGTTAAATTTTATTTATATATATCTGCTTCCTTCTCCCATTTTAAACCCCCATTACAAAAGAAGTTGGTCTCTTCAAAAAATTTAGAGGTGACCTAGTTTAGCGCAATATGTCCCCGATAAACTGTGTTTCCCACAAAGAGATGTTACCTTGCTAAATTTTTGCATCAACAAGTTTGACACAAGCGGATGAAAGCATATCAATACATAGGATAGTCACACTTGTTCTTCTCTTGATATCTCTTTCATTGGTGATGAAGGTATCTTGGTCAAAGAAATAATCATTGAAGATCATGAAAGTATTGCTTTTCTTCCTCCTTCTCCCCGTTGGAAAAAAAACCTAAGATCATGGCCACTACTCCCAACACCTCCCCTAATTTTGAAAATGATTTAGTGAATGATCATGAAAAACAAATTTGTGTGGAGGATATGATTAAGAGCTATGAAAATCCTACCTCCCCTACTCGTGTATGTGCAGGATCATGATGGGCTAAAAAGTGGCAATATTATGGGTATTTGTAGGGTATGTGGCTAATGACTTTTTTCCAAAATTGATGAAACAAAAAGGGTTTTTAGAGGAGATTCTCATCTTTCCACCAATATAAATTATGCTTTAATTTGAATTTAATAAATTATTATTATTTATTTTCTATTACAATTATGACTAAAATCCTAATCGATAGGTGATTGAAAAGCATCTATAACTTTCAAACGGTATACAGTTTTAAATCTGAAACATGTGTCACATTCTATGATTCACATACTATTAGATTAAAAAATAAAAATAAATTTCATGAAGTTTTGACCAAGTTAAGGTGGTCGACATACGAAGTTTTTATATTTTTAAAATTTGTAATAAAAAAAAATTGTAATTAATTATTTACTTCAAAAAATTACAAAAAAATATGCATCACATCTGGACATGAGTCCTCTACTTATATATAAAATATTATAAAAAAATATTATCATTTTATTATGGTTGGGATGGTCATACAGACACCTACTTCTTATTTTTTCCCAGAAATTTAAGTACCACTACATTGAAATTTCAAAATTTTACCAAATAGATTTTATTTATTTTTAAATAAACCTAGTATTTTAGAAACTACATTCAATTTTCTACAGATTCTATTCTTACATATTTTTGAAATAATATAGATAACTTATTCAAAATTTTACATCAAGTTTCCTAATACTGATTTTTCTGAATTTTTTGCCACTTAAGGGCCTATTTTTTCCATGATGATCCTGCACATACCCACTCAAGAAGACATTCTAGGACATGAAGATGTAAGTGTAGATAATCATGACAATCAAACCTTTTCTTCTCCTACAATCTTCTCTAGAAATGAAGAAGATAGTATTGTTAGAAGATATCCTCATTGAGACTCATGAGAATATTATTCCTCCTTTTCCTGATACCCCTACCATTTGGGAAGACCTTTTAGGACAAAAATTTCCAATCATTGGTAACCATCTAAATCCTAGTTATCCTTCTCCTGAGGCCTCTCCTATGAGCAATGAAGCTACTTTATCAAATCCAACCATGAAATGTGATGAACATATTGTTTGTCACTTTCCTAAAAGTTCTCCTTCCAATCTATTTCCTAGTTATGAGAGTTTCATAGTGCAAGAGCATAAAAATGTTGACATACTCCATATTTCCACACCTTCTAATCTCTCTTCTATTTGTGGGAATAAAGTGATAGAAGAATGAAAAAGCATATAAAATTATGGTAATCATAGTTCCTCTTCTCCTAATATCTCTCCTACATGTGATGAAGGTATTTTGGAGTTAGAAGATACACTAATTGAGAATCATGACAATGTTGAAAGATCCTCTTCTATAGCTTCTCCTACTTTGGCAGATATTATGGAACAAGAGAATGAGATCATAAACACATCTCTTATTATCACTCTACCCAATCTACATTCATCTTCTCACTCCTCCCCTATTTGTGATAATGTTTTTTTGAGAAATCATGACAATCACATCATTTGTGAGGAGGATATGTTGGCATTACATAATCAAACCTTTAAGGCCTATTTTTATTCTCCTATTTTGGAAGACATTATTGTAAAAAAATTTATAATCACAAATAATCATGATAATCATATTTTTTCTTCTCCTAATATATCTCCTACTTTTGATGAAGATATTTTAGGATTCAACAAACTATTCATTTAAAATCATGAAAATCTTCTTTCTCCCTTTCATAATTTTTCCCCCATCCAAGAATACACAATTGAGCAAAAGTATCCAATATTTGAACAACACGAATGTGATGCTTTTTCTTCTCTTGATTCCCATTCTCCTTGTTTTGAAGTTACTCTACAAAACCCATTAACGGAATGTGATCAACATCTTGATTTCTTCTCTCCTACAAAATTTCCTACTAGGGAAGGCATCATGGTACACACAAACATAAACCCTATAAATCCTAAAACATGAGAGACAAATCATGATTATCCTTTCATAGAAATCAAACCATCAAACAAACCTTCACTCAACATTAATACTATTTCACAAGATTCTTCCAAGAAAACTCTATCCCTGGTACATCCTAAATTGATCGATATCTCATTAAACATGTATCAAGTAGAAATTTTTTTTCCTTCTCCAAATAAATAATGTTAGTTGCTGCTCCTTTCCATGTAATAGTTGTAGGATACTAGCATTCTCACTATTACATGTTTTGCATCCATTGCAAGGGGCAACATACCATCATCCATTTTGAGGCTCACCCTTTTCTTGCACTATGTGGGGGCAATGGGTTAGAAAGCCTTATTGATGTATGCCGCATGTCATTGTCTCTTTTGACTAATTGTTAACCTTTTATAAACGTACAAGAGTAAGATTGATATGTGGATGATATGTCTTAAAATTGACTCACATATGACATACTAGCTTTCATATGTCTTTATGATGCAACTTATCAAAAACATATGACTTAGCATAGGGCTTTTTGACTAGGCTCTCATATTCTCTTCTACTTTAAAGAAATTTCTCACAGAATAGTGTGTAGCAATCGCTTTAAAGTGGAGGCATACATAGACAACATATTTTTGTAAATTTCATCATGTGATTTACTTTTTCTTGTGATGTGTCCTCTCCTTGGTTGTGTCATTAGGTTTGATTCCTTCCAAGAGTGTACAATCAAGTGGAGTGGCATGATGTGAACAAATCATCCCATGGATAACAATATAACAAGGGAATAACAATCAACTGAAGTGGCCTAATGTGAATAAGGCATCCCATTGAAAATGATGGGTATGTGCAGGATCATCATGGAAAAAATAGGCCCTTAAGTGGCAAAAAATTTAGAAAAAATCAGTGTTAGGCAATTTGACGTAAAAATTTGAATAAGTTATCTATATTATTTCAAAAAATATGTAAGAATAGAATTTGTAGAAAATTGAATGTAGTTTCTAAACTACTACATTTATTTAAAAATAAATAAAATCTATTTGGTGAAAATTTGAAATTTCAATGCAATAGTACTTAAATTTCAGGGAAAAAATAAGTAGGTGTCTGTCTGACCACCCTAACCATATTAAAATGATAATATTTTTTTTATAAGATTTTACATATAAGTAGAGGACTCACGTTCGGATGTGATTCATATTTTTTTGTAATTTTTTTCCAAGTAAATAATTAATTATGATTTTTTTATTACAACTTTTAAACAATATGAAAACTCGGATGTCTGACCACCTTAACTTGGTCAAAACTTCATGAAATTCAATTTTTCTTTTTTAAATCCTATAGTATGTGAAGCATAGAATGTGATGCATGTTTTGGATTCAAAAAATATGATACCGTTTGAAAGTTATAGATGTTTTTCAATCAACCTATTGATCAGGACTTTAGTCGTAATTCTAATAGAAAATAAATAATAATTAATTATTAAATTCAAATTAAAGCATAATTTATATTGGTGGAAAGATAAGAATCTCCTCTAAAAACCCTTTTCGTTTCATCAATTTTGGGTAAAAAAAAAGTCGTCAGCCACATACCCCACAAATACCCATAATATTGCCACTTTTTGGCCCATCATGATCCTGCACATACCCTAATCTGACATCCTAACTTGTCCTCTCTTGCAGAAATTAGGCACAATGATTCCTAACAAGAAGAGCTTACATGAACAAAGAAAAATCCTGTTTAGCAAAATTCTTCACATATTCAAAAACATTTACAAAATCATTTTCATTGTGATACCTTATCAATGTTATTAGGAGGATAGCTTTGGTATGGTTCATATAATGGGAAGCTGACACACTGGCATGAATTTCTCATTATATGGTGGGAAGCTGACACACTGGCATGAATTTCTCACTAAACCACTTCTTTTGGGACATCTCACCCTGTGGATGACTTAATGCTTTGTGGCCTAGAGTCAGCATATCTTTTCCAACCTGTTTTTACTTCCTTTAGTTCTCTACATTGCATGATTATGTATCTAGATGGTTTGACTTGGGATCTTGGATCCTGGGGGCTTCACTGCCTTCTTGATCTTTGTCATTCTTTTTCATCTACATCTATACACTTAAATATCTCTTGAGCAGCTACTTTAGCGTGAGTTTGAAGCAAGTTCATCCTCTCACTAAAGTGGGAGCTAAATGTGTCATAGAAAAAAGTACCCTTTGCTTGACATGGGAATAATTCATGATAAATTGGACTTAATTTTTCCTTGGTCTAGTGTTGTGAGGTGTTTTACACATCCACATTAGGTCTTGGTCCCTAGAAAAATGAATAAAATACATGTCTTGTAAAGGTGTTGTAATGTGTTGCAAATCAGTTTCACACTTTTCTAGACTTTTATTAAGCATTTGAATCTACTGGTCCTTCAACCCCCCACTTTTGAATTAAATATTATTTTAATTCAAAAGTTAGCTTTTCCCTATTCTTCTATAATTAAATAATTATTTCAATTATTTAATTATCCATTACCCTTTTCTTCTATAATTAAATAAATATATTTATTTAATTATTCCCCACTTTCCCTCCAATATTAAATAATTATTTTTAATTATTTAATATTTTGTCCTTTTCCCCTACATTTGAATTAAATATTATTTTGATTCCAAATTTAGCTTTTCCCACTTCTTCTAGAGTGAAATAATTATTTTAAATTATTTAATTATTCATTACCCTTTTCTTCTATAATTAAATAAATATTATTTATTTAATTATTTCCCACTTTCCCTCCAATATTAAATAATTATTTTTAATTATTTAATATTTTGTCCTTTTCCCCCACTTTTGAATTAAATATTATTTTAATTCAAATGTATTTTCTCCCTCTTGTTCTATAATTAACTAAATGTTATATTTATTTAATTATTTATCCTTTCTTTATCTCCCTAATTAATAATTATTTTAATCATCGCTTCCCTCTCCATTAAATAATTATTTTTAATTATTTAATGTTTAACACCCCACCTTCCCTCTATAATTAAATAATTATTTTTTGTTATTTAATTATTTGTTCCCACCTTTCTTTTGAAATAAAAATAATAATATTTTATTTATTTACTCTATATTGGCCACCTAAATTAAATTATTTTTATTATTTAATTTTCTCCAACACCCCTTTTCTTGTGCCAATCTTATCTTCCACCTCAAGTCTTTATCTATCTATGCCTTTCTTCTCTCAATTAACCTCCATCCTTGATTAAGTTAAATTTTCTAATTTAATCTTGGCCCTTGATCATGATCCTTATTCTTAACTCTCCTCTATAAAAGGAGACCTTTTATCCATCCATTATCCAAGCAATCCAAGCAATTTATTCATCAATTATTCATATCATCAAGGCAAGCAAGCAAGAATCAAGCATTCAAGAGCAAGAATTTTCATCCATTGTTGCAACAATTCAAGATCCATCATCATGGCAAGGTATTAATTCCATTATTTCATGTTAAATGCTTCATATTATTTCTTCATTTCAAGGTTTAATTACCTAAAAGGGGTTTGACCAAGGCAAACTCCTATTCCCTAACATTCTACATTTCTCTCTCTTTCTTTGTGTGTTTGTAGATTTAGGGATGGAAATCATTGAAGAATAGGTTGAAAACTTGTTGAAGAAAATCTCTTATTTGCAAATCAAAAATATCAACAAAAAATCACTTTCAGGTACATAGTTTCTGTTTTTCATTTATTTTATTTATTTCATCTTTTTTCATATCACAATGTGTTTTCAAACATTGTGTAAATCTTAGGTTTTGCATTCAAATTCAGTAAATAATATCATCCAATTGAATTTAGATTATCTCATTTAGTCTTAATAATAATATGCATTGCATAATTTGAGTGAACCTAATGTAGATTGTTTGTGTGGGGTTTATCTCTCTCCTTTTAGGTGAAACACCCTAAGAGTGCAAGAGTAGTCTATAAGCCCTACCCAAAAATCTATGGTTCAGTTGTCATCCCATCTTGCTAGCATTGGTTCATTGGTACCCCTCTTGATGTTCTTTGGTCTACTTTAGTGTGAGTTTGAAGTAGGTTCATCCTCCCACTAAAGTGGGGGCTAAATGTGGATATCAAAGAAGTAACCCTTCAATTTTTTTTGTCTTGTTTGGGCCTTCCTTGTGATTTTCCCTTAATTTTTCCTTGATTTAATGTTGTAATTTGGATAAAAAATTCACATTAGGTCTCAAGCCCTTGTGAACTAAAAGGATTGAAATGGTACCTTACTTAAGTGTTGTAACACACTTTCACACTTTTCTAGGTTTGTCTTTAATAATTGGGATTTTCATATACTTTAATTAGCCCCGTTTTCCATCCACAAGACTTATTTATGTGTATTTTTTAGAATAATCATGATAAATATCATTTAAAGGATCAAAATCCAGAAACCCACTTTAAATCCCTCAAGTGGGACTCATTCGCCATTCTGGGTGAATGTGTTCCCTTATGTGGGACCCATTCACCGAGGATGGCAAATGAGTCCCCTTTAATTTAAAATTTAAATTTAATTCAAAATTATGGCTTATTTTTATTCTCCAAGATCTAAGGTCGGCATGTGAAGTTAGAATTTTAGGAATTATTGCATAATTGAGTATAAATACAAGCTTCTTCCCCTCATTTTCATACCTAGCATTCAATTATTCATGCATATAGTTTACAAGAGAATTTGAGCATTTACAATATCATTCAAGGCATTTGAAAGGCAGATTATCATGAAATTAAGAGAATTGTCAAGTATCACTCATCATGTCAAAGATTTTTTGCATGATGTTGTTTTAGAGATAACATTTGTGATGTTAGATTGTGTGATTCAAGCAAGCATTGCATTCAAGATTTATTAATGCAAAGATAGAGTTGAAGTCCTCATCCATTGGAGCTAATACTCACATGTTTGCAACACCTAATTGGTATGGTTTGGTGAGTTGCAACATCATTATTTTTCCATTCAGCATTCTCCATTCTATTTCATTTAATTTCAAGGGTTTAATTACCAACAAGGGGTTTGACCAAGGCAAACCCCTATTCACTAACCCCACACCATATTTCCTTCTTCTTGTGTGTGATTTGTAGAGCTAGGTTATAGATTTACCAAGAAGTTAAGATTGAAAAAGTGATCAAAACAATTCAAAGTTTTCAAAGTCCTAAGAGAAGCTTGGTGAAGATCTATAGGCTAAATTCTGTAGTTCCAAACCTGGATTTGTATCAGGAGATGAAGAGAAGATTGAGGCTATAATTTGTTGTTTCAAATTTTGAGAAATATAGAGGTGGAATAATTCACCACTATTGGGGAATGAGTCCCACTTCCTAGGCCTAAAAAATAATTTGGAATATTTGAGTACCCATTTATCTAAAACATGCTACAACACAATCTTCCTAAAACTAGACTAAGTCACCCAACTTGGCGTGTGAGTCCTAGTTGGTATCAATAGTCAATTATTTAGGATTCCAAAGATCCATTCAATCTCCAACAAGTTTCTATTTTCACATTTCCAATTTTATAGCTTTCTATTACTTTTTACTTGCATTCTTAGGTCATTTAGAATTAGTTAGCATATCACACTATGTTTTCAAACATTTTGTATTTTCCAAGTTTACACTTGGTGGTGAACCTGTTTCTTGTCTCCATTCATCTCCAAGGATATCTTATAGTTAGGTATCTCATATCCTTCATTTGGTTGCAATATTTAATATATTCTTGAATGTGATAGGTGTGTGTTGATTAGATATTCCACAACCACTTTGAATGATATTCCACTCAAGGATAACCCTAGATATCTCAATATAAAATAGAAAGAGATCTTGCAATAGGGTTGTCCTAGGGTCTGAAAATGATTTAATGAGGGATTCACCACCAAGTGTAAACTTGGAAAAGATAATGAAATGCAAGCTATAATGAAAAACCCTAATTGAATGAAAACTAATACTAAATGAATTTTAAAAGTGTGTAAAACAACACAAAATAGAAAGTGTGCACTTGGGAATTTGGGGAAGGAAAATGGAGGTCTAGAATTTTGGAAAAGTTGTTTTTACTACTGAATAGCACTCATTTTCAAGTTGGGTGAATCAATCTAGTTTCTAGAAAAATGTGTACAAACAGAAATCTACCAAAAGGGTATCCAAATTTGCAAAGTCATAAAAATTGACTAGTACTAGGACTCATTCACCAAAAGTGGTGAGTCAAACTTTCTTGCAACTTCAAACATTGACTCTATTCTTCACTGTCTTCTCTATCCTTCTTGATTGGTTTTTGGATCTGACTCTCCAATTTGCAATCTGTAGGTGATGTCCAATGTTTTCCAAGGGTTAATGACAACTTTGACAACTTTGATTACTTGGGAAATTTTATCCAATCTTGCTCCTTATGAAATAAGTAACTAAATCCTACAAATCACACACAAAGGAGAGGGGAAAATGTTTTTGGGTTAGTGAATAGGGGTTTTCCAACAAACCCCTTGTTCATAATTAAACCATGAAATGAAAGAATATATGAATGAAGAATGATGAATGAACAAATTGCAATGTTGCAACTCACCAAACCCTAGCAATAAGGTGTAGCAAATGTGCTTGAAATGGATACAATGGATGTGGTTCTTGAATCTTGCTTGAATGATGTCGATCTTGCTTGAAACACTTTCTTGAATTATAAACCCTTCATCACAATTGTTAGCACAATAACAAGCATAATGGATGCAATATTTGACATGTGATGATTGGCACATGAATGTTACTCTAAAATGATTGATAATATTCCCTTGAATGCTCTTGTGAAATCTCTTGAATTCTAGGTGTTGAATATATGAGTGAAAGAACTGTGTATTTATACTCAATTATGCAAGAATTCCCAAAATTACAACACTACAAGATGACATTAGATTGAGGAGAATAAAATCCCACTAGAAATTTGAATTAATTTTAATTTTGGGCCACATGGGACTCATTCACCCAAGGTGGCAAATGAATCCCATCAGACATAATGTATGGGAGCAAAAATCAAAAGTTCTTAGAAATGTGTGAAAACCAGTTTGGGGCCAAAACATCCAAGTGGGACCCATTCTCTCAAGGTGGTGAATGAGTCCTAGATCACTAAATTTGGGTGACACAAGCCAAAAACACCCAAATTATGATTGGATACTGATTGGTGTTGAGATTATCCTTGAAAAGATCCAATAGATGGTGCTTGTGGATGCAAAATAGGGCCAATTAAAGCATAAGAAATCCCAATAATTAATGACAAGCCTAAAGGAGTGTGAAAGTGTGTTACAACAGTTTACAACACTCTAAATAAGGAAATATTAAGTTTTATTTTAATTAAAAATAGGTTTATTAGGTGCAATTAATTAATAAGACCTTAGGAAAGTGTGAAAGTGAATTACAAAACTTCACAACACCTAAGCAATGTCTCATTAAAATCCATTATTTCACAGGGGCCCAACATTTAATGTGAATAATTCATCCACAATGCGACACTAAATCAAGGCAACATTAATTCAAAGTCACAAGGAGGGCCCAAACAAGCCAACAAAAGTAGAAGGGTTACTTTTTCAGTGACTCCATCTAGCCCCTACTTTAGTGAAAGGATGAACTTGCTTCAAACTCACACCAAAGTAGACCTACATGCATCAAGAGGGTTCCAAGTATATCAATGCTAATAATATGAGATGACGATCAAGAGAGGTGATCAAGACCCCATGAAAAATCATCATAGGCACAAAAGAACACACATGAGAATGGTATAATGAAAAAAAATGGCACAAGCATGTATTATGAAATATGAAAAGAGAAAAGGTAAAGATATAAAATAGCGTTTGATCAAGCTTCAACCATTTTCCCATCATGATGTGGATTAGATTTAGGTTGTTTTTCTAAAAAATTTATACTCATTTTGAGGTGACAAAACTCTTGGTTTTTCGTCAGGTGAGAAGTCCAAAAAAGTGAGAAACATACACTCATGGCTAGTATGCACTCACACACACACGAAAGTGGCTATGAGTAAAGTCATGCCTTGGTTAGGCTTCTCGCTCAAACCATACCATAGTTATACCTCCTGATAAATTTAGTAAGGTGCTACACAAAAATTATTTTTGAGTTTCACGAGACAAGTAAAACATCATATTCTTGGACCTCATGAACAAACAAGATGGCACTATAGGCATGCAAGTTGATTTATCCAAGGTGGCCATATAATGACAAATGCAAAAATGTGAAATAGGAAATTTTCAAAGGATTCTTGCTTAGTTCATGTGAGGTATTAAGTTAGGGAACATTATGCCTAATGTATCCAGGAGAGGACCAATCAAATAATAGAAGATTCACAACTTAGGGGATGCAGTGTGTCGCATCAACCCACCAAGAGGAATGTAATATGGTAAGAAAGGTCATGATCTTGAAGGAAATCACACCCAATGTCATCCACAAAGAAAAATTTCCATCATTTGAAGTAAGAAAACTACACCATATAACATGAAAAAGGAAAATGAAAAAGAATAATGCTAATGTATGCCCCCACTTTAAAGAAATTATTAAACACCATACTGTGAGAAATTAATTTAAAGTAGAAAATGAAAAATGAAAACAAAGAAGACATGAGAGCTAACTTGGAAAGCCCTATGCTAAGTCATATGTTTCCAAGTACAGCTAAGTCATACAAGAGAAAAAGGAAAAGAGAGGGGTTTCTGCCAAAATGAAAACACTAAACACATATGGGATCTATGGATTTGAGGTCAGTATGCTCTTTGTTACAATGGTTTTAGAGAGCTCATAATTATCATCATACCCCAAATATACATAGAACTAGAAGAATGACACAGAGAGAAAAAACAAAGAAAAACCATTTTGGGTCAACATGGAATAGACATGAATGTCTCGATGCCTTGCATTATCCCTAAAATGAAAACACAAGACAAATGCAAAAAGATAAGAAAAAGAAAAAAAAAATTTGGGTCAACATGGAAGGGACATGAATGTCTTGACACCTTGCATCATCCTCAAAAGGAAAACACAAGACAAATGAAAGAAATGAAAAGTGAAAAGATAAAAGATTTACGACATAGATAGGAAGGAAGGTAAAAATAGAAGAATGTCACAAAGAGAGAGATAACATTAAATAGAATGTCATGGGGGATCACATTATGCACATGCAATCACGCAAAAGAAAAATAAATAAATAATGCAAAAGACTAGTAAGATATATGCTAGTTAACCTATTAGCAGGTCATTCACATCCCAATAATGTTTATTGTATACTGAAGGCAGAAAACTAGGTAAAGGAACAATAGCAAGTGTTGAACTAGGGTCAATACCAAGTTCAAACACTTTTTGTAGGATTTTTTTTATCTATGCTCAGAGAAGAGGAAAATAATGTATTCTATTCATTATGCACCTCCTCGTCAATTCTAGTAACCTCGTCACCATTATCTCAGTTAACAACAATAGGAGAATGAATGATAATATCCATGGATGAGTTGAACTCATTTTGTGGTTGTTGTATTGGATTGATTTGTTTTGGTTGGGAAGGAGGGTTGTCATGCAATGCACTTCAGTCAAGTTTGGATCTTGATTTTCTTTGTTTATTATTCATGCAACCTACAAGCAATGGCATGACATGGATTCCTGCACTCTCTAGCACCTCTATTTCTTTTAGTTTTGTTTTCAAGATGCATTTTTCTAGGAGTGGGTTGATCAACGATAAGTTTCTTTTCTTCCCTAAGGGGAGGAACGGAAGGAACCATGAGAGGTGGTTCAAGCACTTTCTCTTTGACTTTGTAAACTTTTTTTTTCGAGGAGGTGTGATAGGGTTGTTTTCATTGTCTCTTTGTCTTTTGTATAAGGTAGGTGAAGATTCGTTTTTAGGTTGTTCTTGGTTATTTGAAACTTCTTTAGGTTCAAAAATGGTTTCGTCAAGGATGGTAGGCTCAATGGTGGGTGGGGACATGTTTTGGAGGGACAATCTACTATCTTCTTTGCCTTGAACTTTTGATAGGACAAGAAAAATAATTGTTCTTGTGGTTTTCTAGGTTCCATAGGTTCAAGCCAAAAGGAATCTAAAGAAAATTTACCTTTAGAAGACAAAGGGTTAAAGCCATTATGGTGGATGGTGAATACTTCATTATCAAAGGGAATCTTTAAGCATTTATGTACAACAAAATGGACAAATTTCTTAGAGCAAAGCCATGGGTGGCCTAGCTTCACACAAAATTGGTCTGATTACAAGATGATGGAGAATGAAACATCTGATATTTTTGGTCTTATTGGCAATGGCAAGGTGATCAATTGGATTGTGGGGAAAGCAAAACCATTTTTTGTCTTGATCCATGCTTTCATATTGTCATATATGTCTTGATAGAGCTCATGCAAAAGTAATAATTCCTCGGTGATCACATTTTCTCCATTGGTAGGATCTATTAGTATCCCATTATTGTACTTTTCATAGATATAGTCAGGTATATAGAGAGGACCATCAGGTGCATGTTTAAGTATATCTTTAGAGGAGATAAAAATGTCAAGAGGGTTCTTAGTGTGGCCCTTAGAAGGGATGACATCTATTAATCTAATTTATTTTATAGGATTTTTTGATGTAGAGAAGGACAAGACAACTCCAAAAAAACCTAAATCAACCAATCATGTACTAGCCATTTACAACTGATTTTTAAAATACAATTGTTCTAATTCCTTCATTTCCACCATGTGACTCTTCAAATTCCATAATTTGCAACATTTTAAACAATATTGACAACTTTTAAAACCTATAGCAAATTTTACATTTTTGACAACTTGAACACACCTATCCTCCTAAGACCTCATCTAGAAACTTAAAAACATAAATATTATCCAAAAGGATTGTATTACATAAGAGAGACATTAAACCAAAATAATGACAAAACCAAAATCACATGGGTGCTCCTACACCATAATCCCAGGCAAAGAAAAGATTCAAGATTCGCTTGAATAGAAGGTAGCAACTTGAGAATTATTCTTGAAAACTCTTGTCTAATGTATTTAAATCCTTGCGCATTTTCTTCTTTGGAACAATTCCATGCTTGCTTGATCTTTACTGTAGGTTTCTTGAACACTTGGCATTTAGATATTTGAACTTGTCAATATAAATTTGTCCTCCATTTGCACCTATACTTTGTAATTGATCCCTTTTTCCTTAATCGATGTCATGCATTCCAATAGTACCTTGTTCCCCTTCCATGGATTGTTTCATTTTCACCTTAGGTTTCTTGTCTCTCAAGATTGCAATCTCATCAAGAACACTTTGTCTTCTCTCCTTGCCTCTAACATCTGTAACTCCCTTTTGCTGCTCCACTTATAGTGGATTCTTTTCTAACTATCCATCTTCCATCTGTGACTCAATTTGGTTATTATGCTACTCCATAGTACCTTATTTTCCCTTCAATTTTTTTTTCTCAACTCTACAATCTCTTTCCAAGCAATCCTCTTTTCTTTAGCATCAAAATCTATTTCATTTACAGCCTCTCAAATACGTGCATCATTTGTATTGGCACCATCTCCTTCTTGAGACACATCACATTCTTCATTTTATTTGTCATAGGCTATTGTGTATGACATACCAGCCCCTAGAAAAAAAGCTAAATAGTGACTAACACCTTTCCTTGGAAGAAAAAAGTTAGAAAAGGGTATGTACATGAACATCATGGAAAAAATAGGCCCTTAAGTTGCAAAAAAAAAAAGTTAGAGTTAGGCAACTTGACGTAAAAATTTGAATAAGTTATCTATCTTATTTCAAAAATATGTAAGAATAGAATTTGTAGAAAATTGAATGAAGTTTCTAAATTACTAAGTTTGTTTTAAAAAAAATCTATTTGGTGAAAATTTGAAATTTTAATGTAGTAGTACTTAAATTTCAAGGAAAAAGTAAGAAGTAGGTGTCTATCTAACCACCCTAACCACAATAAAATGATAATATATTTTTTATATTATTTTAGATATAAGTAGATGACTCATTTCTCGATGTGATGCATATGTTTTTGAATTTTTTTCTAAGTAAATAATTAATTATGAATTTTTTATTGCAACTTTTAAAAAATATAAAAAAACTAGTATGTCTAACCACCTTAACTCAATCAAAACTTCATGAAATTCATTTTTTCTTTTTTTAATACTATAGTATGTGAAGCATAGAATGTGACACATGTTTTGGATTCAAAAAATGTGATACCATTTGAAAGCTATAGATGTTTTTCAATCAATCTATCAATTCGGACTTTAGTCATTATTTGAATAGAAAATGAATAATAATTTATAATTAAATTCAAAGTAAATCATAATTTATATTGTTGGAAAGTAAAGATTCTCCTTTAAAAACCCTTTTCATTTCATCAATTTTGGGTAAAAAATAAGTCATCAACCACATACCCATCAATTTGTGACTTTTTGGCCCATCATGATCCTGCACATACCCAAAATTTATCAACCACTATGTCTACATGATCCTTCAAGACATCTTGAACTTCCCAAGGCAACTCTTCAATGCTTGTTGATTTCAAAATAGTTGTAGGTTTGATTACCATTGTATTACTTGCCGCTTCCTCTTTCTCAGATGGTTTTTTCTCTTCCTTCATCAACAAATATTCTTTAATGTTTGGTTATACTATCTCCTCTTTCCTTCCTCTCCTCTAAATGATCTTCTTGATAGGTCACATAACCTTCTTCTTTATTGGTAAATGCCAGCCTTGTTCTTGGTTTGCTCTCTCAAGCAACTGTTGCATTTAAAGTTTCATTATTTCTTGCATTATTTCTCATTCCTTTTCCATTTTTTTCAAGCCTTGCCTCAAGTTTATTATCTTTTGCTCAATATTAATTTGTTTTACCTTCTCATCGTTCTTCTTCATCTCACTTTTCTTTTTTCTTTTCTCTTATTTCTTGCTTGTGATCTCCTTACTTTGCAAGTCTCCATAGACTAATCTTCTCAATATTTTCATTCTTATTTCTCAAAAAAATCTCTTTCACCTTTCTTCTCTTGTTTTTTGTGATACCTCACCTAGGTTTCCTCCTTTCTTCACTACCTAGTCTTTTGGCATCTAGGTTTTTGCTTCAACTTGCAAAAAGACAACACATCAACTCCAAAAACTTATCTTTCCCATATCTTCAAGATCTAATGACCAATTTATGTATATAAATGGAGTAAAACTCCAAAAAAAACTTAAATTAACCAATGTTGAAACCCTAAATCATCACTTGGTGGGCTTTTCTTCACAAGCCTTCAATCTTTAAAACTTAAAACATGGGGGTAAAAAACTTGGGGTTTTTTTGCTATAATTTTTAGTGAAGACATGATCTCAAAAAATTAAACATGGTTTTGGATACCCATTTAGGCTTTATACAAATTATCTCAAAATCAAGTTAGGTTACTTTCTATGAAATCTTTCAAAAATGGATTTTCCTTCTACCGATTAAGCCTAAAACATGAAAAATTAGAACTAGGGCATCATCAAAACATGTACTAACCTCAATATGGAACCTTAAAACTTTGGAGCATGTAAATATACAAAATGAAGACTCCCACACAAAAAATTATAATTCTCCACCATGGGAACCATGATAAATCATATTTTGAAAGTCACTAGTTACTCTGCCTAGGGTCTATGACAATTTTGAATTGTTTTTGTCAAAATTGAAATATGTCTCTCCAAAATCAACAAAAATAAATGAGACCAAATGAATTAGAAATTATATTCACATATATTTCAATCCAAATTTTTATAAGATCAAGATATGGAATATCAAATCCATACCATCTACTATAGCAGGCCAGTTATAGAAAAAATTTGGAAGTGGCAATCACTAATTTGATCATAACTTACATAAAACTTAACAAAAATTAACAAAACAAATTGAAAATAAAATTAAATCAATCCTATATCACACCAAATCATGTGAAAATAATGAATATTTTTATAGTATCATACTACATCAGAGAACAATGATGCAACATTCAGATTTGTAGAAAAACAAAGGAAATTTATTTCTTAAACTTCAAAATTGTAACCACCAACCTTGGTTTCAACCTCCCCAAGGATATTTAAACATGTAACAACCATTTAAAACTTATTTTCAAACTAAAACTATTATAATTCATTCCTTTACATCATCCGACTCTTCAAATTCCACAATTTGCAACATTTTAGACAATATTGACAACTTTTAAAATCTATAGCAACTTTTACATTTATGACAACTTGACCACACCTATCCTCCTAAGACCCTTTCTATACCCTTAAAAAAATAAATTTGATCCAAAAGGACCTTATTACATATTCAGAGAGACACAAAACCAAAAAAATCACAAAAGCAAAATCTCATGGGTGCTCCTACACCATTGCTATTGAGAGTATATGTTGAATAGGAACATTGTTATCCTCATCCATCTCAACATTCATCACATCATTCTTTGGAGTTTTTTTGGATTTGACAAATGAAATAGTATTTTTTTGCACGGGCTTGGTAAAAACTTTCAAGTTTTGGTTAGGAGGGGCAACATACATCTTTCCTTGATCACTAACACCTCCAATAGAAAGACAACTAGAATAAATGAGTTCTTGCATAAGATGTTTAAGACACTTGCAATGTTTTGTGTCATGTCCATTTTTTAGGTGGTAGTGTAAATAATAATTTGATCTAAAGCTCAGGGCTAAAGGCTTATTTGAGTCGAGTTTTTTTATGGGAGGCAAGGTGATCATTTGCTTTTCTAAAAGTGGGGACATTATGTTATGAAGGGTATCAAGCAGGGGAGTGAATTGTCTCTTTGGGTCCTCATAGCTAAAGGGTATCATGGCTTTAACAATAGATACTTGGTTATTGGAATTTTGAGTTATTTGTTGAGGGGGATTAAATTAAAGGAATTCTTTTTTTTTTGAAAGGTTGGGATTTTTTCTAGTTTGCAGGCTTAGTTTTCTCGATTCAGCTAGAAGTGGACTTTGTATTAAGAGTGACTACTAACCGAATTTCAATAATCACAGAGAGAAGTACACAAGTGCATAAAGGATGGTAATTTCATCATGGTGAGCTTGTATTGAATCTTATTTTACAAATTTTCTATGAACATCTTTTGAAGGTGAGCATTGGGGACCTTGACATTGATTTTGGAATAAAGTGATTGATAGCATGAGATGAAGCCAGTTATATTTGCTTCCTTTTACTTACATATCATTAGATCAACCAAGGTCATCTTAGGAGTCATGTGCACTTAGAATTGGTTCAAAAATGCCTTGATGAGCTCATTGAATGAATGAATTGAGTTGTTCGGTAAAGAGGAGAACCCTTCCAAGGAAGTAATTGAGGACAAAGTCACTACATAAAGTGGTGTATGAATTGAAATGGTTAGAAGGATCTACCTTTCCTCCATATTTCTCAAATCTATTCACCTCTACACCTTATGGTTTTGGTATTCACAATATCTCCAAGGATAATGTACTTCTTCTAACATAATATCTAGGTTGACCATTTTGATTTTTGTTGATGGTGGAAAGTTGTATTTGAAGGGATGAAATGGTTTGGAAGAGTTGAGTTATGAGAGGGTCACTGCTTGTGTTATGAGACAAAAGTGAAAATGGTGAAGGGGTGTATGTGTTCAAGGGAAAACTGAATGAATTTCTTATAGGTGGTAAAGTGGTAGGGGATATAACATGTGATGCCACAAAGGAACTAGGGATGCTAGTAGGAATACCCAAGGAAGGAATCACATTACTAACTTGTTGCATTGTTGTTGTGACTTGAGGGTTGGTATAGGTAGGTATTGATGCAATTTTTATTGGAGGATGAATTTGAGTTCCACCTTGGCTTGTGACATTGTTTTTTGGTAAAGGGGAACTACTTGTTGAGGCAAGGTGTTTTCCAAATATTTCAACTATGTTTTTCACAAGGTCAAGTCCATCTTCACTTTCAAGCATGGGATGAATATTGTCTATAGTAGGAATGGAAAGAGTTTAAATGTTGTCATTTTGCACTTGATGTTGTAGGTTTTCTAGGTCCTCATGAATGTGAATTATGATTTCTTGCAGTACACTATCATTCCTTGTTTCAACTTGCATACTACTTGAAGGCAATGAGTTGTTAAAGGTGTTGCCCATGCCTAGTGTACTAATGACAATAATAGGAGTGAAAGAGATAGACAACCCAAGATCCAATAAAATTGTTCTATCATGGGATGGCATGAGCCTCAAACTTCGTCTCATTATAGTATTAACAATAGGGCACCAAACACTCATACAAAGGTTACTAAATGCAAAGTGAATGCAAATACAATGTAAGCTAAGAAGAATGAAATGTTTATAACAAAAATTCTAAAAATTAAAATAGAAAGATAATAATAACAAAATTAAACTCATAATATAAACTATAAATTCCAAAAAATGGAGTGCAATATGTGTAGAGGGATTGATTTTCCTAGCATGGCGAATGAGTCTCAGTGATGATTTTTTTCATTTTTTTTAGAATTTTAGAATTAGATTTTATGTTTTTTTATGTTTTATAATATGTGTATGATACGAATGCATATTTTTACTAATTTTCAATGAAATTAAATGCAAACATTCAAGCTATATGAGCTTTCACTAATGCAAAATTTGAAATCCTAGAATGCAAATCTTAATGCAATGTTAATGCAAGTTAAATCTAGGATGAAATGCACTCCAAATCAAAATTATGATGTTCTAAAGGTAGGTTCACCAAAATGGAACCTTGGAAAATGGTGGATAGACATGTGTTGATTAGATTAAGTGCTATCATGACCACTTTCAAAGATATTCCACTCAAGGATAACCCTAGAGATCTCAATGCAAAAGAGAAAGAGATCTTGCAATAGGGTTGTCCTACGGTCTAAAAATGATTTAATGAGGGGTTCATTACCAACTATAAACTTGTAAAAGACAATGAAATGAAAGATATAATGCAAACTAATACTAAATGACCTAAAAAAGTGAGCAAAACAACATAAAAAACTATAAAATAAAAAGTGTGCACCTAAGAATCAAGAGAAGGTAGAATGGAGATTTGGAATTTTTGAAAAGCTAATTTTACTACTGATTGGGACTCATTCACCAAGCTAGGTGAACTAGTCCATTTTTTGGTAAAATATGCAAGAACACAAATTTGCTAAAAGGGTATCTAAATCTATGATGTCCTGAAAATTGACTGGTGTTGGGACTTATTTTCCAAAAATGGTGAATTAGTCTAGTAAGGATTTTTTGTAACTTTAAAATTTAACTCTATTCCTCATTGTGTGATTTGTCCTTCTTGATTGCTTTTTAGAATCTACTTCTTGATTTGTAATTTGTAGGTGATCTGCAATGTTCTCTAAGGCTTGATGACAACTTTGAAAAAATTGATTATTTGACAATTTTTCTCCAATCTTGCTCCTTATGAAATATGCTTGACCTAAGTCTACAAATCATACACAAAGGAGAGGGGAATTTTTTTTTGGGTTAGTGAATAGGGGTTTTCCTCAGTCAAACCCCTTGTTGATAAATAAACCTTGAAATGAAAGTAATTATGAATGGAGAATCATAAATGCACCAATAGAAATGTTGCAGCTCACCAAACCCTAACAATAAGGTGCTACAAATATGCTTGGAATGGCTAAAATGGATGTGCTTCTTGAATCTTGCTTGAATGATCATGTTGATATTTCTTGAATCATAAACCCTACATCACAATTGTTAGAAAAATAACAAACATGATGGATGCAATATTTGACATGATGATTGGCACTTGAATGTTGCTCTAGAATGCTTGATAATCTACCCTTGAATGCTCTTGAATTCTCTTGTGAACGATCAAATGATCTTGTGAACTCTCTTGAATGCTAGGTGTTGAATATGAGTAAAACAACCTTGTATTTATACTCAATTATGCGAGAATTGCCAAAATTACAACACTACGAGTTGACATCAGATTGAGGAGAATAAAATACTACCATAAATTTGAATTAATTTTAAATTTTGGCCACATGGGACTCATTCACCCAAGGTGGTGAATGAGTCACATCAGACATAATGTATGGGACCAAAAATCAAAAGTTCTTAGAAATGTGTGAAAACCGGTTTGGGGCCAAAAGATCTATGTGGTACCCACTCGCCCAAGGTGGCGAATGAGTCCCAGATCACTAAATTTGGGCCACACAATCAAGAAACACCTAAATTATGATTGGATATTGATTGGTGTCGAGATTATCCTCAAAAAGATGCAATAAATGAGGCTTTTGGATGTAAAATAGGGCCAATTAAAGAATAAGAAAGCCAAATTATTAATGAAAATCCAAAAGGAATATGAAAGTGTGTTACAACACTTTACAACACTCCAAATAAGGAAAGATTAAGGTTGATTTTAATTAAAAATAGGTTTATTAGGTGTAATTAATTAATAAGAATTTAGGAAAGTGTTAAAGTGAGTTACAACATGTTGTGCATGTTTTGCACACACGCCCTGCTGTAGGCAGGGACCCCCTTTTTTTCACTCCCGACAGGCTATTTTGCTTCTGTCTTGTTTTCCGTGCCCCATTCTCCAAGCCAAAATTGGTCATGTGCCATCAAACCATCAAATCCCCTACCCAAATTCACCTGCTTGGGGTATTCAAATCTATGGAGAAATGAAGTCCCCCATCCCCTTTCTGCCTTTTGTCTTGCTTTGGCTGTTTCAGAAACATCCGTGGACCCCTGTTGGTCCAATTTCCACATTTTTGGCTTTGGGGACAACTTTTTGGTGGATTTGTGATGTGTTTGGGGTGTTTCAATGAACTGCCAAGGTTTCATCAACGTTCCATTAAGTTTCGATGGTTTTGGAACTTTGCCTCTGGAATTCCCTTCCTCGGCTATTTGGAAACATCCGTGGACCCCCGTCGCTCTTGTTTCTTCATTTTTCCCTTTGGGGTCACCCTTTTTTGGATCTGGGATGTGTTTGAAGTGCATAAATGAACTGCCAAGGTTTCGTCATCGTTCCGTTAAGTTTCGATGGTATTAGAACTTTCCCTCCAGAATTCCCTTCCTCCTTGGCTATTTGGAAACATCCGCGGACCCCCGTCACTCCTGTTTCCTCATTTTTGACTTTGGGGTCAACCTTTTTTGGATCTGGGATGTGTTTGATGTGTGTAAATGAACTGCCAAGGTTTCATCAAAGTTTGGTTAAGTTTTGGTGGTTTTGGAGCTTCGTCCCCCTTTTGCTATTTTGGGACATCCGTCGGCCTAGGGCAACTTGACTTTCGAAGCCCAACCCCTCCGTGGCCGTTTCCGGGACTCTACCTCTCCGTGGTCATTTTGGAACATCAGACAGCCACCTCCCTTCCGGCCTCCAGAGCCCGGCCCCTCCGTGGCCATTTTCGGAAGTCCGCCTCTCCATGGCCATTTTGGAACATTCGGTGGCCACCTCCCTTCTGGCCTCTGGAGCCTAGCCCCTCCATGGCCGTTTCTGGGGCTCCACCTCTCTGTGGCTATTTTGGAACATCCAACAGCCACCTCCCTTCTGGCCTCTGGAGCCCTGCCCCTCCATGGCCATTTCCAGGGCTCCGCCTCTCTGTGGCTATTTTGGAACATCCGGTGGCCACCTCCTTCCCAGCCTCCGGAACCCGGGCCTCCGTGGCCGTTTGGAACAGCTAGGGGCCTTCCTTCTGCCCAGCTATTTTGAACATCCAGGAGCCTGCCTTCTTCCCGGCTATTTTGGCTTCTGTCCGCTATCTGCCTTCTAACTTTCTTCCACCATCTTTCCGTCCTCTGGTGCTCACACCCTTGAAGCACGCATTAATGTTTATGGCCCAAATCAGCTCCAAATATGAATATCAAGATATTTTGATGATGCATGTATAGATCTAACAAGCAATTTGTAGGTTTGAATGACATTTTCCTTAACTAATGTATAAATGCACTTACGACACTTCGTGTTTGTAGGAGTCAAGAAGCCTTCCGTAGGTCTATCAGAGAGGTCCATTGAGGGAGTTGTCCTACCCTTTTTCTAGATGATGATGATTTCTAAGGAGCTTTCTGCTTGAATCAGGGGCCACCAATCCATTGATGCCAATTATCGACGGGCTCGTTTGATCAAAGGAAGAACACTGCAAGCACATCAAGCAAAAGACAATTTCTAGTGAGTTTTAGCTACACTGAAAAGGGAAATCAGCTAATGACGAAATTGCTATAATGACTGGCACTAGATGACAAAACAGAGAAAAGACAAGGAATGTATTTTAAATTGCTAGATAATGGAGGGTAGGTGAAACCCTATTGTAAATCAAATCTGGGCCATTCGATGTAATTGAATCCTAGCCATTCATTTGGGCATTGGAAAACTATAAATAGGGGCTTGCCCCTCATTTGTAAGGGTTGGAGAGCTATTGTAAAAAGTATTTTACAACAATAGAAGATAGCATTGTATGAGTTTATGAATGTTCTCTTTGATTTTGCTCATCTTGCATGCATGGTTCTACTTCCATGTTAGTTTTAGTGTTAGTTTCTTGAATGGAAGTGATAATGGAAATTGTTGTTTTGGTATTTGATGAGCTTTCAACCCATACTTTTAGCACTTGTTGATGACAAGCTGTTGTGCAAAGTTAGCCAGGGCTTCTTTATTCCAATGCTACAACTTAGTTCAATTGCATGTTCATGATGTGCATGTGCAATCTGAAAATCAGCAGACCTTAGAAGATTACACTGGTTTTGTGTAGCTGTAGGTTTCTCTTGGTCAAGAAAAAACTCAGTTTAGGAAGCCTGTCTACTTTAGCAGCCACCATTGTTACTGTTCATTCGTAGCTTATGATTAGAATAGCTTTTTTAACCCTTCTCCTTTTGTTGTTTCTTTTAATCCTTGGTTAGCTTAGGACCCAAAGCATTGCCATGAAGCTAAATCAGATGAACTTGATGAGTTTCAACTTGCTGTTTTGAGTGGACAGCCACTGTTCATTCACTTTCAGCACTTTGAAACTGCATTTGCAAACCCAACTTCCATGCTTTTTAACTCATCCGTAAGACCGCCTTGTGATTCTAGCAAATCATATAAAACAACTGAGATATTCCAAGCACTGTCAAGGCCTGACATTAGAAACCTTGGGATAGTGTTCTGCAATCTGATTGTGGAAGATTGTCTTTCAAGAGAGGTAGTGCACCTACTCACTGCCTGTGTTGAAAAGTACATAAAAAACACACCAACAGAACTGGCGCTAGAAGGAGGGCTTGACACGTTGGGAATTCAAAGCTGAATATTGGAAGTGATTCATTTTATGCCCTCCTCCTCCTAATGCCATCAACAGAACTGGCGCTAGAGCGAGGGCATGACAAGTTGAGGCTACAAAGTTGAAAGTTGGGAATCGAAAAGAGCACTTTCAAAGAAAAAATATGAGATAGGAAGATCTCTTTTAATGCTAAAAATTAGAAATTTCTGAAGGAAAAAGAAGCTGAGTCAAAATGGAGTAGCATGCACAAATTGACATCACTCAGTTACATGCACATTTGAATAAGAGACTGAAGAAGCCATTGCAGCAATTCGCGTTGGCAGACAGATGTTAGATCCATTGCACTCATAGGCACAACGAGTTGGGGTGTCTCACATTCTTGAGCAGAATTGAAAAGGTCTTGCAAGGAGAAATCCCCTTCTGGGAAATCTATCTGCCCTTGGCCCCTAAAGACCCACACGAAAAATTGCAAACCATGGCAGCCAACGCATTTAAGGAGCTAATCCAAGAACATTTGAGCAGCAAGGATGGACCAAGATTGGAGGAAGTACTAATGGCAAGTTGGTGTAGATTTCACAATGCACCACATTTAGAATTTATGTGTCCATCATGTGACAACATCATTTCTCAAGCCAAGGGTTGTTTGGACAAGTTGGAGTAGCCAACTCTCAATGAGGAGAAGTTATCCAATAAGGCAGAAAAGTTGTCAACATCCAGAGGACAACAAAATAAAGATGAACCAAGAAATTTGACACAAGTTGGTGTTGGGACAGCAGACATGGAAAATGAAAACCAAGAGGGAGGCGCTGAAAGTCTTGGGACATCAAGGTGCATTGATGAAAATCTAATTGTAACCAGTTTAGTAGGTTTTCACTCCATTGAAGAAGAGCAGTCCTCCACTCAAGAAGAGGAACAAATGGCAATTGAGGATGAATTGATAGAATTTGCAGCAACATATGCTAGGACAGCCAACACAAATGCTGAAAATCAAGAAGAAGAGGAGGCTGGAAGCCTTGGGGCAGCAGAAGGAGATGGTAAAAGCATAAGCAAAATCAGGTCGAAAGACCTCTCCATCTACAATGACAGCGATTAAGAATCTAAAAATGCAGATTTGGAGGAGTGGGAGCAACCACTTGCTATGGATGTCTACCATCAAAAAAAAATTTCAAGTGATAATGAGGACTCAATAGCAGAATGATATGGCCATTTCATCTCTAGATTAGCAAAGGATTGGTCAGAGCTAAAATACCAAGTGGATTTGGAAGTTCTACTATTGCCAAATTGGTGCAGACTTCATGATTCATCACACTCTGAATTTGCATGCGGACTGTGCCAAAAATCCATCAAACAAGTCAAAGAACAAGCAAGGCAGCCAAGTACCTGACCTCCTCTACTTGCTGCCCATATCGAAGAAGAAGACCAAGAGCCTGAGTCAAGTGATGGCTCAGTTGAAGGTGGACCTCAAGAGGATGTTAGGGTAGCAATAGAAGGACAATAATACAATCTCAGACTTCTGAGCAATGAAGTAGATCAATTGGGAATGTTGTCCACCAGTCATCAAGAATTTCCTCTTGAAGAGCATTTGCACACCATGAACGATAGGCTTTATGTCAAACCCTTGGAGGGAAATTGTGCAGTAGACTTTGGTCCCCTTGATGAGGTGCCATCGATTGATGACTTCTTTCCATTGGGAGCTGCACTACAGAGGTATGCTCATGCTGAGGAAGAGTACATCCCAGAAGATGATAGTGATGAATACATACTGCTTGAGCCCCCGAATAATGACGCACTAGAGTTTCCAGATTGGGAGAGGAGCTCCTTCTCCATCTACAGTGATAGTGAGCAAGAGGAAACGAGTCAACGTCATGATGAGATGCATGAACAACAAAAAGAAGACAATGGCGGAGGTGCTAATATAGTTGCTAATAGAGATGAAGCACTCAACTGACTACAAGATGCAACTTGGAGTCCTTCCACCATGATCGTTGTTGATCCTCCCTCATATTCAGATGGTTGCAATAGGATAGATTTGTGTATGTCATCATCCCATGACACTAAACATCGCAAAAATAAGGCTCACACCTGGGAAAGGAGATGGGATAGCATGCTGCCCCTTGAAGACAACAATCGAGAAGAGGTTTTGGCAACGGAAACCCATGCAAATGAGGTATACTTCCTCGAGGAACTTGTACCAATGGAGGTTGTGGGTCCCATTGGTAGATTGAAAGAGTTGTTTGCTACCCCGTCCTCCCAGCCTTATGCACGCTTAATATCCAAAGTGATGCACCCTCCACCGCACCCGCCCAAGGCTGCCAATGCAACGATCAAGGATTTTGTGCTTGCTCTTGACTGTCCAACGCTGCCACCTCTGTGTGATGACATCCAGGTTTTATCCTTCCTTGCCCCTATTATTTCTCATAATTTCACTTATTATTTTGATTATGGGAATGAGGGAAAATGAACATGTTTATGGATTAACCATGGGTTCAACGAGCCTCCTCAATTGCTGATTTTTCATGATGACGTGATTGAACTTGAGTGCTACGACATTGAATTTATTTTTTCAGAATATAAAGACAAGTTTGCATGGTTAAGAACAAAAAAATCGCCCATTTGCTTGTGCATGCATTGCGAAATCCAATGAACGTTAATGTTAGCTCGCCCTTCCTGAACATAGTGCTTTGTAAATATCTTTGTACATAGCTCGTTTTGAGTAGTATAGGTTTCTTGTAAATACTCTGCTTTCTTGCTTTCCTTAGGTTAGTTGGTTTGTGTAGGTAGTTTTCTTTTTGTTTTCTTTTGCTTTGTTGCTGCTTTGCTCAGGGTCCATCTGCTTTTAGCTGGGCACATTTGTGTGCACAACAACCATACTTATCGCCTAGGGTTGTTCTATGTATTTCTTTGTTTAATTCTAATCAAGTCTTCATAGTGGATAGTGAAGGTTTTCTGTTAGTGTCAAGCAATCTGGGTGTTTAATTCGAAGAGGATAAGTTGGTTTAGTCCAACTTTGACGTATTCTCAAATCTTATAGCTCTTACACATTTTAAAAATTCGACGGTCACTATATGGCCTTTTGTGAAGTCTAGTTAAGTGAAAAATCTAAAATTCTACTCCAGCGCCACTGTGATTCTAAGCCCTGAGTGCGAGCTTCAATGCTTGTGGGTTGAAATAAAAAAGCTCAAAAGAGAAAAAAAAACATTAAAAATTAAAAGAAAGAGAAATTTCAACTTTTTAGGGGTATCCGAGCAACTCTATCGGGGCTATGGACGCCCGACCGACAATAGAGCAATGTTCGGGAGAATCACAGCGATAACCTCGTCGGGGCTATGGACGCTTGACTGGGAGCAAGGAAATGTCCCAGATGCTTTTGGAGTTAGAATAAACTACATAGCTTAACTGAACGGAGCTTGGGTTCCTGTAACAACTGAAGAATTGGAATTAATGCAATTGCACACATTTGGATTTTTAGCATACTGAAGGTTGGGTTGGCTAATGGTTTTGATCCTTTGCTTGGGCGTCTGGTTTGTTAGCCCTAGTGTGAAGGTCGAAACCAGAGATTTTGGGTTTGTGATTCCAGCTTGTTATCAAAATGCTCTCAAGCATTTCCCCAGCGAGTCGCCATTTGTTGTGCATGTTTTGCACACACGCCCCACTGTAGGCAGGGACCCCCTTTTTTCACTCCTGACAGGTTGTTTTGCTTCTATCTTGTTTTGCGTGCCCTCTTTTCCAAGCCCAAATTGGTCATGTGCCATCAAATGATCAAATCCCCTACCCAAATTCACCTGCTTGGGGTATTCAAATCTATGGAGAAATGAAGTCCCCCATCCCCTTTCTACCTTTTGTCTTGCTTTGGCTATTTCAGAAACATCCGTGGACCCTTGTCAGTCCAGTTTCCACATTTTTGGCTTTGGGGACAACTTTTTGGTGGATTTGGGATGTGTTTGGGGTGTTTCAATGAACTTCCAAGGTTTCGTCAACGTTTCATTAAGTTTCGATGGTTTCAAAACTTTGCCTCCAGAATTCCCTTCCTCCTTGGCTGTTTGGAAACATCCGTGGACCCCCGTCGCTCCTGTTTCCTCATTTTTGACTTTGGGGTCACCCTTTTCTAGATTTGGGATGTGTTTGAAGTGTGTAAATGATCTGCCAAGGTTTCGTCAATGGTCCATTAAGTTTCGATGGTATCAAAACTTTCCCTCTAGAATTCCCTTCCTCCTTGGTTGTTTGGAAATATCCGCGGACCCCTGTCACTCCCGTTTCCTAATTTTTAACTTTGGAGTCAACCTTTTTTGGATCTGGGATGTGTTTGATGTGCGTAAATGAACTGCCAAGGTTTCATCAAAGTTTGGTTAAGTTTTGGTGGTTTCGGAGCTTTGTCCCCCTTTTGCTATTTTGGGACATCCGTCAGCCCAGGGCTACCCGGCCTCCGGAGCCCCCGACCCCTCCATGGTCATTTTTGGGACTCCGCCACTTCGTGGCCATTTTGGAATATCCGGCGGCCACCTCCCTTCCGACCTCCAGAGCCCGACCCCTCCGTGGCCGTTTCCGGAAGTCTGCCTCTCCCTGGCCGTTTTGGAACATCCGGTGGCCACCTCCCTTCTTGCCTCCAGAGCCCGACCCCTCCATGGCCTTTTTTGGGGCTCCGTCTCTCCATGGCCATTTTGGAACATCCGGTGGCCACCTCCCTTCCGGCCTCCAGAGCCCGGCCCCTTCGTGGCCATTTCCGGGGCTCCGCCTCTCTGTGGCCATTTTGGAACATCCGGAGGCCACCTCCTTCCTGGCCTCCGGAACCCTGGCCTCCATGGCCATTTCTAGGAGTCCATCCCCCTTTGGCCGTTTGGAACATCTAGGGGCCTTCCTTCTTCTTGGTTTTTTTGAACATCTATGAGCCCACCTTCTTCCCAGCTATTTTGGCTTCTGTCCACTATCTGCCTTCTAACTTTCTTCCACCGTCTTTCCGCCCTCTAGCGCTCGTACCCTTGAATTACACATTAATGTTTATGGCCCAAATCAGCTAAAAATATGAATATCAAGATATTTTGATGATGCATGGATAGATCTAATAGGAAATTTGTAGGTTTGAATGACATTTTCCTTAACTCATGTATAAATACACTTATGACACTTCGTGTTTGCAGGAGTCAAGAAGCCTTCCGTAGGTCTATCAGAGAGGCACATTGAGGGAGTTGTCCTACCCTTTTTCCAAATGATGATGATTTCTAAGGAGCTTTCTACCTGAATCAGGGGCCACCAATCCATTGATGCCAATTGTCGACGGGCTCATTTGATCAAAGGAAGAACACTGCAAGCACATCAAGCAAACGATAATTTTCAGGGAGTTTCAGCTACAGTGAAAAGGGAAATCAGCTAAATGATGAAATTGCTATAATGACTGGCACTAGATGACAAAACAGAGAAAAGACAAGGAATGTATTTTAAATTGCTAGATAATGGAGGGTAGGTGAAACCCTATTGTAAATCAAATCTGGGCCATTCGATGTAATTGAATCCTAGCCATTCATTTGGGCTTTGGAAAACTATAAATAGGGGCTTGCCCCTCATTTGTAAGGGTTGGAGAGCTATTGTAAAAAACATTTTGCAGCAATAGAAGATAGCATTGCATGAGTTTATGAATGTTCTCTTTGATTTTTCTCATCTTGCATGCATGGTTCTACTTCCATGTTAGTTTTAGTGTTAGTTTCTTGGATGGAAGTGATAATGGAAATTGTTGTTTTGGTATTTGAAGAGCTTTTAGCCCATACTTTTAGCATTTGTTGATGACAAGCTCCTGTGCAAAGTTAGCCTGGGCTTCTTTATTCCAATAATTCAACTTAGTTCAATTGCATGTTCATGATGTGCATGTGCAATCTGAAAATCAGCAGACTTTAGAAGATTGCACTGGTTTTGTGTAGCTATAGGTTTCTCTTCATCAAGCAAAAACTCAGTTTAGGAAGTCTGTCTACTTTAGCAGCCACCATTGTTACTATTCATCTGTAGCTTAGGATCAGAATAGCTTTCTTAACCCTTCTCATTTTGTTGTTTCTTTTAATCCTTGGTTAGATTAGGACCCAAAGCATCGCCATGAAGCTAAATCAAATGAACTTGATGAGTTTCAACTTGCTGTTTTGAGTGGACAGCCACTGTTCATTCACTGTCAGCACTTTGAAACTGCATTTGCAAATCCAACTTCCATGCTTTGTAACTCATCCGTAAGACCACCTTGTGATTCTAGCAACTCACATAAAACAACTAATATATTCCAAGCACTATCAAGGCCTGACATTAGAGACCTTGGGATAGTGTTCTGCAATTTGATTGTGGAAGATTGTCTTTCAAGAGAGGTAGTGCACCTACGCATTGCCTGTGTTGAAAAGTGCATAAAAAACACATCAACACAACACTTAATCAAGGTGCCATTAAAATACATTAGTTCATAAGGGACCAAGATTTAATGTGAATGTGTCATCTGCATTGCAACACTATTTCAAGGAACCATTAAGGAAAAGTCACAAGGAGGGCCCAAACAAGCCAAAAAAAGTAGAAGTGTTACTTTTTTAGTGACTCCTTAAGATTATGCACATTAAAAATCCTGTCAAGTACTTTCCTAAGCCTAAACTTATCCTTTACCCACCCTCAAACGAAACAAAAACCCATCCTTATCCTTGAACCACCTAAGAATAATATGTCCTAATAGTCAACTTACAATACTATTGCTCATACATATAACACTAGAAACAAGCCACAATCAAGATAAACATCTTCAACATCCCTCCCATTGCCTAATCCTATCTTTCCTAGTGCTCCTTTTTTGCCTTTGTAAAGTGGAAAGGAGTATGACCTTGTTAAACAACTTCAGAATACTCCTACTAAGATATCCTTATGGGACCTTATTTCAAGCCTCGCCTCATTATCATAACATGATTTGAAGTGCCTTACAATAAGTTCCTGCCCCTCCTAATGTGCAGTCAAATGAAGTAGCAGCCCAAATTCAAGCTATAACTTTGGTCAACTTAGACATTACTTTCCATTCGGATGAGTTACCTCCCTTAGAACAGAGAAAAAAAATGAATCCTTCATGATAGTTGCTCAACATAATAGGATAGGGATAAAATGAACCCTTGTTGACAATGGCTTAGCTCTTAATGCATGCAGTATAACCCTTTTGAATAAACTTGGCATAGATAAATGAAGAATTCAATCTACCTCTTTATTTACTATTAGGTTTGATAACATGGGAGAAAAACCACATTGTGTGATTACACTACCAATTAAATTTGACAAAGTTACATTGCAATCCCTGATCCATGTTATACCTCATGATATTTCATACAACCTAATTTTAGGAAGACTATGGATTCATGAGATGCATGTGGTACATTCAAATCTTCATCATAAAATGAAGTATATCTATAAAAAAAAAAGTATATATGATAGAAGTCAATCCTGAGCCTTATAGTGTTTTACAACTTGTAAAAGACAACAAGAATCCTTTGCAAACATTGAAACCAACTATACAAACCGAACCTATGTAGGAGAAAGAAAAAGAGAAGAATATTGAAGAAACCACGAATTTATTCTAAGATGATTTGGGTTCCTTGGATTTCACACGTATATTTTTATGGGAAACCGAAGATCATAACAAAAAAGCATGAAAAAGAAAAAGCAGTAATGTCAACACAAGATTTGAAAGCATCCACTTCAACCACTTTAGAAGAAGAAACAAATTACACAAAAAAATTTGATGAAGTTGATTATGAGAAACCATTGAAACCGAATGAAATAAAAAATATTTATGGAAAAGGTTATTAACTTATGAAACAACTTGGGTATAGAGGAAAATGATGTGGTGCTAGAGAAAAAGGTATTTGTGTCCCTATAGAGCCTAATATCAAAGAAATGACTAATCGTCTTGGTTATTGTCCCTCGAAAGAAAAAAAAGAAGCAATCAATCAATATCAACACTCTTACAAAAGATTCATCTAAGCCAACTTTAACATGAGTGCATATTGAATTGGTAGAAACTAGTAGGGTATGTGCAGGACCATCATGGAAAAAACAGGCCCTTAAGTGGGGAAAAATTTAGAAAAATTAGGTTTAGGCAATTTGACATAAAAATTTGAATAAGTTATTTATATTATTTCAAAAATATGTAAGAATAGAATTTGTAGCAAATTGAATGAAGTTTCTAGACTATTAGGTTTATTTAAGAAAAAAAATCTATTTGGTGAAAATTTGAATTTTCCATGTAGTAGTACTTAAATTTCAAGGAAAGAATAAGTAGGTGTCTTTCTAACCACCCTAACCAAAATAAAATGATAATATTTGTTTATAATATTTTAGATACAAGTAGAGGACTCATGTCCCAATGTGATAGATTTTTTTTGTAATTTGTTTCCAAGTAAATAATTAATTATGATTTTTTTATTACAACTTTTAAAATTTATAAAAACTCTTATGTTTGACCACCTTAACTTGGTCAAAATTTAATGAAATTCATTTTTTTTAATCTTATAGTATGTGAATCATAGAATGTGACACATATTTCGGGTTCAAAATTTTTGATACCATTTAAAGCTATAGATTTTTTTCAATCAGCCTATCAATCGAGACTTTAGTCATAATTCAAATAGAAAATGAATAATAATAAGTTATTCAATTCAAAGTAAAGCATAATTTATATTGGTGGAAAGCTGAGAATCTCCTTTAAAAGCCACATACCCATCATATCCCTACTTTTTGGCCCATCATGATCCTACACATACCAAGTAGTCTTGGTTATTTCCCTTCAATAGAAATGAAATAAACAAAGAAATCTTCACTTAATATCAATGTCATCATGCAAAACACTAATGATTAGAGTTTGTTAGATTTTACACCTTTAAAGAAGAGAAAAAAATCCCACAATCTAAAGAGTCTTGTGTAAGTATTACATTTTTTACTAAGCAAGAGGTATCTTTGTCACAAAATAGAGTAACATCCTCTACTAGTGATCAAGAGGGTATATTTTTTAGACTCCTCCAATATCGTTTGATATCTCTCCCTCCAAGAACACAAAATAAATTTCCTACTACAAGCATTCATTTTGCATATATCATAGATTTCATGGTCATTAGTAAAGTATGACATCTTTTGCTAAGAAAGAGGTATCTTTGTCACAAAATAGAGGAACATCCTCTACCAGTGATTAAGAGGGTATCTTTTCAAGACTCCTCCAATATCGTTTGATAGCTTTCCCTCCAAGAACACAAAAGAAATTTCCTACTACAAGAGTTCATTTTGTGTATATCATAGAGTTCATGGTCATTGGTAAAGTATAACATATTTTACTAAGCAAGAGTTATCTTTGTCACAAAATAGAGGAACATCCTCTACTAGTGATCAAGAGGGTATCTTTTTGAGACTCATCCATGCCAATTGATATCTCTCCCTCCAAGAACACAAAATAAATTTCCTACTACAAGAGTTCATGGTAATTCTACTAATGAATGTAATGCTTTGAGTTATTGAATTGAACATCTTAAGGATTGTGGTGCTCTTCTTTGAGTTGAAGCACCTAGTTCCTCTAATTGATATTGATTTTCATATTTCTCATCAATCATCTCACCTCACCCTTATCTTGCACTAAGTGGGAACAAGGGGGGATGGGTAGCCTTATCCTCATATGGAACTTTTCATTTCTCTTTTCGCTAGTTGATTATGTTCTATGTATACATAAGAGCAAGGTTGGGATGTGGAAGACATGCTTTAAGTTGGCTAGCATGTGACATACTAAGTTATTTTTAGTATTGCATTTTGGGGGCAACCCCTTTTCATGATGTAGTTTCATTTGCGAACATATTACTTGGAATAGGGCTTTCCAAATAAGCTCTCATGTCCTCATTATTATCATTTATCATTTTCTACTTTAAAGTAATTGCTCATAGAATGGTGTTTAACAATTTCTTTAAAGTGGGGGCATACATTGGCATTATTCTTTTGCATTTAAACTCATGTTTCATTGTATAGTCTTCTTATTTCATGTGATGCATCTTTCTCTTGGTTGGGTGTGATGTCCTTCAAGAGCGTGATCTCTCTTAGCATATTATATTCCTGTTAGTGGCTTGATACAGCATATTGCATCGCCTAAGTTGTGAATCTTCTATTCTTTGATTAGTCCTCTCTTGGAGACATTAAGCACAATGTCCTATAAGTTAAGACCTTATATGGACTAAGGAAAAACCCTTTGAATGTACCTTACACTATTTTTCATTTACAATAACTATTATATGTCCACCTTGCATAACACACTTTGCTTTCCTGTGGAGCCATCATGTTTGTTCATGGTTGTTAGCATACAAAGTTTTTCTTGCCACATGAATCATGTTGTTCGTGTTGTGTGGTGCCTTATAAAAGCTATCAAGAGGTATAACTTTGGTATGGTTAGCATATGGGAGTGAATCTTAGGTGTGACTTTCCCATAGCTACTTGCTTATCTATGTGAGTGCATATTGGCCATGTGTGTATGTCTCTCTGGTGGCTCACCTAGTGGATGACCTAAGGTTTCACTAGCCCTTGTGAGCCTATGTGTGGTTTGCATAGTGGACATTGTGTTCCACTTGTAAGCATTTTTTTTTGGACAAACAACTTAAATTTGATCCACATCAGGCTGGATAAATGGTTGACGCTTGATCCACCCTCTCTTTTTTTTATTCTTTAAGTCATTAACATTGTATTTTTGTGTATCTTGATAGTACATATCATACACCTCATGCATGCTCTCTTGTTTTTATGTTGGTTTTCCATAGGATCTTGATCCTAGGGGCTTGACCACCTCCTTGATCTTTATCATTCTATACCATTCACATTGGTACACTTAGACCCCTCTTGAATTTCTACTTTAGTGTGAGTTTGAAGCAAGTTCCCCCTCTCACTAAAGTGGGGGATAAATGTAGTGATGGAAAAAGTATCCCTTTCCCTCACTTAATTTGAGAAAAGTTAACAATATGAG
The DNA here is from genome assembly GCA_007258455.2 of Sequoia sempervirens. NCBI lineage: Eukaryota > Viridiplantae > Streptophyta > Pinopsida > Cupressales > Cupressaceae > Sequoia > Sequoia sempervirens. The sequence goes on along the minus strand of VDFB02270651.1, from coordinate 482,821,522 downwards.
CTAAGTGATGCCTTAATTTGGTGTTGTAATATGTTTTAGATATTCACATTAAGTTTTTGGCCTTTTTCATTAAAGTTTGGATTATTTATGTCTTAATTGGTCCATTTTGCATTCATAAGCCTAATTAAATGCATTTTTGTATGGGTAATCCCAACACATCATAATTCAAAAATCATAATTCAATGTTTGAGGTTGTGAGATCCAAATCTAGCGATTTGCGACTCATACGCCACTTTGGGCATATGATTCCCACTTAGGTTTTGAAGCTTGATTTTAAACATTGCATTAAACAAGAAACTTCTTTGAGTTTGTGTCTCATATTTAGGACACTGGGATTCATATGCCTAAGGTGGCATATGAGTCTCACTTTAACTAGGTCCTATTTTAAATCAAATTCTTGGTGGGATTTTATTATCCTGGATCTAATGTCAGCTTGTAGGGTTGCAATTTCAAGAAATTTGGCATAAAGAAGTATAAATACAAGGCTATTTAACTTAGTTTCACCTAGCAATTTTGAGTCAAGCAACTTAAGAATCTTCAAGCAAGAGAATCTCACCTAGATCTAGAGCCTTGAAGAGATATTTTTCAAGTATTCAAGAGCATTCAAGAGTTGATTATCAAGAAATTTGGAGTATTAATTCAAGATTCAAGCATAATATCAAGGTTTTCATGCATCATGTGTGTTTGTGAGCTAACATGTTGATGTACCATTTGTGATCCAAGTTCAAGCATTCAAAGCCATATCAAGTGTTGTGATCAAGATCTACATCCATTGAAGCCAATTCATACAAGTTTTAGATCTACACTCCAAGGATTTAGCAAGTTTGGTGAGTTTTTACATTAATTTGTTCATTCATCATTCTTTCATGTTATTTCAGTTCATTTCAAAGTTTAATTACTCAAATGGGGTCCAACTAAGGCAAAACCCCATCCACTAACATAAACAATATTTTTCTCTCTCTTGCGATGTAGTTTTTGCAAATTTATGTGAATGGGACTAAATTACCACCTTGGGCATATAAGTCCATGTACAACAATTTTAGTATTTTTTGAGAGGATCCTAATATGTCACCTGAAGATTATAGATTCTGCCCGAAAACCCTAAATTGGGACTAAATTTCCTAGTCTGGTCTATGAGTCCTAGTACAAATCAAAAACAAGTTTTATGTTTTTTAGATATTGTTTAGTCATCTATAATTCTTCAAGTACCCTTTCTATCTTTTTGTTTAGTGATCTGATTTCATGTTTTAAGTTTCTTGGATTTAATGTGTTCATGTTTTTATTTCTCCTTAGAAACTTCATTCAATGGTGAACCCCTCCATCTAATCACACCTAAGGAAATACCCTTTTGTCCTTCCCTCAATTGAGTCACTTGGTTGAGGGATCTTGGTTTCCTAATGAATTAAGAGTGAAAGAGGTCCCAAAGTTCCATTTCCTAAAAGGTGCAATGCCTATTTCTTGAATGGTTTAGTTTGATGTATCTCATTTCATGTCTTTTTGAGCTTGTTGATGTGTCTTACATTGCACAATCAACAATAGCATCTAGTTGAGCTCAAAAAGAAGTATGAGAAAGAAGCAAAATTATTTGATTAGATTCAACACATTAAACAAGATTTCCATTACATAATTTAGACAACTAACACCAAATACAAGCAACAAAATGGTCAAAATATTTGTCCACACCAATACAAAGTTGGTAATTGTGTCTTTTTATGTGTAGATAAAAAGATTCATGTACAAATAAGGTCACACCTCTTCTTATATAGTCATAGACCATTTATCATAGACCATCACCAAGAAAATGGCGTGTAGTTCTACTAAGGCCAATCTTTCCTCTGATGTGGGTTTGTTTTATATTTTCATGTGGACATTCTTTGTCCAAATTTTTCACCTTTACAAAAATGAATCAGTTGCTACTAAGAAATTTTATATTGAGGAATCAAACCTTGATTGTAGTTGTGGAGAAAAAATTAAGTATGAGCTAATGATTGAGGTGATTGTTGGAATATTTTATGCACCCTTGGATTCACATCATTTATATCCTATAAAAGAGACCCTATGTATGCATCCTATGGAAATTGATGTTTATTTTGATGAATCTAGATCTTTGAGGGTTTGAAACTCAATTGTATCCAATTTAGGGTTTTGAATCTGTAATTTAGGGCTTCTAAAACCCTCATATGAGTAAACCTTAAACCCCTTGGTCTTGGTGGAAACATGTTCTATATTCATTTGTTGGCTCTCTATATTTAGTTCTTGATCGTTTAGTTCTAACTTATGTCTATTGAAGTCATATTTTCATAGACCCCTTCATCCTTTTCTTACCAATCACCCCCATTGAAATATTTTTCCTAAATCTTATGTCTATGGGTCTTGAAATATTTTCACCAAATTCTAATGCTTTTCCCTAGGTATGAATGTTATAAATCATATAGCCTTACGTTACCTAGGTGAGACCCTTTTTAAGTTGCTAACATTGTGCATGTGCAGTTTTGAACTTTCAATGCAAGTGATTGGATCATTTGAGTTGATCCTAACCATTCCAAACTTCCCCATAGTGTTATAACATTCATTAAAATATTCTAGTGAGTTGTAGGGTGGGTTACACATGTCCCCTTTCCAAGCGGGGCCCATTATCATGTGAGGTGAGTAAGCATCAAGTTCAAACAGATCAATGGATAAGATGTGTTCTGACAAATGAATCTTGACCATCCCCCACTAGCCCATGGGGGACCCACTATTAGATCTGGATTTATGGAGGTATAGTGGGCATGAGCCATGTGGTGTCATCATCATCATTTGCTAAACTATTAGAGGCATACAAATATTTAATGAAATGTTTCTCAGTGACTATGGGGCTCCTCATTGAGGAGGAAAATAGATATCAGTGGGATCTAGATGATGGTCCTTTCGACATACTGATAGGATGGTGTGTGACATTAGTATGAATAGGTGGAAGTTTCCTACTAGCCTGCGGTGATTTTGTAGGCTTTTTACTTTTCTTGGTGAGGGAGCAGAGAGGTGACTTGTGGCATGGTGGGACCTGATAGTGATTGAACGAAGCATTTGGTGTGTCCATCAAACATGTGGTGACATATTTCTTGGTTGTTTCACATCGTTGTTTTGAAGAAAGGTGTTTAAATGGTTTCAGTAATGGGCAATGAATGTGGGATGGTACCTTTGGCAGAGTTTATTCCATCGAAGGGACTCAAATGTGACTCAGACCAATTTTTTGTAGTCCCTTTGATGATGGTTTTGGAGTTTCTTGGTGACCGATGGCCCTAATTTATAGGTGGAGATCAACTGCTATGTTTTAAAGTTTCATTGCAAATATGATCTCAACTAGTATTCAAACATCAATGACTAGTTACTCTTGTTTGTGGTAGATTTTTAGAAGTTAAATTGTTCAATGACATTCCCAGTTACCATATCAAATCTGGTCAATTTAGATTTTACACATTTTCAGCATTGCTTTTGATTGTTTGTTAGTGCCATTAGTCCTTGATGTGTTGTAGAGGCCATTTTCTTTTGTCAGGGTATGTTGGTTGGAGAGTTTTTAGTAGAATTTTTACTTGTTCCCATCCCTACATTGATGAGAGCCATGATTATGTGGCTTGCTCAAAATGTCAAAGCCTTTATAGCTTGGTGATTTCTTTGTAATGAGTGTAGTTCAAATCTCTCCAAAAATTTATGGTGTTCTTTCTATAACCCTAGTTGAGTTAGGGTTAGGAATTTGAATTCATCTCAATTATGCCTTAACTATAAAGGAAACACTTGTATATTTTTTGGGGTTCTTCCTTCGGCGGCCTCTCTAGGATTTTTATTTTGGAGACATACAACTCTTACATTATGCTATTGTAAAGGTTACTACAAGCTTTATGTGAATAAAATTCAATTGTTATCACCATCAACACTTGTATTTTTGAGTAAAATTCATTTACCTTCATATCTAAGTAGGTGTTTTAGTTTTCTCTTTGACATATTATGTTGTTCTTAAGTAGAAAGTAACAAACTGTAAATTCGGTGCATCACCTTCTTTCACATTTCATGTCTCCTTCTACCCATTTTCCCTTGTGATCTATTAGAGTAGGTTAACATTAGGATTTTCATTCTATTGGATTAGACCAACACAATTGCACTTAGTTTAAAAGAGGAATCCAACCTTCTCAAGAGACTTGACCTCAACTCACAAGGTCCAACACCTTGACGTCATTTCCATTGTGTCATTAGAACAATGAACTCTTGTTTAGTAGAGTGAAATTTTATGTGAAAATAGTTTTTGGGATACCTAGTAGGACTAGAAGAAATTTCATTCCATTCTGCTGAGAGAATGGTGCTGCTCTCAACATTCCAGCCTTGAAGAGGCTCTCAAACAAGTACTCGGTGACTCTACAATCATGGGAGAACTCTACATATGAATTGGTGATGTTGTTGCTATCCAAAATTTCTAATTCAAGACCAAAACTACAAATTCATGCCAATAATTCAAGCAAGCTCATCTTCTAGAGGTAATTTTTAGTACATTTTGCTCTTTATTTTCCACTTCTAGAAGAAGAAATAGACAATCTTTTTCATCTATAAGAAGAAATAGAAGTATAGGTATTTCTCCTAGAGCCATATCTATGTCACATGTGGGTATATTATTCCAAAATAGAACACCCACTATCCATACAAATAGGAAATTATTCCACAAGGCTTTAGCCAAAAATCATCCTTTTGTATCTTTTATTCATGGTGTATCCTTAATTCTATCCCAAACAGATGATATACCAATCAATGCCGTGAAGAGTATTCCCCATTTTACTAGTGAAACATCTACAACTCTAGGAGAACACATCATAGATGTGGCCAACATATGCTCAATGCATGATGTAACAAAAGACAATGTGACTATTAGATTACGCCACTTCTCTTAAGGGAAAAACACTACAGTGGTACAAGGGTCGCCCACCTAACACCATTAACACTTGGGATGAATTAGGGGAGGAGTTATACAAGCATATTGAAGATAAAAGTGACCATTTATCCCTAGTTGAACAACTAACCACTATTAAGAGAGCACCTCATGAATTCATGAGTGATTTTAACTACAAATTTAAGAAGACCTGGGATAGAAGTCCCCCTTTGGTGAAACCTTCTCTTGAGCATGCTTTCCTATACTTTTTAAGAGCTCTTAACATTAATATATCTATTATGATTCAACCAATGGGAGGCACACCTTACCTAGTGCATATGATGTTTCCATAAGAGAAAAAATTATTTAATTCAATTCAAGAAGATGGCTCCTCGACCACCAATGCCTCTATTTCTAGAGATTCCTTCACATATAATTGTGGCCCCTATTCTAGTGGCTCCTACTCTAGTGGCTTTCACAATCCAAAATTCTACTTCTATTACACCTTGAGCAATAATATTTGAACACCTTGCTCTAAAGTATGAATAATGAAATAGCATTACTAAGGAGGTAGAAAGATCATAATCAAAATGCTTGCCAAAATGGATAGTGTGCAAACTTTACAAGCTCAAAATGAAACCTCTACCTCAAAGCAATAAATTGGAACAAGCCAGACAACTTCTAGTAATAAAAGACATACATGTGAGGACTCCTCATTTTTCATTTCGTGTCAAGAGGATTTATGTTGTGTAAATCAAGCAGATGTTGATGCAATAGCCTAGAATCCAAGATAAAAGAAAAGAGCAATGGAGGGTGGTACATTTTCCATGGTTGGGCAAGCATCAGACTCTCAACAACCTCAACCAAGTGTGAATGTTGGACCATCAAGTAGAAAAACAGAGGATCCACAATCAAATCAGACTATTAATAGGCATAAGCAAGTGTTCGATCAGCCTAGGATCACACAAGCAACAAGAATAGACTCTATTACAAAGGTTCCTTCTAAAGCTAGTTAGCTTCTTTTCAACATAGTGGAGTAAATGAAGAAATCCAATCTGAATGTCACTATGTGGGAGGCTCTATCTATTCCATCACAAGGGATTTGATACAATGGGATTTAAAGGAACATAAATAAACAGATGATGTGCAAATAAAAGAGAAGACTACTCCATCAATAAGCCTAGTACAACCCAAAGAGGAAGGGAGTTCAAAATAATTTAGTAAGCCACCTCCCTTTTACCTTTCTCTCATTATTGGGAATCATATAGTGCATAATTGTATGATAGATTCAAGGGAAAGTAGTCTAGTCATGCCTTAGGGGATTGCTGACATGATTGGTATCAAGTATGAATCAATGGCTATAAATTTTTTACAATTGGATGGCACTACTATCAATATTGTGGGGGTAATTTAAAACTTAAAATTTTCCTTTTATGCATGTCACGATTGTGATGTGTTGCAAGAAATTTTAGTCATATACCTCCCTACTCATTTTTCCATTTTCTTATCTAGGATTTTATAGCTAAGATAGGTGAGTACTTGTTTGTTCATCAATCTTACATGTTATTTAGAACTAGATATGGCACTAAAGCAGCCATCAAATTTGAGCCCATAAAAAAAATCATCTAGTTCCTTATACTTCTAGTCCACTAAACATGAATTTCACATTGCATGATAAAAATGAAGAGCGTGCTTACAAATCCTATAGAGGAGGTCCCTGATTATTTATTGGAGGAATAGAGTAATTCTTTATAATTTGACCCACTTACTAAATCTGAAATAAAAGAGACAAGTCTTGGCACTTATTTCATTCATGAAGATAATGCTACTATCCCCAATCTCATAAAAACTCAAGAAGACTTAGGGGGATTGAGGAAAACATATTTTGATGGTTCTAGAAATAGGAATGGTGTTGGTGTTGGTTTAATGTTGGTATCTCCAAGAAAGGAGAAATATTACTTTACTTCTAGGCTTCAATTTAGTTGCACTAACAATGTGGTTGAGTATGAAGAACTCATCAAAGGTCTTCAACTTGCACAAAAAAGGAGCATCAAATTGTTGAAGTTTTTTGTTGACAGTGATTTGGTTGTCCATCAAGTCAAAACACAAAGCTCAACCAAGAACAATCTACTCAAATCCTAAAAGAAGAGAGTTTGGTATTTAGTTGAGGGATTTAATGGTTTTAACATCCAAAAAAATCCAAGAAATAAAAGTAGACATGTTGCTAGTCTTGCAACAGTTATGTTACATTGGTGTTTGTTGTTGCACCAAAAGATCAACTTGTCAATGCTCGATACAACTACCAAATTTATGTAAGATCCACAGGAGGTAGTTAATCCATGTCACAAACCCAAGAACCATACTGGACAAGGAAGACCAAGGGACACGCCATCTTGCAACAATCCTCCCAATGCAATCAAGGGATTTGAACCTATGACCTTGACTCTTATACCAATTCTTACATCGACGGTTGCGGTTGCACCAAAAGATTGACTTGTCAATGCCCGATACAACTTCCAGATTGATGTAAGATCCACAAGAGGTGTTTAAGCCTTGTCACAAACCCAAGCATTGTGTTGGAAAAGGAAGACCAAGGGACACATCATCTTGCAACAAGTTGGTGTTCATTTTGACATAATAACACATATTAGAAGTAAAAAAGAGCAACATATCAAACTTTGTAGTGAGGTCTACTATTCCAAATAATCAAGATCATTGTAAAGTCTTTGACAATGACCAACACATTTTGAATTTTTTTCAAGATGACGTAGAATTCTCTAAAAGAAATTAGTCCAAATTACAAAATCAGAATGATGATCAAATTGTACAACTAAGTAGAAACAAGCTACCAAATGTTCTTATAACCCTTGAAGGTATTTTCAACCCTAATGATCAGTTAAAGCAAAAAAGGATAAATTTAGTTGTAAAGAAGGGTCACTTCAAGCCAATAGAAATTTCATAGGGCAAGTCTCTAAACTTGGGAAAGGTATGCTCTATTTTTGAACATGATGTTTTCATAGATCTTTGCAATAGATACAATGATGTAGTTTCTTGGACTTATGAAGGCCTAAAGGTTTTTGACCTAGGCATTTCCCAACATACTATTGAATTAGATCTAGATCCCTGACTTGTAAGGAAAAAGGAAAGGCCTATAAATCCTAAGATTGAGCCTTAGATGAGAAAAGAGTTGGCAAAATTTATTGAGGCTAGAATAATTTTTCCCATCAAGCATTCTTCATGGGTTGCACATATTATGCTTGCTAGGAAAAAAGAATAGGGAAATAAGAATTTGTGTAGATTTTAGGGATCTAAATAGAGCCTCGGAAAATGATCATTATCCCCTCTCCCCCATGAATTAGATTTCATGAAGAGTCAATGGGTCACAAAGGTTTTCTTTCTAGGATAGTTACATAGGCTACAACCAAACTTTGGTCCAAGAATGTGATTAGCATAAGACAACATTTACTACAAAGTGGGGCACCTATGCTTATTGTAAAATGCCTTTTGGTCTAACCAATGTGGGTGCTACTTTTCAAAGAGCCATGGATATGGAATTTCAAGGTGTGTTTAGATAGTTTGTCTTGGTCTATTTGGATGATATCACCATTTTTTCAAAGCACACAAATGACCATTTTAATCACCTTGGGAAAGTATTTCAAAAATGTAGGGAATATGGTATTTTCCATAAATCCAAATAATTGTGTCTTTTCCACTAATAATGGAAAGCTTCTTGGGAACATTATTTCAAAGGATGGATTGGTCATTGATCCCACAAGAGTAAAATCCATCTTGGCCATCACACTTCCCAGCCATAAGAAAGGATTATAGAGTTTCCCAGGCACAATTAACTTTGTGAGGAAGTTCATTCGAAATTCTGTTTCTTTGGTAAAGCCTCTTACTTCTATGCTCAAAAAAATATGGTCTCCAAATGGAACAGATAAGGTAAAGATAAATTTGAAGCTATCAAACAAGAAATTGTTGAAGCTCCTACCCTTGTCAATCCTAACTATGACATGGATTTCATTTTTTATAACTTTGGAGGTGAATCAACTATATTAGTTGTTCTAACTCAACGAAATAAATAAAATATAGAGCAGCTCATTGCTTTCTTTAGTGAAGGGATTAAAGATTATGAGGTCAAGTATAGCTATGTTGAAAAGAAAGCTCTTAATATTGTTAGAATATTGAAAAAAGTTAGACACATGTTGTCTAATAAAAAGATACAGCTAATGGTGCCCCATTTCAACGTTAAAGAGTTCCTATTGAGAAATTATATCAATGAAAAAAGGATTGGATGGATCACCAAGGTGATGGAGTATTGCGTTGACATCAAAATCACCAAGTTGGTAAGAGGCAAAGGCTTCCCTTGTGCTACAAGAACAACAAGCACCAAATGCAAACATACAAGGTAGTTGGGTCCATGATATGACTACCTTTTTATAGGAAGGTAGATAACCTTTGGGTCTAAATAGGACCAAAGAAATACATTTTAGATTGCATTCCATTCGTTATGTCATAGTAGATGGCATACTCTTCAAAAATTATTTCAATAGAGTCCTATTAAGATGCATAGAAGTAGACCAGGTCAGCAAAATGCTAAATGAATTCCATGATGGCTCTTTAGGTGTTTATTTTTCTACAAGGACTACTATTGTAAATTGTGGACATTAATTTATGCAAATGGATGAAATTCTAACACACACCATTAGCATGATTAGTATTTAAAAAAAAATCAAATATTCAATATTCATATGAGATAATCAAACATGCTTTAAAATGTAGTCCAATAACAAGATAACTAAAGCATATAAAGAAAAACATGAACTATTCCTATCCCATATTGGATTGTTGCCACTTTGATATGAAAAGTGTCCCTTTCCCAACCCTTGACAAGGTCAAATCATGAAGATGCAATTCTATGACAATGAAGTGGAAAAAATTAGCTCTCAATGTGAAGAGAGTAACTTTGCATGAAGATTGTGGATGATAAAATGAATGATAACCTCAACATTTATAGAAAAAATTGATGAGAGAAGAGGAAAAAGGGATGGATGTGGGATAAAAACCCAACCAATCACAAGGAGGAACTTGTCACCATCTGAATGGGCCAAGGATGTGCATGTTTTGATGAATGTGCCAATAAATGACATTAGGTGGCTTTTCAAATTTGATATTTGGCTTGTTGGAAGGAGAAGAAAGGGTCTTAAATCCCAAGTGGGGGACATGTAAGAGGGGAGTTAATGCTATGTTGGAAGGGACAAGTCATTTGAGAGGGAGATTTGAAATGGGGGAATATTCAACTTTTATGCCATGTTGATGGAAAATGAAGATTTAATAAATTAATTAAAATTATAATTTATTTGTGCAAGTGGGGAAAGCTAGAGGATGGGACACATATTAAGATAAATATTAATCAATATTTAGTTAACTTTGGTGAAGATTGGGTGATTTGATTTTCTGACTTAGATTTATGGATTAAAATAAATCAAAAGGAGATGGAAAATGATTTAGAATTAGTTAAATAAATATTCTGATTTATTTAGCTAAAGGGGATGATGCTAGTGTTAAAGATGAATTTATTTAATTTAAATGGAGGAATTTAGAGATTAATCAAATAAAGTTTATTTATTTAATGAATGGATGAATAAGACCTAATTAAATGCATGATGCTAATTTTGCATTTCTACATTTTTCCCCCCTTTGAAGCAATGTACTTGCTGTGTTGGTTCAAAGAATAAACATGTCACGATCAAAATTCAAAATTTTTATAATTTTTTTGGATGTCCCAATGGAAAGAAGTACACTGATAAATTCCCCCCTCGAGAGATCGAGCAAAAAGATTCAATTTTAGGGTCAATCTCGTGACAAAAATTTTCAAGATGGACATATGGATGGTTATGATGATAATGCAAATGAGATTATTTTAAGATGCTTATAATAGCCAATATATAATATCCTAAATAACTTAAAATGATGATGTAATGCATGTGAGATGGATGAGATGGATGATGTGATATGCTATGATTATGAGGTTTATGTTTGTTAATGATTTGTGGATGCAAGATCGATGGATTAACTATCTCGGTATGATGTTAGTGTGGAAAAGAAGAAATGATATGAGGACAAGAGGATTCAACAAGGCAACTTTATTAGAGGTGATGATGAGAAATGGATTATTTTCTTATCAGGAATTGGGATTTTAAAAGGTCGACTTACCTTATGTTTAATCACACACATGGGTATGTGCAGGATCATGATGGGTGAAAAAGTGGCAATATTATGGGTATTTGTAGGGTATGTGGCTAATGACTTTCTTTTTACCCAAAATTGATGAAACGAAAAGGGTTTTTAGAGGAGATTTTCAGATTTCAACCAATATAAATTATGCTTTAATTTTAATTTAATAAATAATTATTATTCATTTTCTATTAGAATTATGAATAAAGTCTTGATCGATAGGCTGATTGAAAAACATGTATAACTTTCAAACAGTATCACATTTTTTTAATCCAAAACATGCGTCACATTCTATGCTTCATGTAATATAGGATTAAAAAAAATTAAATTAAATTTCATGAAGTTTTGACCAAGTTAAGGTGGTCAAACATATGAGTTTTTTATATTTTTTTAAAGTTGTAATAAAAAAAATCATAATTAATTATTTACTTGAAAAAATTACAAAAAATATGCATCACATCCGCACATGAGTCCTCTACTTATATATAAAATCTTATAAAAAAATATTATCATTTTATTATGGTTAGGGTGGTCAGACAGACACCTACTTCTTATTTTTTCCTTGAAATTTAAGTACTACTACATTGAAATTTCAAAATTTCACTAAATAGATTTTATTTATTTTTAAATAAACCTAGTAGTTTAGAAACTAAATTAAATTTTCTACAGATTCTATTTTGACATATTTTTGAAATAATATAGATAGCTTATTCAATTTTTTATGTCAAGTTGCCTAACACTGATTTTTCTAATTTTTTTGCCACTTAAGGGCCTATTTTTTCTATGATGATCCTGCACATACCCACATAAGCACAATGTATCAAGGTATAAAGAACCAATATGGTGTTGTACCTAGTGTGATGGACTTTTACTCAACAATTAGATAGGAGTATTCTTGTTCACACTTGGCATACAAAACTTTGTTCAAAATGCAGTTTAGATATTCGAAACATCTTGGACCAAAACATAGGAAGGAAAGCCTTCCTATGTGGTCAACAAGACACCTAAAACACCCTCCCTACACCCAAACAAAGCACATATGAGCTAGGTTATATTACAAGAACATCCAAAAACCATAGCAGATAAAATGATAATGATTGTTGCCCCATTTCTACCTCTCTAAATCTGTTTGCTAGGACATCATCAAGAGGTTATTGGAATGAGTGAAAAGAGATAAGTCAAAAGACAAAGATAAAGTAAACAAACAAGCAAATGTTCTTCAATACCGCTAACTAAAAGGATGTTTTCAAGGATAAGAACCAAAACGATTGCCTATAGATAATGCCCATTTTAGGAAGGATACATCCTAGGACATGATGTTATCAGATGATTGATTTGGGACTAATTGGATGATAGGATATTGACATGAAGAGTTGGCCAACTTGTTTACATATTGACTTAAGCCTTAGACTTTGACGTTTTGAGTTTTCACTTTTGAACTTCTAGACTTGTTTCGAACAGTTTCACGAAAGGTTGGCAATGATGATTGATTTATTGTGAGTGGTGCTTATTTTGAATAAAAGTGAAATGAGATAGGTGGATTTTTTCAAATATTTGGATGTTTTTGGAGTTTTTTTGGAATGTTTTAAGGCTATTTTTGGTATTTTTGAGATTTTTTAAATATTTTGATTTTCAATTTTCAAATGTTTTGGAGTTTTCTGATATTTTGACCAAGAGACTAAGCTAAAGACCTATCCTAGGGGCCTCAAGGGTTGATCAATAGATTAGCCTTTCCTACGTTATACACACAGAGACCATGTAGTTCGATTGACTTTGACTTGATTATTTGATAAGATACGAACAAATGGATTGCCAATTTATTATGAAAGGCTCCTAAAGGCCTAGCCTAAGTGTCTCAGGGGATGATCAAAGATCAACCTTGCCTATGTTCAAGGCTTAGAGATTCATAGTTCAACAAGGCGACTCTTTTTTTGGCTTTTTTTGACTAACTTTTGACCTATTTTTGGATTTTGATGTGTTTTGAATTTTTTGGGATTTTCTTGGTTTTATGAATGTTTTTGGATTTTTTTATTTTTTTGATGTTTTTGGATTTTTGGATTTTCTAATGTTTTTGGATTTTCTAATTTTCTAATGTTTTTGGATTTTTTGATTTTTTGATGTTTTGAATGTTTTTGGATTTTTTGCACAATTTTGATGATTTGGATATGAATATGTTGATGATATCAGTGATCTGTATTGGGAATTTTGAAAACCAAGCTAAGGTTGATTAATCAGATCAATGGATTGATGATGATAACATTGTTGAGGATACACAACAATGCAAGGATAGTGTTAAGAAACACAAGGATTAGGATGGATATCCCAAGATGATGAGGGATTGAGGATGATAACATTGTTGAGGATACACAACAATGCAAGGATAGTGTTAAGCTAGATTGATAATGATAACATTATTGAGGATGCACAACAATGCAAGGAGAGTGTTAAGCAACATAAGGACTGAGAAGGTTATACCTAGATGATGATGAATTGATTGGATTTGATTGATCAAGATTTTGAAGCTTGGTTTGAAACAAAAGATGTTTTGGATGATTTGATGTGACATTTGAAGTGCAACTTAGATCCAACTAATAGTATTTATTTGGATTAATGCTCAATGAAAGATGAAGCTTGATAAGGAATGTCTTCTCATCAAAATATGCCATGGGCTAGTGATTTGAATTCTTTCTCACAAGTTCTTTGACCAATTTGATTTCAAATTTTCTAATGTTCAGATCACCCCATAAGTTGGAGGATATATGTCAAGATTTATTCCTGAAGCAAGATGTAAATATCTTCACCTAGTGTCTAGCAATGTATGGAATGTCATGGATGGATGCTTGGATAGATGTATGGATGGAGGGATATGGATTATCTTGCAATAAGATAAGGTGTTCGAATAAAGGAATGCTTCATTTGGATAATGCTTCATGGCTTAGATAGTGTTGCATAGGATAGGATCAATGGAAATGACTCATGTCAAGATGTTTACCATAAGTAAGTTTAAAGTGTACACCAAAATTTTCATCAAGATCAAGATAATTTGGACTATGGATGGAGATGGATGAAAATGGATTGGATCAATGGTTCATGGATTAATGGTTGTATTATGGATAAGATGGATGGAATGTTGGATGAGATGCTTCCACCTAAACTGGTGCACATAGATGCTTGATTCTACATATGATGCCTCTTTGCTAGGTTTTCATCATGGTACCTACCCAAATCACCACTATAGTGGTTTTCGCTAGAGGATGATTCTTTTCTTAATGCTTTTTTTTTTGGACTTTATGTTATTTGATTTTTTTGTTATTTTTCTAAAAAAATTTAAGCTCATGCTAAACCACCTGGTGGTGTTGATGTAGATGCTTTTGTCATAATTTTCCATTGATATCGTACTTAAAGAAGTTTCCTTGCCAAGATACGTGTACTTGAATACAACTTTTGAGGTTCCTGATCTATTTTGTTGATACCAGAGTTAACTTTGTCTTTATGCACACATCGCAATAGAATGCCTTCTAAATCCTTGTGATGAAGGGTGGCTACGAATACATGGTCAATGTGGGAATTGGATATATCATGCATGGAGGTGTGGATGGAGTGTGTTTAGGAATAAAATATGAATTGGTTGATAGTTTGGAACCTTTGACTCTCTAAACTTGTAGAGATGAGCAATGATGGATGGATACAGAAGTGTGCATTGAATTAGGACCAACTACTTAATATACTTTGTACGTTGCTTGAAAAGCCTACTTTTTCCTTTGTGGATATCTTTGATGGATACTTTTCCATTTTTTATTTTTCCCCATTGTTTCTTTGACTAATGGAGTAAGATAGGGATAATATTTCTTTGTATTCTTTGGTATCCATGTGTATTTTATTTTCCCATTATGCTTCCTTGATTCTTTTTCTTTGGTAATATTCTTTATGCTTTGATTCAAATATTTCTTTTGATGTTGGTCCCAATTCATGGATAGGATGATGGGTAGATGAAGATTCATGACATGGATGGTTGTAGTATTAGCATTAGTTTCATCATAAGGATTCTTTGTGCTCCCTATGTTGACATTTTCCTGAGACATAGTTTCCCCTAGTATGGTGGTAGTAGCACATTTGTTCCTTGATTCTACTTGTTTTAAAATGTCTTGTTTAGTAAGCCTTCTCTGATAAATGTTTATTGTAGATGATGTTTCAATTTTTTTCTTTGAAAACTTTTGAATGTCTTATTATGTCTGGCTTGTTTCTTTGAGTGGATAATATTGGATATCATCATACATGATGTGCTTAGTCTGAATTTGGGATATATTTGATTCTAATGTTGATAACTTAGTTTTATTGTAGGAATCAATAACCTGATCTCTTTGTGTAGTAATGCTAGGAGTAAAGAAATCCTAATATGAATAAAGATCATAGATCTATGTGTCCATCGAAAGAAAGCATCTCATGGGTATATGGAGGAGTATGTGCTATGTGGACGTGATCGTCATTTGCAACATCTTGTATAGATAGGAGAGTGTCTATTAGATCATTTAGTAGCTTGGAGATACAAATTCTTGATCTTGATTAATTTTAGAATTTCTTTCGACATGCTTTGGATCAAGTTCTTGACATGGGTCCATTTCAAAGGGTGGATTGCATACCAAGGGTTCTTGGACATCATCGTTAGGCATGGGAAGTGGCTCAATATCCTCTTGATCTTTGATTGGACTTGGATCAAATGTTGAGTTGAGGATTCCTTCAGTATCAGTAACCATGAGGTCAAAGGGGGTTAACGTGTCTTGGAAAGGACCATTGCTAGACCTTGGTGAAAGATTTGGATCTTGCTTTGGAATAAATTCTTGAGATGTGTCCTCTAACTCATTAGGTGATGTAGAGACATTTTCAACATGATCATTGGTCAATGGGTCATGGATTATGTCAATAGGATCAAATAACTCTAACACTCCTTGAAAAGATGACTAGAAAGTGGCTCTTGATGTATGGTGAGTTGGTCATTGGATGAGGTGGAAACATATTCAATGTGCTCCTTGATGGATAGGTCTTGATCATTGTTTTGAATATTTGTGGTGGAGAGATTGCCAATACTATCACTAGTGGTTAAATATTCATCATTGTCCCCAATAGTGATTATCTTTTGATTGATAAGGTCTTGGATAAGATTTTTGACTCGAATACAATTTGATGTTGCATGTCCCTTTGTTTTGTGAAAATCACAATGGTGCTCCTTGCTATGCCCTGATGGTTTAACTAGGGGTTCTTGATAGTTCCCACAGATGAGGAGCTTGATGATATTTTCTTGTACCAATTGTTGCAAGATTGATTCAATTGGTTTACCAAGTGGTGTGTACTTTCATTTATTACATTGTGATATTTGTAATTTAAATCATTGACCTTGTGGTGATTTATCTTTGAGATGTGGGGGTTGTATTTGTTGATGTGGTCGATCTTGATATCTAACTTCTTGATATTGAAGATATTTTTCTTGATGTGGTTGTGGAAATAACTCAATGCTTTGATGATAGTGTTCAATCAATGGTAGATTGTATTGATTTTGGAGTGAAAATGTCTCTTGGATCAATAATCCAATTAGTTTGGAAAGTGAAGCAATTTGATCCTAATTTTGATCTTGAAACCCTTTGTATAGTTAATTTGGATTTTGTTCAAGCAGATTTGGAATGTACACTTGTGGTGTTTGCATGGGATCATGGAAAATTTTCTTTTGGACAATGTTCTAACTTGGGATGATGTTCCAATTTGGAATTATAGGTTTAAATTGAACATTGTTGTGGTTGGGAATCACATTGCCTTGATTTAGGTAACTTTGATTTTACATGGTGTTACCTTGACTTGGATCAATACATGGAGTCATTAACATCTTGGTTAGACTTTAAACAACATTTGTATGATTTGAAAAAATATCTATCCTAAAGTTTACCAAGTGTGGACCCAAAATGTTCATGTTTGATAAAGTTGTACTTGGCATGTATGGATTTGGTGGGATGATGTTGTTTTTGGAAAACTTATGCATTGAGTGTTTGGTTGATAGATTTGTAGGTTTGGACTTGGATTTAAATCTACCATCAGGAAAGGTGTTCCAAACTCTTGACTGGGTATACTCACATTTTTTGTACCATTGAGGTTTATAGGAGATGATGATCCCATGTACAAATTGTATATATGTGAGTGTTGATAATCAATCAACATTGTAAGGATTTAATAATTTGGTTGACTTGGATTACTCATGATGTATGAGTCGAGTTTATATTCCATGTTCTTCTTGTGTTTTGACCTTGTTGTAAGAGTGACCTCTAAGGTGTTTAGGACCAAATGTCGAGTTTATATTCCATGTTCTTACTCACAAGCATTATCATCATTTCCTCCACCAAACTTAGCACATACTCCTTTAATAAATTCACTGCCCCATCTTTTTAGTACGCAACCTCCTAATAGTCATTGACCTGAATAGGGAACTTTATTTCCCACACACCATGCATACAATGTGAATATATCACTATCAACACAACCTATTGAAGTAAACACACAATATCTTTTGGGTAGAGAAAAGGTATTAAGGCTATCTTATGTTGAAACTTGTGATGTGCAAAGATAGAGTAATGTGGAGGGGAGTGAATTTTTTTTAGTAAAATAGGGTATTGTTGGAAATTCACAAAACAATGGGGAAAATATACAGCCATAGGGTAATTTAAAATCTAAAATTGGTCCTCAATTGGGGAGATCAACACGGAAGAGGAAACTACCACACAAGTATGATAATTTTATATATGTACATATATATACACACACATCATTCTCTGGTTATGATTGCAACAAAATAAAATAATTAAAGTTGTTGTTTCTATACACATACATATATACACACAAAATTTCAATATATACACACATACACACATATATACACACACACACATAAATATACATGCATTATTTCAATTTTCATCAACACATTGTATGCATTGTTTGTTTATAAGGCTGCATTGTTTCTTATAAACAATATTATTTCATTAATTCTTGGCATTTTCTAGCTATTCTAATTTTCAAAAGATTCTTTTGAGGGAACACTATAATGTGCATGAAAACAAAAATTATTTGGTTTAAGGTTCACACTTTCTATGCATGGTTTTGCATGGGTCCCTAGATGTCATTTTTTTGTGTTTCACAGCTTTCTACGTCTTTAAAAGTATACTATTTTTTGAATATACTTCTTTGTGGACAAAATCCTATCCAAAAGTGATTCTCGTCAATCACAAGAAACAGTGCATTTTCACAAATTACATAGTTGTTCACTTTGTTATCCAAGAAATTTTAAGAGAGATGATACTTGCACCATAACCACTACAAGGAAACCACACAACAGTAAATACAGATGTCCTTTTGCTAGTCTCCTCCATCATTGTGTCTAATACTAATTTTTTTTTTTAACAAAATAGAATATGTCAGATTATCAATCGCTCTGGGGGGAAAAATTGGGAAGCCTGACAGAAATTCCAACCAAAGTTCACCAAAATGGGAGGACAAATTTCCACCTTTTCCCCACCATGAAAGGGGTAGAAAAATAGATAGACACATAAGAATTTTGACCATAGTTCATACAATTAGCCAATAAAATTTCTACATATTATCTCATTTACAATTTCCATCTGCTGACATAGACAAACTAGACCATCTACACCTATTAATATATCTACTTGTGGCCATAATTGTATCTATGTGTACATTTACATATGCATATAGATAAATATACATGCATGCAATCAAAATCTCCTTGTGTAATACCCCCATGTTACTAATACTTTTTTTTTAATATTATTTCTTACTCTTATGTGTGAGCTTGACTCTATTCTTTATTGGTGATTAGTTCACCGTCTTGGTGTGGGTGGATGCCTCCCGTATTAGGGAATCGTGTTTCCTTTTGTTTACCGGCTTCCAGGAGTAAGCCAATTTTATGAGGGGGAGGATGTAATACCCCTCTTACTGGTAGGATTTAGTATTTTTCAATGCGGTTGTTTGCTACTTGTGACGATGATGATATTGTTTGATTTGGTTAGTTAGATGTTAGATGATGCTATTGTTTCACTATGGACATGATTATTTTGTATGACAGTATGGTTGGTTATATTAGTTGATTTTCAGAATTATATTATAATGCAATGATTTAATGAATTATGTCATGAGATGAAATTGTTAGTTTAGAAATGTTATTTTATCAGATAGATTATAATTGTTAGAATAGGTGTGATGAAGGACAATATGGCATCATTCGTTCGCGAGCGCCCTGCTATGTTGCGATTCCTTCTCATAATGCAGTACTTCGATTTAATGCTTTGATGATTATATATATATATGTATGCACATGTACACAACTTCGTTTGTATGCAGGATTTGCAGGGATAAGTCTCGATTCCACCTGCTTCGGCAGGACAGGGCGAGCACCAATAACCCAACGGTTTAATGTTGAAACAGAGGTGATGATGAAGTCCTCCCGTTCCATGATGTCAGATCATCTCGTTTGTCTGGTATTGTTTATTTTGTGAATTTGTCGTCATTTGTGGCTTGTGTTTTGTGTGTTGTCATATTTTGATTAATGTGGTATTTTATAAGTTATGATTATTTAATTGATGTTGATATTTTATAAGTTGTGAATTAGTTAATTAAATGGGAATAATAATTGTGTATTTTAATGTTGATTTATTTGTATGAAAATATTTAAATGTTTTATTTGATTTTTATAAAGTCATGTGTTTCAATTAAATGATAATTAAATATTAAATGTGTGTTATTTATTTTAATTAATTATCTGATTGAAGATAATTATTAGAATAAATTATTTCAATTAAATAAGTAATGTGATGTGCAAGTAATGTTGCAAAAATAGAAATAAAAGCAATCAAACAAATAAAAGAATAAAAAGATTGTGTGAGCCAATAGGAATAGAGATCTGGGAAAAAGCCAGCTTTTAAAGAATTATTTTCTTTTATTTTTTATTTTTAGAGTTTTTGAAAAAAATGGAGAATATCTTTTATTTAATTATGTATTTTGTAAGTTTTCACACACAGAAGATTTGGGATACAGAAGAGACACAAGTTATTGATTATGGATTTTTGAATCTGGAAAAGAATAATTTTCAATCTTTTGCTACATTTTGAGGAGAGATTTTATGGAGACAAGAATTAAAAAAAAAAAAAAGAATTGTTATGCATTTTTTTAATCTTCTGAAGTTTTCAAAAGGGATTTTTCCATTCTTTTGTTTTGGGGAATACTTTGAAAAGAGTCGTGGGATTAAGGATTTGAATTCGAGATTTGAGCACAGTTTTCTGAAGAGAAGATTCGAAGCAGGAAGGAGAAACTCATCGTAGAGGCCATCGAGAACAAGCAAACATCATCAGATTCTCAAATAAGTGCAGGACTCCAGGTTCTTTATCTTAAATATTTATTTAAATTGTGTTGTTAAAAGATTGTCTGTACAAAATTGTAGATATTTATTTTGATTTTGTAAAATTATAAAAAAAAAAGAATTAGATAATTTGTTTACATATGTTGAAATATTGTCTGTTAATTCGTTGTGAAATTTTTAAAAAAAAATCTTTGTAGAAGAATTGTGAAAATCTTAGATCCTCTCTAAAGAAATGAAATTAAAATAGTAGAAAATTCGAAAAGAAAACAATAGATAACTTAGAAAATCTCACTTATAATTTAGAAGACCTCTGTAGGATTGAAAAACAAAGAAAATCTTCTGATAAATTAGGAAAAATAAAATCCTATAATAAAATAATAAATATTTTCCTGTAGAAAACAACAGAGACATAGGGTCACTAAATTCATCATAACTCACAATTTACGAACTGGGTATGGCTGAAATTTTTATGTGTTAAAATACTTAATGGCGCACCTTCAGTAAAAATTGTAGAAAGACCCAGATCCGAAAATAAAAGTTATACAAGTCGCAATACACTAGTTTTATTATTAGCATTGTTTGAATATAGTAAATTATTTTAATGTATTAATTAATAAGTATTTATATATATGTTTAATTTTATGTGTTATATATATTTAAATATATTTGTTTAATTGGTTATTTTGATAGAATAGATATTTTTAAAAGAAAATAAACTTTAATTTATTATATATATATATATATATTCTTTTTTTGAAATTTTTTAGCAATTATGTGAATGACTTAAAATAAATAAATATTTTTCCTTCATTTATTATCATAATTATGTAAGTAATTACTTTTAAAAGAATTAGTTAATTAGGTGAATTAATTAAGTTAATATTTTTAATATTTACTATATTAAGGATAATCTAGCTATGTATATATATACATAATATTTTGTAAACAAGCAATTGAGAGAAAATTGAAAATTATATATATTTTGATGAAAGATTATTTAGGCCCTTTTTATAAGAAATACATTTATAAGTTTGTGTTTTTTTTTAAGAGTATGAACCTATATGTGCAATGGTATTTTTGGATATCAATAAAACATGTAGAAGTGTGGAGTAGATCTTGCGGTCAAGTTGAAGAGTTATGTGAAACGTGAAAGTAGTGCCTCTATTGTATTGTTGGATTGATTTCTTTATTGAGTGGACTAATTTCCGTATTAAGTTTGTGCATTGGTTGATTGTTCTGTTGTGTTAATCATTGATCTTGTTTAAGTTTGTTTTGAGTCAAATTGTAAGATCGTTGTGTAATGTATTGTTGGGTAACCTAAGAGGAGAAATAGAGGTCTCCCTTGGATACCACTCGAGAGTGTATCAAATTTAATTGTGAAGATTTCTTTGGGATATTGCCACTCACTACCTTATGTTTGTTGAATCATTCTTGATATCTTGTTACTATTGTTAGTTCTTTGTTGAGGAAACCCTAGTGTAAGCCTTTTTAGAGTCTTCCAGAGGCTTGTTTTATTGTTGGTGAATGTTCGTCATTTTATGTGCTCTTGACATGGCAAGATATTAGTATCATTAATTTGAAAGGGTTGTACAAAACTTGGTGAGACTTTGATTATGTGTTTTTAGCAAGATGGGTAATGCCTCGCATGGTTTGGCCTTGAGATTATTTTCCTTGTCTGTAGCGGTACAACCCTTGCCTAGTTTGGATTTATGTTAGGGGTCATAGGGAGAGTGGCTCTTTGTGGGCGCCGGCGCCTCAGGATGAGGAAGGGCTTAGGATAACCCACGAAAGAGTAGTTAAACAAGTGATAACCTAAACAATAGAATTTAGGGGGTTGGGTAGTTTAAAAAAAATACAAGATAATAAAACATTGGGTTCCTCGGCTATGCACTTGGGATACCATAGACTAGTGATAGACTGAGAAGGTCGTGGTCAGCAAAGTCATAGTCTCGTCCTCATGAGAGATTATCGGCTCCGCATTAGCTACCCTATGGTGCCGGCACCTCAATTAGGAGGAAGGGCCAGGAGATCCATAGATGGGTGCCGACGCCTCAGTTGGAGGAAGGGCCAGGAGAATCCCATGAGAGCTATGCGATGACACTCTCCACTTGACACCCTTGTGCTTGGTTGTAGTTGCTTTTGGATATTGTATATCTATGTCATTTCTGATTTTAGGGCTAGGGGATCCATAGATGGGTGCCGACGCCTTAGTTGGAGGAAGTGCCAGGGGATCCCATGAGAGCTATGCGATGACCCTTCCCACTTAACACCTGTTGCCTATTTTCTTATTGCCTCTGGAATTGTGTACTGAATTGTTGTTTCATATTTATATGGAATTATATTCTGGTTATTGTTTTAGATTTATTTGGAAGTGTATTTTGGATATCGTAATCTTTATGTAGTTTCTGATTCTTGTGAATTTTGGTTTATAATTGCTAGGTAGTTACTTGTATGATTGCTGATACGTTGGGTAATTGTGATGAGTTTCATGGTGTTAACTTGTTATGTGATTATGTGATCGTTGATGGTTTCTCATTATATGCCTTGAGTTGTATTTGTTTTTGTACTATGTTGTTGTTGAGTCGATTTGACATTCATGGTCGGGTTCACTTCCTCTTCACCTCTGAGCACAGGGGGTGAGTTACTTGTAATTCACATGGTTGGGTGGAACGTGCTCCGCACCCGTTGGGTTCCCCTTCAGCGTCTTGTCTTCTCAGCTTTCCGCAGTGGAGTTGTACCAGTGATCAGTTGTACTTCATATTTCATTGTTCTTGTATCAATTCCCATGTTAGGAAATTCAATGTAGTTCATATGTCAAGGAAAATTGTAATGTAATATTAAAACAATGATATAATAGTTAGGATTATTTGTAACTCTATTAAGAGATGTATCATGGATGTAATTATGCGATGTTTATTATTCTCGCATCATGGTTATTGGATGTATCCTTATCCTTGGTTATCATTATAAATGATATTGTTGTAATCTTTATTTTTATTTATGGTTAGTGTTGCGAAGTAACCTCTCGTGCCCCAGAGAACCAAGTGTGTTAATGCTATGTAATATGTTATGTGGTTATGGTTAATGTTATTGCATGTTCACTCTTGTTATTTTAAAAAAAAAAATATTTGCATTGTGTGTGTTCTCTGGGGTTTGCACGATGGGCATTACACCTTGGGTATAGAAGTTTCTATTGCAGATATGTGTAGGTATATGTATGCGTATTAGATAATTTTTCATATATGCATGCAACATAGAATATCTTGACAAAATTATGTGTACATATATGTGTATCATGTATTTGTGTAAGTATCTATGTCTGGGTATCCATCTAATTTACTTTCCAAATGTTTGTTGCTACTACTTTGCAATCTCTAATGATAGTGCCATGCTAGATGTGGATGCCATATGGTACTTGGCCATAATGTTTGTTATGCATGCCACACAATAGAATTTAGTCCTTTGTTAACAATTGCTTATCAAAAT
Source organism: Sequoia sempervirens (assembly GCA_007258455.2). Classification (NCBI taxonomy): domain Eukaryota; kingdom Viridiplantae; phylum Streptophyta; class Pinopsida; order Cupressales; family Cupressaceae; genus Sequoia; species Sequoia sempervirens. The sequence continues at coordinate 482,797,493 of VDFB02270651.1, read as the reverse complement.
TAGAAGCAATCAACAGTACCTTATGGAAATTTTGATAAAAAAATATCGTGAATGGTATTTTGCATATGCACCTCTTGCCCGTTGTTTCAAACAAACATCTTTCCATCAGCTTTGTCCAAGCTATCTACTATCTTTTTGGTGAATTTACCCATTTGGGTGACCGTTGAAACCAATATTGATTCATTTAGGGTTTGTGTTTTCATGGTGAAGGTTTTGAGTCGATCTATTACTGGGAGCTTTCTGTGTTTTGAGGGTTATTTTGTCTTCTTTGAATGGACAAATGGTTGAAAATGTAAAAGAAAAATGTCAGCTTTGATAATATTTTTCCCATTTGTGTGCAAGGAACCTAGCAAGAAAATCCATGTTTGAAGTAAGTGGGAAGAGTTGCATGTTGAAGAAACCCTTGATGATTTTTCTTGATTTGTGTTTCACGCATTGTGCAAGGCTATATTGTTTGATTTTCTATAAAACACTATATTGATACATACATGTATATAAACATATATATGAATATATATACACATATACATATGTATATATATACAAATATACATATTTACATACAAAAATCTACATATATAGAGATATACATATATATATATATATATACATATACATATATTGGGAAATTTTCAGCAAAGCATTGTTTGGTGTAATTCTATTACTCTACCTCATATGAGACTCATGAGTGATGAGGTTAAGCTTGTGTGAGGAGGTAAGCTGGATTAAACTTTTTGCAACATCTGTAAACATGCTTGTAGGTTATTTTGTCTTTTCAAAATAGAGAGATGGTTGCAAATGCAAAAGGGAAGTGTCACCTCTGATAATATTTTTCCCACTTTTGTGCAGGAAACTTGCCAACAAAACGTATGGTCAAAGAAAGTGGGAAGAGCTCCATGTTGTAGAAACACTTGGTGATTTTGCTTGATCTGTGGTTCACGCACTATACTAGGCTATATCACTTGATTTGCCATAAAGTACTATTCATTATTTCAAATATCTTGCTCCATCTAGTGCTTTGATTTTGTTTACATTCTTTTGCATGGAGTTGATAGTGTGATTTTTCCTTGGGTTTCATATATATGTATATATATATGTTTGTAAATATATATGTATATATATACATGTGTATATATATATGCACATATATACATTTGTGTGCATATACAAAGGTATATATATCCATGTATATATATCTAAAACTATCACTACTACATGTATATCATAAATGAGTGATGAAGACATTCTTTTGTGAAGGTGCAGGTTTGTTTATCACTGGTGGAATTTCAATGGTTGGGGATCATGGTGATAACAGTTGGCCTTCAACGCCTTTGGAAACAAAACGACTATTTGGGAAATACTCAATAGGGCATTGTTTGGTGCTATGTGTATATATGCATATATATGTATTTATATGTATATATATGTATTTTCTATCTATATATACATGTATACATGTATATATATGTATGTGTGTGTGTTTATATGTGTATGTATATGTATTTATATGTATATTTATGTGTATATATGCATATATATGTATTTATATACATATGTATGTATATATATATGTATATATATATATATATATATATATATATATATATATATATATATATATATATATATATATATATATATATATAAAATAAAACTCAACACAACAAAGCTTTCTCTCCACTCTACCATATTGAGTCATGCATAAGTTGTTGTTCACAAAATACTATATTGTTTCCAAGCACACAATATTACCTCATCTTTGCATCACCATTTGTATGTATGGTTTTCCATGCATTCAAGGCTGCCAATTTTCAAGTGTTCCTATTGATGTGCTTCGTTTTCTTTGTATGTTCAAAGGCCAGGGGGAGAACGCATATGTGAGACATCCAACAAGCAAAGGCCTATTTGTACCAAGTAGGAAGAGCTGCATGAAAGTAATACTGTTTGCTAGAAGACTTTATGTTAGATGTGATTGGGAATTCTTGATTGTTGTTGTCTTCCTTTAGCTAAATGGTTTAATTTGGAGAAGATTTTGTTGAAAATGTTTTATTCTCTCAATCTTCAATGATGTTTTCATTGAGACAACACTATATTTTTTAATGGGTTTGTTACCATCAATTCTCCGTGTATTTTGTTTTAAGGTCTATGTTTTCTTGGTAGTGGATTTCCACCAGTTTAAAAATATATATATTTGTCACATACCATGTTCATTTTATATTTGTGGTGAATGTTTATTATTTAATAAAATAAGGCAGCCTACACAAATTCTTCAAAATCCTCTTTTATTAGTAAAGGAAAACATGTATTCATAGCACTTGTTTCATTGTACACATTGAAATTTGCACAGGAACCTTAAACAAATAAAAAATAAATTGGTCTCAACAACACCTAAAAACTAGAATAGCCAGAAAATGCCAAGAATTAATGAAATAATATTGTTTATAAAAAATAATACAACCTTTTGTATACAATGTCTTGAGGGGAATTCAAATAATGTATATATGTGTGTGTGTGCCTATATATATCTATATGTCTATCTAACAACTGATACACAAGATGGGTGGGTATCCCCTATTTATGTGAACTTTGGTCAGAATTTCCATCAGCCTTGCCATGTTATGAACCTTCTTGTGCAAGGTGGGTTCTAGTTGCAATAGATTTGGTTGATATTTTGTCATTTTCAAATGAAAAAAAATTGGCACATCAATAGAAAGACCAACAAAATTACACACTAGTTGACATCAAGACTAATTATGAAAAGAAGAAACCTATCAAGCTAGAAATTTGAATATTGTTTGCATCTGATTCCACACACCTATATCTATGCACATACAGATGAATAATGTGTGTCTATAATTTCACATTCATATTTGCAATACATATAGATAGTCTTTTACATCTAATTTCGCATAGACACATATTCACAATGCAGGGAACACGAATTAAACACCACATAAGAGAAACATACTTTTTTCCATGCATATATCTCCAAGAAAAAAACATGGACATATACATCCAACACATCAAAAAGATGTATTTGGAGTTACAAACCAAATTCCACATGAATGTATACATATCAAAAGTTAGTTGAATCAACATATATGGAATTTTGAAAAAAAAGCATTTTAAAGTGAGCAAAGCAACTGAACAAGATATGCCATTTACCAAAAGGAATTATTGACCACATCTCTATAGCCCCAAATTATAACCAAAGAAAGAGGACGTGAGCCAACAAGACCTTGTAGAGTACAATAAGGTGACTAGCCTTTTGGTCAGTCAACAGCCCTTCCATATGATGACTTTTCTAGCAACAAGGGCGAAAGGTGGCAGGGCTAGCTGGTGCATGCTAGGAAGCTATAGAACAACTTCCAACAATGCCTTATAGAAAGAAAAATAAACTATATAGAAGTGAAAAGTATGAACACAAAGGAAAGGACTTCAACGACACAATCATGATCTATACACAGATGTATAAAGTAATTTTTCAATCCATCACCAGTCAATAGATACAACATCTATTGATCAACAAGTCTATAATCACCACTGGAAAGTGCATAGGAAGTATTGCTACAGAAAGAAAGCTATATGAAACTCCACTAAAAATGAAGAAACATAAATACCTAAAAAATAAGGTACTCCCAAATACCCAACAAACAAAGAGATGAAAGCCACATAAATACATAAAATATAAAGAAGCCAGATGATACACTGGGAAGGCTACAAATGCAAGAAAACCATGTTTGTAGGTTGCTCAATGCACATGGGAAACAACCAATACAACTAGTACAAACAAAGAGTAAACAAGGATCAAAATTACAGGTTTGGGGCCTAATAGTTTTCGAGGAGCCTAGGGAGAGCTAGAGTCCACTGACATTACTACAACTGCTCTTTGTAAAAGACAGAGCTGGAACGACAATGGCTAGCCACTAGTTCTATTGTGACAAGAATACAACAACCAATGATTCAATTAAACCATCAAAAGCCAACAAGGTACATTCTAAAATTTTAAATAGCAAACCTTTCTACATTCCTACTTTTTTTCTTCACACATCTAGAATATATTCAAATAAAACTGTCTATATTTCTCCAACACAACCAACCTAGAAGATACTTTTTCCACCAATGTGATCAATGGTGGCATCAATCTTCCATGTATCAACAAAAATAAAACTTATCATTCCAAGAATAACCCAACATAAAGTAACAAACCAATCACTATATATCAATATTATTTACATCTAGTGTGACATACATACATATCTACACATAGAGGAGCAACAAATTTCTGATTCATGTCATATGTTTTCTAGGCATGATTCCAATATCACATTCTTTATTTTTTTGCTCTACCTAGGCCACATCCTATTAGATCCTAATGTACTGTATATTTATCACAATAATCAATATTCTTTTCACAACTGGCAAGTGTGGCTAGCAATGTACACATATATACATATATATACACATATATATACATATATACAATGTCTACATATATATATGCATACATATACATATCTGTATACATATATACATATATTTACACACATTGCATGCTTTTCGTGTATTGGGGACCATTGTAATAAAAGTCTCCAGTCAACGCCTTAGGGAACATAATGAATCTTTGGGATATTTCAAATAAGGCATTCTTTGGTGTTGTTTTGTTGCTATACCTGATATGACCACCGAGAGGGACGAGAGCAAGCTTTTGTAAGGCTACAAGTTGTTGCCATTCAATCCAATATTATTTAACTTCTAACTTCTGTTTACTCACTACAAATGGGACAAACTAAAAAATAGTCAATGCTCTGTCTTATGCTATACACTCCATTTTTGAAATAGTATAAAATAATTAATTATGTTCATTTAATGAATATTTTAATATATGGCTTCTGTTGTATGGCTATGCTTAAAAAAATAGGGAAAATAGTTAATGCTACGCCTTAGGCTATATCATTCCATTTTTGCAACAGTATAAAACAATTAATGCTTTCAATCTAACGTTTGGTCACATTAGGTGTTTTTGAATCTTTTTCTCTGCCTTAGGCTATAGTGGGTATATTTTAATATCAATATGTGTGTGTGTTTGTGTATGTGTGTGTGTGTAAATACATACACATATTTATATATATTTTAATTTCCCATGGGTCTGTCTTTATGGGTTTCATTTAGCTGGTATGGTGGTAAAAGGGATATATATATACACACACACATGTATATATATACACATATATAGACATATACATATATACACATATACATATATACATGTATAGATGTACATGTATACATATATATGCACACATATATATAGAGACACACATTTTCGTGGGGTTTGTGTTTGATGCTTGGGATTTGTACGTATGTGACGAAATAAAATTGTAGAGGTTATGGGGTTTTTTTCCAATTTTTATTGTATAACTTTGGCTATATTGTGGCTTGCTACATGTGGGTGGATTTAATATCAATATATATATATGTAACATTAAAACTATCAAGGTTATGCAATTTTGGTTGGTTCTTATTGTATAGCTCATGCCATATTGTGGCTTTCTACATCTGGGTGGCTACTGAAACCAATATTTTTTGATTTATTTCTTTTGTTTTCTAGTTATGGTTAGAAAAAAATAATTATATATGTCTACATATATACATATATCTATATATATTTGAATTTCCCATGCATCTGTCTTTATGGCTTGCATTTACTTGATACAAGGGCAAAAGGGACACACACACACACACACACACACACACACATATATATATGTATATATACATATATACACATATATATACATAGATATGTCTGCATAGTCTGTGTTTGGTGTTTGCAATTTTTGGCTATGTTTGTAGCAAGAAAAAAATGTAGGGCTTATGGAGTTTTTTGGTTGATTGTTATTGAATAGCTCAAGCTATATTGTGGCTTACTGCATGCGAGGGGCTATTGAAAGTCATGTTGTTTCATTTATGCCTTTCATTTTCTAGTTATGGTTGGAACAAAACAAAACAACTAATACTGTTGATTCTATGTTTTCTTACATTTGGTATTATTGATTATTGTTCTCTACCTTACGCTATATAGGCTATATTCTAATATCAATATATATGTAAGATTAAGATTGATAATGGTACAGAGTTTTAGTCAGTTCTTACTATATAGCCTGGGCTATATTGTGTGTTTCTACATTTGGGTGGCTATTCAAACCAATGTTGTTTCATATATATATAGATATGTATGTGTGTGTGTATACATATACATATATATACATATATATACATATATACATATATATACATATATACATACATATATATATACATATACACACACACACATATATACATATATAGAAACACACACACACACACACATATATATATATATATATATATATATATATATATATATATATATATATATATATTTATTTATTTATATACATACATCTACATAAATATAAATATATACATATATATACAAATATGGTTGCAGAAATTAATCACAGGTTCACATCAACATTAATTATTGTATTCTTTGTGAGTAAGCTTTGTGCAGCTTCTCTGAAGGAGGATGGAGGTTATTTTGTGTTTTTCACAAGGGTGGATGGTTGAAAATTCAAAATAAAAGTGTCACTTGGGATAGTATTATGCCTATTTTTGTGTAGGAAAATTGGCAAGAAGATGTGTGTTTGAAGCAAGTGAGAAGAGGTGAATGTGGAACAAACCCTTAGCGATATTGTTTGATTTGTGGATGGTGGTTATATCCCTTGATTTCCCATAAGGTATTGTTGGTTGTTTCAAATACCTTGTGTGATTTATGGTTCATGTTTTATGTGCATAGATTTGCATAGATTTCATACTATCATGCTTTGTGGGTTTTTGTTTTCTGCATATGTTTGGAGGCTTTGAAAAACAAGGCAGCCTGGGGGAAGTTGGTGGAAAGAGGTTTATTTGAAACAACTAGAAAAGGGGTTCATATTGTTTTATTAGAATTTCCATAAGGTACTATTAATTGCTTCTAATTTTAATAAGGAGTTGTTGAGAAAGGACTATATTATATGTGAAAAGGAGTATTGTCTGGTTTAAGGTTTGTGTTATGTGTTTATGGTTTTGCATAGGATGTGATCTATCATTTTTTTTGTGTTTTGTGGGTTTTTTTGTCTGTGTTGGTCTTTAAGCTAATATTGTTTTGTTTATGGTTTACAGTTTGTTGTTATGGTTGCAATGGAATAAAATAGTCAATCATGTTCGCTTAGTGCTAGCTTCCACTGTGCATTGTCCATATACTTGTGTTGCTTAAGAGCATTATTTCATTGTGGAGAACATGTTGTTGAGAATGTTGTATTTCTTCTATTTTTGAGGAGGTTGCATATTGAGAAAGGAGTGTTTTTTGTATGGGTTCGCCACTATTAATTTTTATATAGTTTGTGTTTAATGTTTCTACTTGTGGGTATATATACATACATATATACATATATGAATATATAAACATACATACATATATATATATATATATATATATATATATACACACACACACACATACACATCTGTATATTGTTGATCATTTCAAACACCTTGTTTGATTTATTAGATGGTTTTGCATGTACACATCTATATAATGTCGATCATTTCAAATACCTTGTTTGATTTATTGGATGTTTGTGCATGTATTTCATACTATGATTTTTTTGTGGGTTTGTGTTTATGGTTTCCATTATGTCCATATGTTTGGAGGCTTGAAGAAACAAGAAAACCTAGAAAAAGCTGGCAGAAAGAGGTTTATGGTTTTCGCTATTTTTCCTATTTTTGTGTAGGAGATTTGGTGAGAACCTCTGTGTGTGAAGCAAGTACAAAGAGGTGCATGTGCAAGAAATATCAACAATCCTCGTTGGAAAATAATATAAACTATTTTAGAAATACATGACACATGCTTTTTTCCAATATGAACCTCTTCCTACTTCCTTCCATAACACCCCTTCCCACTTGCTCTCTCTATCCCACGTTTTTCCTCCACGACCTCCAATAGAACACCAAAAAATTATCACAACCCACACCTTTTGCAACCATCGATGCCTGCAAAAAACACAAGATAACCTCCAACCACCTTCATAGAAATTCCACAACCATTCAATGCACAGGCACCTTCACAGAAGCTTTCCCTCCACACTCAAAGCTACCTTCAACAACAACAATGACCAAGAGAATGGCACAAAACAATATGTGATTGATGATTGCACAATTTTTTTGTTTTTTTTGAGTGCTCTAAAATAGATGTTACTTGCACCATCACCACCACATGGAACCATACAACAATCAATGCTAGTGACTATTCACAGGCCTCATCTACAACTCAGCTATTTCAACAGCCTCCTGAGTTGTCATGCCAAACACTTATCTCCGCCACCTTTTACATGGAAACAAAATCCCACTGCCAATTACCTACAATGGTAGGGCCAAAGAAAATTCCAACCAAACTACACACAATCCACTAACCTCCTCCCTACGTCGAAAAATTTGAAATACAATGAGGCCAGAAAAAATTCCAGGAAAAGCTAACTCAAATAGCCTATCAACTAAATATCTCACTTCTCCCACTACACTAGGTTTAACTGGCTTGTAGGCCACAATTGTAAAAGCTATATCTTTTCAATTTCCAAGTAGACTCTCTTCAGAAAGGAGTGTTTTTTGTATGGCTTTGTTACAATCAACTTTTATAGGGATTGTGTTTAATGTTTACATTTTGTGGGTATATATATATAGATATAGTGGCGAATGGCTTATAAGTCTGGCTAAACACACATACACACATACACACACACACACACACAGATATATAATGGAATAAATTATTGTTGTTGACAATTAACTTGATAGTTTTTGAACTGCACTAAAAAAATTAAAAAACAAACTTCATCTAAATTAACAATTACTATGATATATGTTCTAACTTATTTATACTTCAACTGTCTATCTTGTTTCCCCTTGAATTTATTAAGAATTTTGGAGTACCTTATATCTTAGAGGGGAAAATGTCTTAGTTTCCAAATATATGAATATAACTCTTTCCTTTTACAGTTGAGTCATAGTTATAAATATCTCATTCCTACCACTATGCTAAATTTAATTGCCTTGTAGAGCACAATTGAAAAGCTTGTATTTTTTCAATTTTCATGGAGGCTATGCTGAGAAAGGAGTATTTTATGTATGGGTTTGTTACAGTCAATTTTCATAGGGTTTTTGTTTAATGTTTGCATTTTTTGGGTATGTATATACATACATATATACATATATACATACATACATACATACATACATATATATATATACACACACACGTACATATATATATATATACATATATATACATACACACATATATATAATATCTACACATATATATACATATACACATATATATAATATCTACACATATATATACATATATATGTTTGGTTACATTAGGTATTATTAAATATTGTTCTCTACATTAGGCTATATTGCATATATTTTAATATCAATACATATAGGTAAGATTAAAATTGTTAAGGTTATGGAGTTTTGGTCAATTCTTATTGTATAGCTTGTGCTATATTCCTGCTTTTTGAATCTATATATGTACATAGCAAATGTTTGTGCAGTTATCGATAACATATTGTTTGGTGCTATATGTGTATGACTTTAGAACTTTGAGAAAATAGTGTATATTTTTTCTATTTTCCATGAGGTTGTGTTGAGAAAAGCCTTTTTTTTTTCAATTCTCGACGAGGCTGTGTTGACAAAAGAGTGTTTTTTGTATGGGTCTTTAACACTCAATTTTCATAGGGTTTGTGTTTAATGTTTTCATTTTGTGGGAATACATATATACATACATATATACATACATATATACATACATATATACATATATATACATACATACATATATATACATACATATATATATATACATACATATATATATATATACATATATATACATATAAATATATATACATATACATTTACATATACATATATACATATGCACATACACACACACATATAGGCCTTCCAATTGCCATGGAAAAGGTGGTGGAGGTGATTGTTGGCTGCTTTGGGAACAATGTGGTGATCATAGTGACAAATCCATAAAAAAACACACCCACAAACCCTGAACCATAAATAAAACAATATCACTATGACCAAACTACATACTTTTTCACCTAGAAAACCCTATAAAAAATGCAACAATATTCCTTAAAACAACGCAACCCATGGCACAAAAAAATGGCTTCCAATAGTGGCTCATATACAAAACCCACAAAACTCAAAAAACTGCCAGTAACACATCTTCTCAAAACCTTCACCACAAAAGGATGAACCATAAATGAATCAATATTAGTTTCAATGGTCACCCAGATGGGGGAGTTCACCTAAAACACAATAGATTAACTATTTTCTAGCCATTCACACAAAACATAAGCCATAAATGAGACAATATTGCTGACACTAAGCCACATGCCAAAACCCACAAAACACAAGAAATATCGATTTCAAGATTCACCAAGAACACAACACATTAACTATTTTCCAGCCATTAGCACAAAATTAAACCCATAAATGGAACAATACAACCAATAGTCACTGACATTCCAAAACCCACAAAGCTATACAGTCAACAATGTTTCTTTCAAGAATAATCCAGATAAGAAACCCACAAAAAACACACAAATACATTACATGAAATGCAAGAAACAAATAGTATTTCCTTCTAGAGTTAGCGACTACATGAAAAACACAAACCGAACAGTTTACACCAATCTACAAAGAAACTATCAACAATTCCCTTTCAAAACTAATAAAAGTTATTTTAGAGATACACAACATATGATTTTTCCCAATATGCACCTCTTCCTGCTTCTTTCAATAACACCCCTTCCCACTTGTTTTCTCTTTCCTTTGTTCTTTCTCCATGACCTGCAATAGAAAACCATAGAATAATCACAACCCAAACCTTTTGTAACCATCGAGACATTAAAAAATTGAACAATTTAGCCGTCTATAGAACAACTATCAACAATCACCTTTTGGAAATAATATAAATTGTTTTAGCGATACACAACATACGCTTTTTTCCACTATGCACCTCTTCCCGCTTCCTTCAATAACACCCCCTCCCTGCTTGCTTTCTCTTTCCTCCATTCTTTCTCCACAACCTACAATAGAGCACCACAAAATTATCACAACCCACACCTTTTGCAACCATCGACGCATGCAGAAAACACAAGATAACCTACAATCACCTTCACAGAAATTCCATAGCCATTCAATGCATGTGCACCTTCACAAAAAATTTCCCTTGGCACTCACAAATACCTTCAACAACAAAATAATCCCAGAAAATGGAACCAAACAATGCGTTATCAATAATTGTACAAACATTTGTTCTATTTTCTGAGGACTTTAAAATAGATGTTACTTGCACCATCACAACTACATGAAAACCAAACAACAATCAATGCTTGTGACTATTCAATGGCCTCCTCTATAGCTCTACCATTTCAATGGCCTCCTCAACTATCACGCCAAACACTTATCTCCACCACCTTTTACATGACAATAGAGACCTAATGTTGGTAATTTATAATGGTAGAATTCATGAAAATTCCAACCAAACTATATGCCATTTTCCAACCTTTCCCTAGTGCATGAAAATGTCAAAATATGGTGAGGCTAATGAAAATTTCGGGCAAAGTTGGTAGACATAGCCTATTGACTAATTAAAAATTAATTTTTTTTTGTTTTGTTTTCAATCAATAATAAATACAGTCAAATATGCATTTTGATATCTAGATAGATTTTCCCAAAGATTTATCAATCATATATACACACTGCAAGCTTTACAGTGGATGAAAATTGACAGTTTGTAGTTTAACAAGACACTCATTAAGTTTTTTTATGGAAAAATAATGGCCTCATATCTTATACTAATTTATATATATTACATAAATTCTTAAGAAGCCAAATTATTACAACCAACTTTTTATTGTGGCTAAGCTACATCTTTATGATGTCATAATGCTCTCTAAAACATGAGTTGGGAATATTTCTTTCTATTTATTGCAATTTATTCAAAGTTTCTTCAACTCAAGATTTAGTTTTCTCTTTTAAATAGCTTCAACCTTTTGTAACTTTGTTGTTGTCATTAGAGTTGAAGGTTTGAGGGAGCATGACAATTGCCCCTCCACTTAAGCATTTAAATAAGTTTAATCTTAAGGTGTTCCATGAGGTATGCCAAGTAAAACACCCTAAATGTTAATCTTCCAATTCCAAAGTTTGATACTGAACACCATAGCTAAAAAGAAAATATTTTGATAATTTATTTTATGGAAAAATCCCCCTTGAATGAATTCTTAAAGATTGGGTGATTGATACTTTCATGTCAAGTGGGAGTTGCTTTAATGCCAAGTAAAACCTCATTTATGGATTTTCTTTTTTTCTTTTTCTTTGTGAAAGCAAGAAATATTAAATCTATTCTCAAGCATGGTCCTTGGTATGTTCATTATTCCTTTCTACACCCCCTACACTAGAGATTTTTTTGTTTCAAATTAGAAAACTCTTTGTGTCCTTCTATAGGTATACTTTCTTGTGTTTCCCTTGTCATGCTAGAATGTATTGATCAAGATAGCCTATTCCTTCAGTAAATTCATGTGTTGAAATAGACAAGTTCTTTTTGGTTCAACCTCAGAAAAGGGTTTATGTTGAAGTTGATCTCTCTAAATATCTTAAATATATGGTTGATATATACTAACAAAATGAACCATGCTCAACATGTTCTCTATCTAAACTCCCTAAATTATTTCTATTGTTACCAATTCTCTAAGAATAAATTTGGGACTATCCTTACGCTTCTTCCTATTTTAAGCACACCACCCAACCAAAAATAAAACTCTACTTCCTACAAAATAAAGGATGGATGGTCTCAAATGGTCATCCAAAAAAAAAAAAATCATGGTAATGGTGGTTCTCCACTTAAGAACTCATACAAATCTAGTGGCCAACCCCAAAAAAATCAAGTTGTGGTTTGTAACGCCCGTCGTGCAAACCCCAGAGAACACACATAATGCAAATAATTTTTTTTTAAAATAACAAAAGTAAACATGCAATAACATTAAATCATAAACACATAGCATAACACATAGCATTAATCTACATGGTTCTCTGGGGCACGCGAGGTTACATCGCAACAACAAAATAGAATAAAGATAAAGAAAATAACATAACCATTTAATTTATGAAAACCATATACAATGATACATCCGATAGCCATGATGCGAGTATGATAAACATCGCATAATTACATCCATGATAAATCTTTTAACAAGATCCAAATTAAACCTAACTATTACATCATTGTTTCAATATACATTACAATCTTCTTTGATACATGAATTACATTGAAATTTCCCAACATGGGAATTGATACAAGAATGATGAACATGAAGTACAACTGATCACTGGAACATCTGCACTGCGGAAAGCTGAGAAGGCAAGACGCTGATGGGGAACCCAACAGGTGCGGAGCACGTTCCACCCAACCATGTGAATTACAAAGTAACTCACCCCCCGTGCTCAGAGGTGACGAGGAAGTGAACCCGACCATGAATGTCAAACTGACTCAACCACATAATGATACAAATCAAGCACAACTCAAAGCTTAAGATGAACAACCAACAAATTTCACAAATCACATGACAAGATTAAGCCAAGAACTCATCACAATAAAATGAAGTACTATCACTTAACAATCAAGAATCAATTCACAAGAATTCAAAGAAACATCATAAAGAGATAACATCCAGAGGCAACAATAATAAAGCACAAGGGTGTCAAGTGGAGAGTGTCATCGCATAGCTCTCATGGGATTCTCCTGGCCCTTCCTCCAACTGAGGCGCCGACACCCATCTATGGATCTCCTGGCCCTTCCTCCTAACTGAGGCGCCGACACCATAGGGTAGCTGATGTGGGGCCAATAGTCTCTCATGAGGACGAGACTCTGACTATGCCGACCACAGCCTTCTCAGTCTATCACTAGTCTAGGGTAGCCCTAATGCATAGCCGAGGAATCCAAAGTTTTATTATCTTGTGTTTTTAAAACTACCCAACCCCCTAAATCTATTGTTTAGGTTATCACTTGTTTACTACTCTTTCGTGGGTTATCCTGGCCCTTCCTCATCCGAGGCGCCGGTGCCCACGAAGAGCCACTCTCCCACCTATGACCCCTAACATATCTCAAAACAGGCAAGGGTTGGACCAAATCATAAAAAACATAATACTCGAATCCACACATGCAAGGTATTATTCCTCTCGCGACAATCCATAACAAACTGTCATAAGAAAACGTCCAACCCTTCCAAACACAAATTACAAAGCTTCGAAACCAAAGGTATAACCAAGACGAAGACAACTCCAACAATAACATGCCTCTGGACTAAGGTTAAAATACGATAGGGTTCCCACGGGTCAACACAAAGCTATAAAGAAAAACATATGGCATAACAGGAAAATTCACATCACAATACAAGGTTGCACCAGTAAGTTTGTTTTCCATTCTCTGTTCAAATAACTCGATATGGTTGTCTCCTACAATCACAATTACAGACTAAATCTTGTCTATCGCATTTGTTTAATCAAAATGATAAATTAAATAATGCCCATTTTAAAATAAATAACAAAATTTACTTAATTATAACAAAATTACATATTTTAAAATCCGAGACAAAATTTACATCCACACAATGTGATAAATTAACATTATAATCCACTTTAAAATAAAATACAATAATAATTTATATTTTAAAATATATATATATATATGCCATAAAAGTATATACACATATACATATATACAATGAAATAAAATATTATCTAAATTTAAATCATCTTAATTTTCATTTAAAAAAAAAATACATAAAAAATTATATTTTAATATATATATATATTTATATATATATTTTAAATAAAATAAAAATAATCAACAAAAAAAGAAACACGGTCGCTGCCAAAGGCATAGAGTACTCAAGAGTCCCAAGGGATCGCTGCATAACAGCCCCAAGGGATCACAGGCCGGGTCCACAAAGGACTGCTGTGGCAGCCTCTGACGACTACACCCAAGAGTCCTTAGGGACCTGCTGGCAATGGCCTCACGGGCTGCTGCAGCAGAGTGCTGAGGGGGGATGGGTAACGGCTTAGGCCTAATCTAAAATTCTCCCCCAATAATTTCATACATTTTTTTTTTATTTTTTTTAAAAGAAATTTTATAACATTAAAATTTCGTCTGTCTGGGCACGGGTTCGGTCGGCCAATACGGCCAAAATAAAAAATAAAATTTGATTTAAACATAATCTCGAATGTATGTAAATTACTGTGCAAAGAACATTTAAATTAATAAATATGTATATATATATACGAAATTTGTATATATATATATATCTCAAATATATTCATCTAAAAATTACAGAGGAATAATTTTTCCAGTCACAGGCACAGAAAACAGTAAGATATAATAAACATTATATATATATAAATATTATATATATATATATATATTATTTTCATAAATATAAAAACAAACAGAGACAGAATACAGAGAAACAGATTTTCTTAAATGTTAAGAAAAACAGAGAAATTACAGAGCAATAACACAGATCCATTATATATTAAAATACTGAGAAAACCCCAAAATTTTATTTTCTTCAATAACTAAATCATCGTTGTCTAAAATCCTATTTTGATAGATTGTATGTTTCAGAAGATCGGGGTTCTTGATTTGACAAAATTTGGACAGTATAGTTGCTATGATTTTCTTTGTTTTCTAGTCTAATAATCTACCCTAGTTTTCAATTCAACATAAGTTTTCTATATTCACAAAAAGCCATTTTAATAAAGTTTATTTTTTTTCTTTTTCTGAAGCAAATAGATAACAGAAAAGGGTATGAGAAGAAGACAACGAGAGGAACCTGGAGTCCAATGCAAAACTAAAGATGCCTGCTTGACTCTGATGCCCTCGAGCTCGATTCCCAATTCTTAGTCCAGAACGAACTCACAATCCCTTGAGCAACTTCAACTTTCTGATCTTCTCTATGTGTGTGTGAGAACTTCTCAAAAATTCATAATTAAATAAAATATTGCTCATCTCTTCAAAGCTCTCCAAAAATCCAAGATTAAAAGAAAAATCAATTCTTTAAAACTAGCTTTTTCCCAACTCTTAATTCCTATTGGCTCACACTGTCTTTTTATTCTTTTATTGCTTTAATTTCCTGTTTGCAACTTTTCTTGCACCTCACATTACATATTTATTTTAAATGATTAATTCACATAATTATCCACCACCAATTTAATTGATTAAAATAATTAAGCCATATTTAATATTTAATTATTAAATAATTGCAATATATGATTTTCAAAAATAATTAAAATATTAAAATATTTAAATATCATTTAATCCAACATTAAAATAAATAATCTATTTCAATCATTAAGATAAATCATAATTATAAATGCCCTCATAATAAAATAAGACAAAACACAAACACAATAGACAAGGACGACAATTACACAAAATCAACAACTATACCAAACACTGAGACGACCTGACATCATGGAACGGGAGGACTTCATCATCACCTCTGTATCAACATTTCTCCGTTGGGTTATTTGGTGCTCACCCTATCTTTCCGAAGCAGGTGGAATCGAGACTTGTACCTGCAGTTCTGCATACAACGAAGTTGTGTACATGTGCATATATACATATATATCAAAGATTAAATCAAGATACTGCATTGTGAGAAGGAATCACAACATAACAGGGCACTCACGAACGAGTGATGCTATATTGTCCTTCGTCACACCTATTCTAACAATTATAGCATAATCAATGAATTACATTTCTAACTAACAATCATCTCATAACATATTAAATTAAATCACTGCATCATATCATAATTCAGAAAAATCAACTGATATAATAAACCATAATGTCATATAAAGTAATCATGTCCAAAATGAAATAACAACATCATCTAGCATCAACTAACCATATCAATCAATAACAGTATCATCATAGTATCTGATTAACCACATCAAACAATAATAGTATCATCATAGTATCTGAGCATCAAAACAAAACATAACACTACTAAGTCTAACAAGCAACCAAGAGGGTTATTACATGGTTTTAAAACCTCAAGCCATGAAGAAATTTAGTAGCACCATTTTTTTCATCTCAAGAAGTCTTCAATGTCTAGTATGCTTCCCCTTCCTCCTCCCCCCCAACAAAAAAAAAAAAGTGTTTGAAGATGAATCATGTATGTTGAACTCTTTGGACTTTGAGGGTGAGATTTGGGACTCCCCTTTGAAACAAGGTGTAAAATCTAATGGCCCCCAATCATCAGCTAAGTGTTTTTTTGTAGGTGAAAGGAAATTAGGATTACCATAAACTTGTATAGGTTCTATATCTTTGAAGTTTGAATCAAAGTATTAAGAGAGTTGGAAGCATTATGATCATGTTGAACTTGTGAATTATAAATTTGTTCATATACTTTAATTGTGTAAATCTTGTTATTGTATTCATACTTAAACTCACATTGAAGAGTAGATAAGACCCCCTTCATGGCATGAACCCACTATCTACCTAAGAGAATATTGTATGAAAGAGCTCCTAGCATGATATGGATAAGGGTAGGAAAAACCACAAGTCCAAACTCAATGGGTAGTGTGAGATCATTCCTAATCATTTGTTATTATAATTGTCAAAACCATGAATATTAAAATCATTGGGTTATGTGAGATTCTTGTCCACTCCAATTTTATCTAGGAGCTCAATGCAACAAATATTAAGACCCACTCGATTATCTATGAGAGTACGCCTAACTCTAGTTTCATTAATGATAACCTTTATCATTAGGGACTCATCTTTATTTTGTATCTTGAATGAGGTTAATTCATGTTGAGGGAATGCAGTATTTGATTTCATCACTTCCATACATTTAAATAAGGTGGCTACATCATTTGGTCTAATAGAAGATGGGACATCAGTCTTCTAAAAAACTAACTTGGAGCATCCTATTGTATGTAGGAAATTCTTGAATCAAGGACCAAAGGGATATTTTTGCTAGAGTACTATGAAGTTGCTCAAAAAGATCATACTCTTTACCACTACGTTGAGAAATCTTATGTTTGAGAAACTGTGTGATAACTTGGTTGCTGCGACACATGCTCACTAGTGATTTGTCTTACAAATTTCAAGATATGGGTAGGGGGTTTAGGAGGTCCTATAATGAGAGGTGATTTAGGATGTCCACTAATTATAGGAGATCCTATTGTCAATTGTGCATTCATAACATCAACTGAGTTATCTACTTGTAGATAACCTTCTTGTGAGGGGGGTCTAATGTCAACTTAGCATCTTCATCTATGCCATCCATATTACTATCTATTGAAAGAAATGCATCAATTATTTCATCCTCCTATGCCACAATAATTCCCCAAGTAGAGAAATATTTGGAGAGAAATAAATAACATTCTCATGAAACTCAATGATTGGATCCTCTAACACCACAATACCTTCTTCACAAGTGGGTGAGGTATTGGGAGAAAAAGAACTATAATTGTCATGATTGTCCATGATTTCATCCTCTTGCACCAAAGTGTTCTCACAAGTAGGGAAGATGTTGGGAGGTGAATGAAGATTTGACAAAGTGATATTAATAAATGTGTCAATGATTATATTTTCTTGTGTTAAGATACACTCACAATTAGGAGGGATATTATGAGAACAGTGCCACATTAAAAAAACCATTTTTTTTTTTTTATGTGTGCCAAATTTGGTGAGTTACCAAGCATATTTGGCAAGTTCCAAATTTGGTGCTCGCAAAATAGAGAATTTAGTTAAAAACAATGCTAAAACCCTCATTTTTTCCCTGCCCAAGACTTTTTCTTTCCATTTTGTACCTTTGCAACCCATGCTCATGAAAAGGAGATCAATTTTTTCACTCTTAGCTTGTGATTCTTTGTAAGGATACCATCAAGATGTTGAAGAGGTCAAAAAGCTATGTATTTCTATTGTTTTAGCTGAAAAATTGAATTAAATTATAGATTGAAATAGGTATTTATTTAAAATTTGTTTTAATTTCTAGGAAATCAATCTCCACCTCCAAGTATTGATAATTCACAATTGCCTCCTCATGAAAAATATCATGAAAAAGATGACATCAAATCCCTCCCTCAATTCATATGCATCTTATAGTAACTCAAGAAAATATTTTAAATCAGATTGAAAACAACAAAAGAGAGCTTGGAGAATTGATTTCAATATTAAATGATCATGGTGCTTGACCCATCCTCATAGGAGAGACATTTCCAAATCCTTAAAGTTGATTGTATCTCATGTAGGAGAAATGAGTGAATAAATTATTTTCTGGTCAAATAAGAGGGAGGAATTAAAATGGTTTTATGCAACTAGACTTTCCTATGTGCAAATGAAGAAATACAAAATTAGCAAAGCCAACTTGTGTGCTCTTTTCACTATCTCAAGAACCAATGAACCTTTATCTCTTGCATGTAGGAGGTTCCCCATCCATTGGTTCCACCATGAATTAATTAAAAATAAGTTTTGGGAGTTGTGGTGGATGGTTTTTAACCAACATCCATGCAATAACTATGAGGTCTCCTAGTATTTTTTGAGGAAACTCTATTGTGAGTTTGTCTTCAATAATATTCCAAATTCTTTGGACTATCTATAATTTTAGGGTAGAGGTTGGGGTTCCACACCAAATAGAGTGGGTGCCCAAATTAATCCATAGTTGGCACCAAGATCCCTAACCAAACTCATGGTAGAGAATGTCATTGTTCCTTCCATTATGAAGGATACTATCAAGGTGGACATACTAGAATCAATTAACTCATTCACTTAGAGCATTATACAGTGTGTGAAGCCTCTAACTTAGAGCCTAATGTGGATGAGACTTCTAGCCCAAAAGTTATAGTCCATTATTGTTACTCTGGTGGTGTTGTTTGCATGTATGATGGTGAGAGTACTTGGGATGAAGCTACAAAACATATACATTAGTTGTAGAGCATATGGTTATGAAAGATGTCTTGCTAAATGAAATAATTGACATTGATACTCAAGCAAAATTCAACAAGTTCATTTAATTTATTTTTATTAAATTCTATTTTGAAATGTAAGAATAACTAAATTAGTAGAATGAATATGATCAAAATTTAGGGCCAGAGTGTTGATGATATATGCACCATTCCCATAGAACCCTATATGTTTACATTGTTGAGTCCACAAGTATGCAACTAGAATTAAAAAAAAAAATTGCATGTGAATAGTTGAACCTTATATAATGATTCTATCATAACATGCTTTGGATGTCAAATTGTTTACTAGTGGACCTTTGACATTGACATCTCACTATTATTGTCCTCAAACAACTTTCACTCACATAACCATTATTCATTAATGGTGTACATACGTTTTTAATTTCCATCTAGTTTGCATTTTAATTAAATAAAAAAACTAATGAAAGTGATAAAAAAAATCATATATTTGTTGTTTCATTTTTAGATGTTGCCATCAAACAACCCTAGTGATGTTCATGGCATGATGGACCATTGATTTTTTGTAGTAGTAGCAAGTTTTGATCCTTTGACAAAGGTATGTGATAAATTAGTAAATTTGACATTATATTTGCTCTTTTATGGTCTATTAGTAAAAATTGTAATGATTTACTTAGTATGTAGTTTAATTTCTATCTTGATGGTTGCTATTGGTTCTTGTCACTCTAGATCATCAACATGCTATCATTGTGGATAAGTGTGCTCATTATTTGTTTGTGGAAAGTAATCATTTTGTTATATGTCATTCCAAAATTCAATTTCTATATATTAAATTCTATACTTCTTATTGTATGAGTTGGATCTCTAAATGGGTGAAAAAAGGAGGATGAGTGATAGCATTGCAAAAGACAACAACATCAATAGAAACTCCATCCAGCTAACCATCAAAGGCAATGTGTGATCTATTTCCTTCACGTAGTAGGAAATGAATATGTATTAGGGTCATTTGTTGTATTCCTACATGGCATTTTTGAACATATGTTTTGTACTATTGATGTGATATTTTATATCCATATGGATTTTCTATAAGCCTATATAACTTTGTTGGATATATTGTATACTTTTATTGGCATATAATGTTGTATACCCTTTATATGGATTTTCATGATTGGAACTTGGTTGATCGGGGTCAATTACCCCCTGATTTGTCTTAGCAGTTGGACCACTTGGTGGAGCTTGATAAGGCTTTGTAATGATTTGGCCCTGTATTTTCTCTTGTGATTAATAAATTTTTACCCCTCTTTATGTTAATGTTGTATACCCTTTATCAATTTTGATTAATGTCAATCTTATTTTACCACTATTATGAAATTATATAGTTTTTGTTGTAAGAATGGAAAGATTGAAGATGTTGTCATTGATTTCAATTGGTCAATTGGTTATCAACTTATTGTTGTTGTCATTAATATCATGGATGAAGATTATTGGTTGTATATGTCGAGGATATTGAGAAAATTGTAGTGAAGATATGTTGCAAGTGTTTAGTAGTTGCTCCGAGTTTTTCTCTGGATTTGATCCTATATTTGTGTGGTTCAGATATGTTGATCATGGTTGTTGGAAGCTAAAATATCTAGATTTTTGGTTGTTGTTTCATTGTATAGTGCGGTTGTGTTCCCCAGTTGTGAACTGTGGTTTTTTGTGTTTCTGGTTGAGGTTTGGGAGAAATATATTTGGTTTGGATTTCCCTTTGATAAAGTATTATGACTTGTGGTTCTAGATTTGAGTTGTTTTGATTGTATTGAAGTTAATTTCGGTATTTGGAAAGTTTGTGCTTAATTTTTCTATTTGTTCTACATTGGTTTGATTGACTTTGTGTGGAATACTACTTACAAAGTTTGTGAAGCATGTTGGATCTATTTGGGTCCTTATGAAGTGTGTGTTTGGGTCACCCTCATTCTAATTCCACCCTAGGATGTTTTGGTGCTAACCTAATTTGGATTGGAATTTAGATAATTGAACTTCTAGATATGTTTCAAAGTTGAAGATGGTATAAACACAAAATGAGTTAGGGAAGAAGAGGTAAGAGAGAAAAGGAAACAAAGACAAGAGTGCAAAGAGAATAGAGATAAGTGTGGATCAATGTGTGTGTATGATGCAAGTATGGAAGATCAATGTGAGGCCTAAATGTTGAGTTTTTGGAAGCAGTGAGTTGAAGGTGCACTCTATCATTCATGCATGTCTGCAAGTAGATTAAGCGAACATGTCTAGAAGTGGATTGAGTGAATTGTGGTGGAATCCTTTGTTGCTTTGAGATTGTATTCGCTCTATACCAAGTCTTCTTTATCTTCTTTATATCTTTGTGGTAGTGAACCCTCTGGGTTGTTATCCTTGTTAGATAGTGAGTCCTTGTTCCAGACAGTGAGCCTTGTTTCTTAGGTAATGAGCCTCTTGTAATAGTTTTTTACATTCTCTATAGTGTGAGTTAATCCTCATTGTGGTTTTTCCCTTATTAGGTTTTCCACGTAAATCTAGTGTTCTTGTGTTTATGTCATGGCTTTTAGTTTCTACACTTGTATTTAAGGTTTAATCTATATTGCAGTGTTTAGGATTAGTTCTAGTGAATGAATTAAAGTTTAAATCTATGACAACTGACTCACCACCCCTCTTAGTTGTCTTGTTTAATATTTTTATCTTTTATGTTGTGAACATGAGGATTAAGTAAATCCTAATCTTGATAGCTATTATTGAATAATGTCATCATGTGTATTATGTAAATTCTACTCTTGAATGTTGTAGGCATGGGTTTTGTTTGCATCTTGTTCTTGATTGTTATTGTTGAATATTCTCCAATTATTCATTTGTGACTTAAATGATTACTGATGGTTTTTATTACATTCAATTTTTCATAGGTTCCTATATCTTTCTACAAAATGCTTGAATATTTATTTATCATTCTTCTAATCATATTTTCTTGCAATTTTTAAAACTTATTTTATTAATCTAGTATATATGGCACAATTTTGAAAGGTGGAAAATTTTTGCTCTATAGTTTAGGACATAGAACAAGTTTCCTTCTCTTTTCATTCAAGGAAACCCTAGAGATCTCAATCCAAGGATGAAGTGAGGGGAAGAGATCTGCAATATGGTGTCTGAGGGTATGATTTAATGACTTAAAGGGGGTTCACCACCAAGCTAGGGCTTGGAAAGATAAGTAACATGGAAAACCTAATGATCAAACCTAATTATATGCAAGACTTGAATAGATGTTTTAGAAATGAATGCAAAATAGAAAAGAAAACTGGAAAAGTATAGAGGTACACCTAGAAATCTATAGCAACTTGATTGAAGACCTAAAATGTTGAAAATATTGAATTCAATGAACACTGTGAATCATACACTAGCTTGGGTGATTTAGTCCTAGATTAGATTTTTTGGGCAGGAACAAAGATCTAGCAGAGACAAGTCTGAAAGACCTAAAAAATGGAAAATATGTTATATTGTGACTCATACACCAGAATTAGCGTATCAGTCCTACTTGTCCTTTTTGAAATGTCAAAATCTAAATTTTCTCTTCAAACTCTACTCTATCTTCTCAATCTAATTTCCATATCTAAATTTCTAAATTTTTCTCTATAGGTGTCTTTTATTGATCTTCTAAACAAGGTGAAAAATTGGAAAACTTTGTAACATATCAAGTTCTTTCCAATCTTTCTCTTCGATATGTGTTCAACATATATCTACAAATCACATATTAAAGAGAGGGAAAAATGTTGTTTTGGTAGTAAAAAGGGTTTTCCTTGTTCAAACCTCATTTTGGTAATCAAACCTTATAATGAAATCAAATAGAAAGGAGGAATGATGAATGAGCAAAATATAATGTTGCAAATGTATGAAATGGCTCCAATGGATGTGGATCTTGAATTGAAAGCTTGCTTGAATCATGAAACCCTACATCACAAATGTTAGATAAAAAAAAATGTGATACATGATGACTTTTACATGATGCTTGATACTTGAATAATTCTCCAAAAACACATAATAATCAACTCTTGAATGCTCTTGAATGCTATTTTATACTCTTGAATGCTCTTGTTAATTGAAATTTTCTATAAGGATTCTTATTCAACTTTATAGGAGAAAAATGAATGAAATAACTTTGTATTTATACTTATTTATGTCCAATTTTTTGAAATTACAACACTACAAGCTGACATTAGATCTAGGAGAATAAAATCCTACTAAGAATTTGAATTTAAATTAGGTCTAAGCTAAGTGGGACGCATACGCTAAAAGTGGCGTATGAGTCCCATTAGGCTAAGCTTGGGACATATTTTCAAGAAATGCTTAGATTCATGTGAAATCATGATTGGCGCCTCGAAACTTAGGTGGGACTTGATGGAATCCTAAAATGCTTCATGTTCCATCTCAAAAATCTGCAAAATTTTGGTTAAATCCATCTCTCTAGGCTTAGGGTTTTGTCATTGTCACTGTTTTAGGGTTTATGTTGCTTGAACCCTTCATAAGTAATCCTTAAGCTTGCATCCTTGCAAATGTTATAATTTGCTATTAACTTATTACTAACAGTTCCTAATCATTTAAGTCGTGACTTGTGCCTTTTTATCCATTAATAAACCAACCCCTTGACCCTAGTTGTCCCAGTTGCTGCTAGTCATGGTATTTTAAAGCATTGTTCTATATTAATATTAGTTGAAATGTGTCTTAAATTAAGTTGGGTCTTAAGGTTTGGCTTAATTTTTCCTGTTTTACCTAAGGTTTCATTTTAATCTCTTATGTCCTTCATCCATCATGCACCTAGTTGGTCCCCTCTTTCAAAACTAACAAATTTGGCATGTGCAAATCTTAGGTTTTATGATGACCATTTGATTATCGTGGGTGAACCATAGTTGTTCCTTGTGCCCCCGATCTATTTTATTTTCCATTTAATTATTTCAGTGGGTGGGTGGGAGAATTCCACATGCCCTCCTCAGTGGTGGGCCCAACACTTTTGAAAGAACGGTGGTTGTTTAACCATGTGGCTTCATCAAGATAGCTCCCCGCTACCTCATTTGATTTTATTTTATCTTAAAACGTCATGAGCTAGAAGGAAATGGAAATACCTTTATGGAGGGGCCTTCTGGGTTTTAAATTTAGTGAATATTTTATTGCGTAGGGATAGATAGTTGATAGTGGGTGACATGGGTCAATTCGAACCACTCCCTGCCATCTTGTGTGGGAGAAAATCACATCTCTTGTTTCTTAGAATGGAAGCAGACGACCACCACATGGAGTAATTTAACAATCTAAAGGGAAATTTTTAAAGGAAAAATATTAATAAATTTTTTTGTGAAGATATGAATGATGAATGGTGCAAAATAAGAGTTGATTTCTTCTACACGTGTTTGAGACATGATGGGTATTTTTGATCTCGACTATCATTTCTATCAAAAATTTATACATGCAGATAGGTGGTTTGTGTTAAGGGAAAGTATGGGTTACTAGATTGAAATCAAATCTTGAATGCTCCTCATCATCCTATTGAGCAAAGGTACAAGTGGGTTAATTCTCATAGGCGAGTGATAGATATTGACATGACAAGCTTTCTTCAATGCTAAGTTGATGATTATGTGTGCAGATAGAGTGGATGCATATCCATATGGTATATTTTTGATTAGACAAAGGAAAAAAACACATGCAGTCAGCTACTACATAATTAATTACCTTTATTTTAATTATATGTAAATCCATCTCGACATATGATTAGTGGTTGAGAGTCAAACTCTAGTAGCTAATTGTCAGCTAGCTCGTGCAAGCCTTCCTTGAGCATTAATGGTTGACACACTCAAATTTATCAATATTTAATGAGATTTGATAGCCATATTTTCTTTACAATTGCAAGTTAGGTTCCAAGAACGTAATATTAGAGTTAAGAAAATGATGGCATGAAGTTATAGAGACTTTCTGGATAGTTTCTCCCAAGTAAGTTAGTATAAATATTTTTATATGTCGATTAAGTATCAATTGGGTGGTATATGGATTCTATTGTGGGCTCTATAGGATTTAGTTACCTAGGATTTGTAGGGTTGATTATTTGAGGAACTCACATTGGTTAATAGGTTTTATACATAGTTGTGAAGTTTCATTGCCCTACAAATTTGTATGGTCTCTTTATACTTGGGAATTCGTAAGTTGTTATTGTGAGAATGGATAAGCTTGGTGAGTCTGTCACACCCGTCAGAAGGTCTAGGAGACTTAGTGTGCTCAAATCCTAGGATGATGCACCTAAAACTGAACTTGGCACACCAAGAGCATGCAACACCAAAGGGCAAGAGGAGTTCTCATAATGAAACTAAGAAGAGTAGTGTCAAGAGTAATTACCACCTAAGGAACAAAGTTGTTGGTCGTGATCATGGAAAGTCTAGTAGAAAGTTGACTAAGTCTTTTGGGAAGAGGAAGAATAAGTAACACAAGGCTTATGATTCTTTTATAGGAAGACACAACTCTCCCATGTGGAGGATTCAGCTAGTCCTTTTACCGATGAAGGAAATATTGATCCTGAGTATGCCCAATACATTGTCACTTTGGTGGCACAAGAGGATTCTGATGACGGAGTAGTGGCTTCTCTAGTTTTAGCAAGAACACAGAGCGTGCATGTTGATTCTGACTCTGAATAGCTAGAGTAACAACCTAATTTTGTTTTTGTTTTTTATGACACCGCCACCATAGTGGTAGACTCATTTTCTTTAGCGAGCGCATACATTTTTGTTTCAAGTGCTGAATTGGAGAATCTTCTTTGATCAACATGGAAAGGTGATTTTGTCACTAATGCAATAATGAATGATGCCTTTTGTAGGGTTGGTTGATCCTTGCCAAAGAATGATATAGAGTTTTGTCTTTTTCTTTCCCCCATTTTGGAATGAGTAAATGTAATCGTCCAGGGAATCCTTTGAAACTGGAATGAAATTAAGTGTCAAATGTAAATGTGACTAAAATTTATTTTGGCCTGAAGCTTGTTGCTCCCATATTCTATAAATGAGAATTCAGGGCTAATTACAGGGGTGAGTTGTTCTAGAATTGATCACACTATGGATTGTAAAGAATTATTGAACATTTTAGTGTCAAGTCTTAGGTTCGAGTTTGATAATGTGCACATGTAGTCCTGATAGTAATACTGACAATATAGAATAAAATAGTACAAGTTCCAAACCATTTTCTATGGACTATTTATTGGTTTTATAAACTATAATTAATATAATCAAGGGTTATTTTACTTTTTTGTGTTGATTTCCAATTGTTGTATGGTTTATTCTTGCTTATTAATTCAAAGAGTTAATGTAAATACTTGAATGGACCTATAGATTTATGTTAAATCATGTACTAGGATGCTAGTAAGAAGTAATGGTTAAGATATAATGTTGAAATATTGTAATCCTATATCTTCAAGGATTTAAATGATGTCATGTGTGAAATTGCTATCTGTGGACATGAAAAAAGTAACCCTTCTACTTTTTCTCATGTTTAGGAATTTCTAGTGGATTTTGACTTGATTTTTCCTAGATTTAATGTTATAATATGAATTAGGTCTTGAATATTTAATTCATTAAGTTTTCTAAGATGTCTTCTAAAGGTGTTGTGAAGTGTTGTAAAACATTTCTACACTTTTCTAGACTCTTCTTATGATAATTAATCATAATAATTTATCTTTATCATTTACCAAGTCTTGTTTTAAAGTGTTGTGATGTGTTGTAACCCAGTTTCATGCTTTTCTAGACTTTTCTTCATTAATTTAACCCTTTCTTATGTTTAAATGACCCTTTAATACACTTTTTGGCCCCTCTTAAGTGTGATTTTAATAATATTCCCATTGAGCGATATTTAATGCCCCAAAACTCCTGACATCCAATAAAATTTTCCTAGGTGGACTAATTCATCACGTTGGGTGACTTAGTCCCATGTAGCACAAAAACAAAAAAAAATTAATTTCTTGGTGGGATTTTATCCTCTAACCCTTGAGGTCGGTTTGTGATGTGTTATTTTCAGGAAATTTATTAAAATGAAGTATAAATAAGGGTTTTTCACCTAATTTTACATCTCCTACAATCTCATACTCTCTTGCATTCATTAAGAATTAGATCTCTTAAGCATTCAAGCACTCTAATATTAATCAAGTCATCCATTGGATCTCTTCATTGCATATCTTTCGATTTTCAATAAGAGTTTGGTAAGTTATGACACTTGCAAGTTATTTATTTGTCATTCTCTCAACATTAAATTTGATTTTATTGGCTTTAATTACCAAAGTGGGGTTTGACCAAGGAAAACCCTTATAATCTAACCCTCAACCATTTTCCCCCCTTTGCATGTGTGTTTGCAGAATTTTGTATGCAAATTTATCAAGCAAATAGGTGTTGAAAGGTGGTCAACAATTTAGCAAAGTGTTTTAAGTCATCACAACCCTAATTAAAGCTTGGAGATATTCTATAGGTCAATTTCTAAAGATTTAGATCTAGACCCACATCAGAAAAGTGATTATAGAACTGAATCTACATGATTTTGTCCCGAGATTGTCAAAACCTATAGGAGGACTGCCCCTCTTGGAGATTTAGTCCCACTTCATTACCTGAATAGTAATATTTGTACTTTTAGATACCCATCTCACAAATTCTTGCTTTAGAAAGTTTTCCCAAAAATTGGAGGGTATGTGCTTGATCATGATGGGCCAAAAAGTGGTGATATAATGGGTATTTGTAGGGTATGTGGTTGATGACCTTTTTTTTACC
Source organism: Sequoia sempervirens (assembly GCA_007258455.2). NCBI lineage: Eukaryota > Viridiplantae > Streptophyta > Pinopsida > Cupressales > Cupressaceae > Sequoia > Sequoia sempervirens. The sequence goes on along the minus strand of VDFB02270651.1, from coordinate 482,768,607 downwards.
CCAATTTGATGAAATGAAAAGGGTTTTTAAAGGAGATTCTCAACTTTCCACCAATATAAATTATGCTTTACTTTGAATTTAATAAATAATTATTATTTATTTTCTATTTGAATTACAACTAAAGTCCTAATTGATAGGATGATTGAAAAACATCTATAGCTTTCAAATGGTATCACTTTTTTGGAATCCAAAATATGTATCACATTCTATGCTTCACATACTATAGGATTAAAAAAGAAAAATTGAAATTCGTCAAAGTTTTGACCAAGTTAAGGTGGTTAGACATAATGAGTTTTTTATATTTTTTAAAAGTTGTAATAAAATCTCATAATCAATTATTTACTTGGAAAAAAAATTACACAAAAATATGCATCACATCTGGACATGAGTCCTCTACTTATTTCTAAAATCTTATAAAAAATATTATCATTTTATTGTGGTTAGGGTGGTCGGACAGACATGCACTTCTTTTTTTTCCTAAAATTTTAGTACTATTGCATTGAAATTTCAAATTTCCACCAAATAGATCTTTTAAAAAAAAAATAAACCTAGTAGTTTAGAGATTACATTCAATTTTCTATAGATTCTATTCTTACATATTTTTAAAATAATATAGATAACTTATTCAAATTTTTATGTCAAGTTGCCTAACTCTAATTTTTCTAATTTTTTTGCCACTTAAGGGCCTGTTTTTCCTATGATGATCCTCCACATACCCTAGACTAAATCACCCCACCTGGCAGCTTAGTCGCATTAGGATTCAAAAATAGAATTTCAAGAATTCTAGTGATCTCTACAGTCTTCAATCAACTCATCTTCATCTTCCAGGTGCATTCATTCTATTTCATAGCTTTCTTTAGAGTTCTATTTGCATCTTTAGATTGTTTGTTTCATGTTTGAATATCACACTATGTTTTCCAAAACATCATATTTCTTAGATTTTTCATCATAATATCATATCATTTAGATATCATTGCATCCCTTTATGTCGATTAATTGAGTTTTTGCAAAGATTTTAACCCTATTCCTTACCTTTTTAGGTGAAATATCCTAGAAGGGTAAGTGTTCAATAGAGATTTTGTTAAAATATTTGTTTACATTTTGGTGATCCTGCATTCTGAATGAATTTCCCTCTGATTTTTAATTGCATCCTAGGTTTCATTTGCATCGCATTAGTTATTGCATTGTTTAACTTGCATCCTAGGGTTTTACATTTTACCTTGGTGAAAAGCTTCAATAGCTTGCATTTTTGCATCCTTTTTGCATTGGAAACAATAAAAAATCTTGTATTTTCATACTTTAGGTACATTTTTGCATCTCAAACATATAAAGTTGCATTTAAAATTTATGAAAAAAATTCAAAAAAATCATCATTGGGACTAAATCGCCACACTGGATGACTTAGTCCCTCTGCACATTTTGCGTTGTAGTTTCTGGCATTTTTTTGGGTATTTTCTATATTTTAGTTCTCTATTTTCATCTCTATCATTCTTTCTATAATTATAGTATTATTTATTTTCTTGCAATTAGTTTGCTTCATACATTTACATGATGGCCTTCTACTTTAGTAAGTTTTTGCAATCATTAAAATCCCTAGTTGACATGTCGAATTGCCCCTTTGGTTGTGATCCTAATGACCTTGAACTTCCTCATGCTCCTTCAACTCCTCATAGTTGTCCTCCTCACAATATTGAAATCATAGAGAAGATGATGTTAGCATGAATGAGTTAATTAAAGAATTATTTGACAACCTTGAAGCCAATGAGACATTTTATCCATCCATGAAATCTCAAGTTCCTACTGAGGAAAACACAAAATGCATAGGTTATCAAGCATCTCCTGATTTGAACATTATTATTCCTCAAGAACAACCCTTCAATAATATTCAAGATGAGGAGACAAGGATCCCCATGGTTTCTCCTCCTCCCCCTATTCATGATTTAAAGGAGAATCAAGTAAACAAAAATGAATGTACAAGTTGAAAAAGTTCAAGTTTCCCCTCCATCCAGCACTTGAATGTGAAAGGAAACTTCAAATGCTTTTAAATAGAGGTCTTATATTACTACCACCTTCTAATAGGTTGTTCATGCATCTAAAGATTAAAATGTTCCCTATTGCAAATATAATCATATTCTTGGTCATCGCAATGAAGAATGTTGTCCAATGTTAAAGGAAGTACTGAATAAGTAACACTTTACTGATATGGACTATTTTCCTATAATTCCATAATATCTCATTACTATATTGCTTTATCAGGTCATGATTGTAGAATCTTCCATTCTCATCATTGCACGATATTTTACATCACCCACCTCGGCTCACTCTTGCCTTGTACTCAGTGGGGGCATGCAATTGTTAGGCTTGTCCTAGTAATGCATTTTTCTTTGTCTCTTAGCCATATTCTTCACCTTTTGTTGAACTTTACTAAGATTGGGAGGTGAGTGCTTTCCTGTTGTGTGACTAGAATTTCCATTACTAGTCCTTTACCTTTTTTCTTTTTTTTTGTGTGTATCATGTTCCCTTGTAATGTGTGTTTGATATTCTCTATCTCTTCGTGTCCTTCTATTTGTACCTTCATTCTTCTCCATGTTGTAAACCACTTTTTGTCCTTTTCACTTTTGTTTTGTGTTTTCCTTTGGGGATGATGCAAAGTGTTGAGACACCCTAAGTCTCTTCCATGTTGACTCAAAAGGACCCTTGTACTTTTTCGCTTTTGTTTTAGTGTTTTCCTTTTGGGGATGACACAAAGTGTTGAGACACCCTAAGTCTCCTCCATGTTGACCCAAAAGGTCCCTTGTCTTTTTTTTCCTTTGGTTTTGTGTTTTCCTTTAGGGGTATGTGAAGGATCATCATGGAAAAAAGAGGCCCTTAAGTGAAATTTAAAAAAATCAGAGTTAGGCAACTTGATGTAAAAAATTGAATAAGTTAGGGTATGTGCAGGATCATGATGGGCCAAAAAGTGGCAATATGATGGGTATGTGTAGGGTAGGTGGCTAATGACTTTTTTATTACCCAAAATTGATGAAACAAAAAGGGTTTTTAAAGGAGTTTCTCATCTTTCCACCAATATAAATGATGCTTTACTTTGAATTTAATAAATTATTATTATTCATTTTCTATTTGAATTACGTCTAAAGTCTTGATTGATAGGTTGATTGAAAACCATCTATAGCTTTCATATAGTGTCACATTTTTTGAATCCAAAACATGTGTCACATTCTATGCTTCACATACTATATGATTATAAATAAATAAATTGAATTTCATGAAGTTTTGACCAAGTTAAGGTGGTCAGACATAAAGTTTTTATATTAAAAAAAAATTATAATAAAAAATTCATAATTAATTATTTACTTAGAAAAAAATTACAAACAAAATATGTATCACATCAGGACTAGTCCTCTACTTATATATAAAATATTATAAAAAAATATTATCAGTTTATTATGGTTAGGGTGGTCAAACAGACACCTACTTCTTATTTTTTCTCTAAAATTTAAGTACTACTACATTGAAATTTCAATTTTTCACCAAATAGATTTAAAAAAAAAAAAAAACCTAGTAGTTTAGAAACTATATTCAATTTTCTATGGATTCTATTCTTACATAACTTTTAAATAATATAGATAATTTATTCAAATTTTTACGTCAAGTTTCTTAACTCTGATTTTTCTAAATTTTTCACCACTTAAGGACCTATTTTTTCAATGATTATCCTGCACACATCCATCATCTATATTTATTTCAAAAATATTTAAGAATATAATCTATAGAAAATTAATGTAGTTTCTAAACTACTAGGATTATTTAAAAAAAATCTATTTGGTGAAAATTTGAAATTTTAATGCAGTTGTACTTAAATTTTAGGGAAAAAATAAGTAGGTGTCTATCTAACCACCCGAAACTACAATAAAATGATAATATTTTTTTATAAGATTTTAGATATAAGTAGAGGACTCATGTTTTGATATGATGCATATTTTTTTATAATTTTTTCCAAGTAAATAATTAATTTTTATTTTTTTATTACAACTTTTAAAAAGTATAAAAACTCATATGTCTAACCACCATAACTTGGTCAAAAATTCATGAAATTCAATTCCTTTTTTTCAATCCTATAGTATGTGAAACATAAAATGTGACACTGTTTGAAAGCTATAGTTGTTTTTCAATCAACCTATCAATCAAGACTTTAGTCATAATTCAAATAGAAAATGAATAAAATTATTTATTAAATTCAAAGTAAAGCACAATTTATATTGGTGGAAAGGTAAGAATCTCCTTTAAAAATCCTTTTGGGTAGAAAAAATTTGTCAACCACATACCCTACAAATACCCATCATATAGCCACTTTTGGCCCTTCATGATTTTGCACATACCCTTTGTGGATGATGCAAAGCATTGAGATGCCCTAAGTCTCTTGTCCTTTTTCGCTTTTGTTTTGTGTTTTCCTTTTGGGGATGATACAAAGAATTGAGATGTCCTATGTCTCTTCCATGTTGACCCAAAAGGTCCCTTGTCCTTTTTCACTTTTGTTTTGTGTTTTCCTTTTAGGGATTATGCAAGACATTGAGACTGAAATGTCTTCTTCATGTTGACCCAGAAGTCTTTCTTTTTTATTTTTCCTTTTCGCTTTCTATTTTGTGTTTTCCTTTTGGGGATGATACAAAGTGTGAAGACCACAATGTATCCTCCATGTTGACCCAAAATGGAATTTCTTTTTCTTTTGTTTTTCTCCCTTTGTGTCATTCTTCTTGTTCTATGTATTCGGGGAATGATGACAATTCTGACCTCTTTAATAACACATTGCATCAATGAACATATTGAGCCCAAATCCATTGATCCCTTATGTGTTTGTTTTTTCCTATGGGGGAAACCCCTCTTTCCTTCTTTCTATTGTATGATGTAGCCTTTCTTGAGAACATATGACTTGGCATAGGGACTTTTCAAGTTGGCTCTCATGTCTTCCTTTTTTCTTGCATTTTTCATTTGGTACTTTAAAGTAATTTCTCACAGAATGGTGTGTAGTAATTTCTTAAAAGTGGGGGCATACACTGGCATTATTCATCTACATTTCATTCTTTGTGCAACCTTATTACCTTATACGATGTGTTTGTCACTTTGTGGATGACATTGGGTATAATGTCCTTCATAAGTGTGATCTATCTTAGCATTTTACATTCCTCTTAGTGGCCTAATGCAACACATTACATCCCCTAAGATGAAAATCTATTATTCTTTGATTGGTCCTCTCTTGGAGACATTAGACATGATGTTCTCTAAGTTATAGATCTCACATGATCCTAACAAAACTCCTTTGAACATTTTTTACATTTTTATATTTTTACATTTTTGCATTTTTACATTTTGAATTTCTTACCACCTTGCATAACACAACTTGCGAGCTTTTGGTACTAACCTATTTTTTCATGAGTTCTAAGAATACGATGCTTTTCTTGTCTCATGAAGAATGAACCATCATTGTACTTTGTGGCACCTTATTAAAGTTATTAGGAGGCATAACTTTGATATGGTTGAGTGGGAATCTCATTCCGAGGCATGAATTTCTCCATAGCCACCTTTTTATGGATCTCTAACCCCACGGATGACCAAAAATTATGTGGCGCTAAAGTGATTATTCTTGGGCCTTCTCACTCAGTGGACAACCATAAGTTCTGTCACCCTAGATTGAGTACACATTCCTTCTCTTTCTAAACAAGCAACCAAGATCTAATCCACAATGATCTGGATGGATGATCGAAGCTTTCTTCTTCATCATTTTTGTTCCTTTGTGCTTATGATTGGTTTTCCATGGGATCGTCATACTGGGGGCTTGATCATCCCTCTTGATTATTGAAATCTAATATTACTAAGCATTAGTACATCTGGACCCCTTCTTGGTTGCATGATTGGCTACTTTAGTGTGAGTTTGAAGCAAGTTCATCCTCTCACTAAAGTGGGGGCTAAATGTGGACATGAAAAAAGTAACGCTTCTACTTTATCACATGTTTATGCTTTTCTAGTGGCTTTTGACTTGATTTTTCCTAGAATTAATGTTATTATATGACATTAGGTATTGAATATTTAATTCATTAATTCTTCTAAGATGTCTTGTGAAGGTTTTGTGAAGTGTTGTAACACATTTCTACACTTTTCTAGAATATTCTTATGATAATTAATCATAATAATTCATCTTTATCATTTACGAAATCTTATTTTAAAGTGTTGTGAAGTGTTGTAACCCATTTTCACACTTTTCTAGACTTGTATTCATTAATTTAACCCTTTCTTATGCTTAAATGACCCTTTTATACACTTTTCAACCCCTCTTAAATTTTTTTTGAAGGATATTCCCATTGAACAATATTCAAAGCCTCAAAAATCTGAACATGCAATAAAATTTTCTAAGGTGGACTAATTCACCACCTTGGGTGACTTAGTCCCATGTGGCACAAAAATCAAAATAATTTTAATTTCTTGGTGGGATTTTATCCTCTAACCCTTGAGGTTGTCCTGTGATGTGTTATTTTCAGGAAATTTACTAAAATCAAGTATAAATAAGGGTTTTTCATCTCATTTTGCATCTCCTGCAATTTCATACTCTTGTATTCATTAAGCATTCAATCTCTTAAGCATTCAAGCACTCCAAGCTTAAAGAAGTCATCCATTGGAGCTCTTCATTGCATATCTTTATATTTTCAACAAGGGTTTGGTAAGTTTATGACACTTGCATGTTATTTATTTGTCATTCTCTTTACATTTCATTTGATTTTATTGGGTTTAATTACCAAAGTGGGGTTTGTCAAAGGCAACTATAATCTAACCCTCAACCATTTTTCCCCTTTTGCATGTGTGTTTGCAAACTTTTGTATGCAAATTTATAAAGAAAATTGGTGTTGAAAGGTGGTCAACAAATAAAAAAAGTATTTTAAATCATCACAACCCTAATTCAAGCTTGGAGATATTCTGTAGGTCAATTTCTGAAGATTCAAATCTAGACCCACATTAGAAAAGTGATTACAAACTTGAAGCTATAGGATTTAGTCCTGAGATTCCTGAAACCTACAGGAGGACTAAATCACCCCTCCTTATGATTTATTCCCACTTTAGTACCTAAATAGTGATTTCTATACTTTCAAACACCCATCTGGTAGATTCTTACTTTAGATAGTTTTTTCTAGAAATTGTATTAAATCACCCCACCTAGCGACTTAGTCCCATCAAGCTTCAACAACAAAATTTCTAGAATTCAAGTAATCTCTGCAGTCTTCAATCAACTCCTCTTCATATCTAGGTGCATTAATTCTATTTCACATATCTTTCTTTAGATTTCTATTTGCATCTTTAGATTGTTTTTTTAAGCTTGCATATCATAGTATGTTTTCAGACACTTCATATTTCTTAGGTTTTCCATCATAATATCATCTCATTTTCAGATTAGTGCATTAGTACATCTCATTTAGATATCATTGCATCCCTTTACATATCATTCATGAGTGTTTACAAATATTTTAACCCTATTCCTTACCTTTTTAGGTGAAGATGCTAGAAGGGTAAGTGTTGAATAGAGATTTGTTTTAATATTTTTTTACACTATCAAATCATGTAAATGAAATAGTTGAATCCATTCCAAGTATGAGGCATTGATCTAAGCGAGGTGATCATGTTGCATTTTTTTGATTATTTCGACAATAACCCATTTATTAAATCAAATTCTCCTAAATGGGTTATCATTGTGTTGTGTTTTGCCATTCTGAAGCTCTAAATATAAAATGTTGTTAAGAGGTAGCCAACTCCTTTGATACATTATGTTTATTAAGATACTAAATGCAAATTATCTATATGTTACAATGTTTATGATAAGATATTATGTAAAAATTATTAGGATCACCCTCATAGGTTTCAGAGAGCCCAAAGTGAAGTAGGGGCCTTATAATCCTTTACTTATTTGTTAGCAAATCCTTGCCTTTACTTATCATTGAATTTTGGAAAATTCATAGGTAAATGGTAACATTAAGTTTAGTTCTAAAAAAAATGAACATATTGGTGACTCAGATAGGGAAAAAGTTAAGAAAATCTGGTAGAAGATAATCTTACCTTAATGAGTCATTGAAGTTTGAGGTGAGAGTATAACTATAGATTCAATATTTGAGTTTTTTCACTCCCCATGCAAGTCTCACAACCAAAAAATTGGAGAATTTATTATACAGAATACTCATTAAGTATATGTTTCTAGATAATAAGTGTAAGAGTCAAATACTTTCATAGTACATGTCCATGTCTAGTCTATCTTTGATATCAGTGGAGAATGTTGTAAGAATTTGTTACGTTTCCCTTGAAACTTGAAAATGCTATCAAGATCTACCATAATTCTATGAATTTTCATAATTTCTCACTAAATGTGGGTGGCAACTCTGATATCTCTGCACCAATGTGTATTATTTAAGAAGATCCAATAAATAGAATAAAAATTTGTTGAGAAAGGATAAGGTAGACTTGGTATCGCATGCTGATAACCCTAATAGAAAATTTTAAAGGACTCTAGAATTATTTTGAGAGAGTCAAATAATTTACTAGATCTAAACATCTAGTTAAGATTTTGAGTATTTAATACATTGAAAGGGTTGTGTTGTAGAAAGCATAAGGGATTCAAGTGTGACTTTGCTAATCAAGGAAATCAAGATCAACCCATGAAATAAACTTCATAATGATTGAAATTTATTCCTCTACAAAAGAGGTGGTAACTCTATGTAAAGAACATAATAAAATGGTGATGACAACTTTATATCTATAAAATTTTCTAGTCAAAAGTACAATTCAAAGCAGCTACAACATATCCCTGAGGTATTTCCCCTATTTTGGTTTTCAAGAAGCAATAGATTTATGTGGAAACCATGTTGAGTAATTTGGAAAAATAATTGGTTCCATATTAAGTGAATTGTGCACGAGTGAGGGGAATGGTAGTGGTAGCTTTATATACTTCTAAAGTATGATTGGAAATATTTGTATCATTATGAAGTATGAGCCATGCATTTTAAAATCATGATTAAATCAAGGAGTAAGGCAGTGAATGATTAACCGTGAAATTGATATTTGAAGTTTGTAAGGGGATGTAAGTAATGTATCATTCGTCTATATCTCCCTCTAGAATGTTAAGTAAAAACATGCAAGACATACAACCTTTGTCATGTCACCAAAGAAACTTTTGCATTGGGAGTTATAGGCCCTTAAAATTTAGTGTTATTCAAGGTTTCCCAAACCTTGTTCCTAATGATGTTAGGGAATATTTTCCAAAATTCATAGGGAAAATTTCTAAATCAGCTTATAGAAATTTGCATACATTTATGGACCTGATGGGAGATTATGAGATAGATCATGAAGATGTAGTCATGAAATTCTTTGTTAAATCACTAAAGGAAGATGATAGAGATTGGTTCTCATATTTTCAAAAATGTTCTATTTCTTAATGGGATGAACTCATGTTAGCATTTATAGAACAGTTTGGTGAGAGGATTAGTCCAAGCATGGTAGGGAAAAGATTCATGGAAATCAAAAGGATGGAAAGGAGTTAGTCCCATATTTTAATCTTAGATTTGTAAAGACAATAGGAATATTCCTGAAAATATGAGACCAAGTGATGCAAAGTGCCTAGTTGTATATTTGGGTATGTTTGATAAAGAGATGAGTTATTTTTTGAGAGATAAGGAGCCCTTAACATTGCATCATGCATATAAAATTTCCATGGACGTTAAAAATAATTTGAGTTCTTCAATTATGAAGGGATATATGGCTATAAGTGTTGGATATTTTAGCACATCTCATACAAACATAACAGACAACAACAAAAATTTTCATATTAATGATGCTTCTAATATTCTAATTTTTCCATTATTACCCAAGGAAATTAATGGCGAAGTGCAAACTAAACATCAACAAATCATAATCAATGTTGATCAAATATCTTTTGTTTAAAGACTATCTAGAATGGAAAGACATCAAGGGGAATCACATAATGAAGTATTTACAAGGTTTTTAGATACCTTATTGGAAATTCCCAAGAAGTTAAAACTAGAAGATTCAATATTTATTGAATTATTTTTTGAAATACTTGAGCCAAGGCTAAGTACCTTGCCACAAGAATTGAAGCATCATGGTTTTGATCAAGTGCTTGATTGGATAAGAATTTCTAAGGAAGCTAAGTATGATTATGCAAAAATTATAGTGTATCAAGGTGTCAATAGTAGTTGTCCTATTGAAAAGAATCAAAAGACAACTCAAGTAAGTGAAAAGGGTAAATAAGAGAATGGGTACATCTCTTGTGGTATCCATGGGTAAGGACAATGTTTGTAATCAATTTACAGATAGCCCATATGCAATTCAAGAAATTGAGAATGAGGGTTTGAGTATTCATTCTAAACACTTTGAGCATAGCCTAGGTAATGATGAGCTCCCTTGCAATAATGGTCAAGGGGAAATTGAGGTATCTGATTACTTTTTTGAAGAATATAAATCTTTCTATGATGATGATTTGGAAACATTTTCTTTGCATAAAGGAAGAAGTAATGTAAATACTCATGGGGTTTTACCCTTACCAGTGAATGAACAAACTCTATGTTGTGGACACATAGTGCACAATTCATTCATGTTAGAGATAGAAAGTATTACTTTTATGAATGATGATGAGTTTGAAGACAAGATTGTATGTGTTCAACATCTTGAGCTTGAGTATAATGCTAAGAATGATGAATATTGCAGTACTAACTGACAAGATCATGTCTTAGTTGTTCCTAATTGTCTATGTAAAGCTAAAGTAGGAATATGCAAGTTTTGTGGAAAGAATGGACATGATTATTTTTGACAAAGAATGTACTAAGGAGAAAAGGGATAAAGAAGCTTGTTCAATTGTTGATGAACAACATTAAGATTATACTGAACCTTTCACATTCAAGTCAACATGATTATCTATGGATGAAGTGCTTGAGCATCTTATTATTGAACCTATCAATCCTTAGATATTTGAGCCATCCTTTCAAAGATTTTTCCTTAAGTTGGATGATGATTTGAAGACTGAAATTGAATATATTAATGATCCTATTCTTTAATGCATGGGATATTATAAGTAATGGGGTTTGTGGTAATGACCCTAATCTAAATGAGAGAAAAGATGGTATGGGTTCTGATGAATCAACTTTCTAGGGAATTATAGCATATGGTTTACACTGCTTTGATGAGTGTGACCACCAACTTGAGATTATGCTTGAGTATGAATATTTTTTGTCCACTACATAAGATGATTATGTGTTTGGTGTGGGATAGAAAATAAATGATGATTCTAGGGCTTTATATAAACCTTAAAATGATAATTATGAGATAGCTCAAGTGGAATTGCAATATCACTCAAAAGGGTTAGGATATTTGTCCTTGAATGGGAATTTTAAAAGAAGTATGTATGAGGGTTTTTAGTTTAATGTTCAAACCAAATTTGATACTAACCCTTATAATGTTAGTGGTCAAATACATTTTGAATGTTTTCAGTTTCTAGTCCACCTAGAGGAATATCTGGTGGAAAGTGATGGTAAAATGAATATGGTAGAATATCAAAATGATTATGGATTTTAGCTGATGTCTGATTACAATTTTCACTAGGAAAAAGTTAATAATTAAAATGGCAAGAACAAACACAAGGAACTTATGGTTAATTACAATAGCCTCAGTAGGGCTAGTTGTTGGGTAAATCATGGCAATATTTTTAGCCTTGGTATGATGCAGGTACTGGAAATTAAAGTTTTTGACAAAGGTAAAGATTGGCTCTAAGTGTTTGGGGGCCTAGGGCCACCAATTAATACTAAATCTTATTGCATTACAAGATGTAGGCTAAAGGATTGCACATCAAAAGGGGCTTATTTGAAAATTTGAAGTTTTCAAGTATTGTACAATCATGTATATTATGTTGGTTTGCTTTGGTCTAGTCTTTTCTTGCCTTGTATAGGTAAGTCTTGGTTTTGGTCTTTTGTGCCTAGTCTACTTCACCTAAGATTCTAGAATCTCACAATAGACATCCCCAACAAGAGCCACTAATGGAACCCTAAAATGCTTCATATTCCATCTCAAAATGCTACAAAATTTTGGTTAAATCCATCTCTCTAGGCTTAGGGTTTTTTCACTATCGTTGTTTTAGGGTTTATGTTGCTCAAACCCTTCATAAGTAATCCTTAAGACGACATGCTTGCAAATGTTCTAATTCACCATTGACTTCTTACGAATGGTTCCCAATCATTTAATTCATGACTTGTGCCTTATGCTTCATTAATAAACTAGGCCCTTGACCCTAGTTGTCCTAGTTGTTGCCTACCATATTTTACAGCATTGCTCTATATTAATATGGGTTGAAATTTGTCTTAAATTAAGTCAATTCTTAAGGTCTAGCTTAAATTTTCCTCTTTTACCTAAGGCTTAATTTTAATCCCTTATGTCCATCCATCGTGTACCTAGTCAGGCCCCTCTTTTAAAACTAACAAATTTAGCATGTGCAGATCTTAGGTTTTATGATGACTATTTGATTATCATGGGTGAATCACAACCATTCCTTGTGCCCCCACTTTGATTTATTTTTCATTTAATTATTCTAGAGGGTGGGCAATTGAATGCTAAGTACCCTCCTCAATGGTGAGCCCAAAACTTTTGAACTTGAATGGTGGTTGTCTAATGATGTCACTTCATCAAGACCGCTCCCTACTACCCCATTTGATTTTATTGTCATAAAATAATGTCACAAACTAGTGGGCTATGGAAATTTGTTCCTTCATGGCAGGGCCTACTTGATTTTAAATGCAAAAAATATTTTATTGAGTAGGGATCGATGGTTGATAGTGGGTGACATGGGTCAATCTTGACCACTCCCTACCATCCTGGGCGAGAGCCACTCGTATCTCTTATATCTCAGTGGGGAAGCGGGTAACCACAACATGGAGTAATTTAACAGGTTGAAGGGACATTAGTAGAGTTAAAGTATTAATAATTTTTTTTGTGAAGATCGGAAGGCTAAATGGTGCAAAATAAGAGTTGATTTCTTCTTCATGTGTTTGAGATATGGTGGGTATTTTTGATCTTGACCATCATTTCTATTAGAAGTTTGTACATGAAAATAGGTGGTTTCTGTTAAGGGAAAGTATGGGTTAGTGGATTAAAATCAAACCTTTAATACTTTTTGTCATATTATTGATCAAATGTACAAGTTGGTTAATTCTCACGAGCGAGTGAGAGATATTGACCAGACATACTTTCTTTAATACTAAGTGAATGACTAAGTGTGTAGAAAGAGTGGATGCATATCCATATGGGATTTTCTGATTAAAAAAAGGAAGCAGATACATGTAATCGACTACCACATAATTAATTACCTTGATTTTAATTATCAGTTGATAAATCTTGAGTATGATCAATGGTTGAGATTCAAAATTTGGCAGTAGATTGTAGCTCACTCGTGCAATCCTTCCTTGAGCATTAATGGTTGACACACTCAAATTTCTTAATATAATGAGATTCAACAACCATATTTTTCTTCACAATTGCAAGTTAGGGTCTGAGAACTTAAGATTAGAGTAACAAGAAATTTGGCATGAAATTGCAGAGACATTGTGCTAAGTTTCTCCTAGGTAAGTTAGTATCAGTATTTTTATATGTTAACTAAGTATCATTTGGCTCATCTTAAGATTCTATTATGGGCTTTGTAGATTTTAGTTACTTGGGATTTGTAGGGGCTGATTGTTTGATGAATTAACATTGGTTGATAGGATTTATACATAGTTGTGAAGTGTCTTTGTCCTGTAAATTTGTAGGGTCTCTCTATACTTGGGAATTCATAAGTTGTTACTATGAGAATGGGTAATCTTGGTGAGTTTTTCCAACTAGTCAGAAGGTCTAGGAGACTTAGTGTGCTTAAATCCTAGGATGATGCACCTGAAACATAACTTGGCACACCAAGAGGTTTTGCAACACCAAAGGGCAGGAGGAGTGGTTTTAATAAAACTAAGAAGAGTACTATTACGATTAATTACGACTTGAGGAACATAGTTATTTTTTGTGACCATGGTGAGTCTGGTAGAAAGTTAGCTAAGTCTTGAGGGAAGAGGAATAATAAGTACCACACGACATATGATTCTTATATGGGAAGGAACAACTCTCCCATGGAGGATTCAACTGGTCCTTTGAGAGATGAAGGATATATTGGTCTAGAGTATGTCCAATACCTTGTCACTCTGGTGGCACAAGAGGATTCTAATGATGGGTGGTTAGTGGCTTCTCTAGTTTCATCAAGAACATGGAGCAGGCATGTTGATTCTAACTCTAAAGAATTAGAGTAGCACCTAAGTTCTATTTTTTTTCTTGATGACACCACCACCATAGTGGAAAACTTGTCTTGTTTAGCAAACATGCAATTTTTTGTTTTAGGTGATGACTTGGAGAATCTTCTTTAGTCAATGTAGATGGGTGGTTCTGGCACTACTGCAACAATGAATGATGCCTTTTGGGGCATTGGTTGATCCTCTCCAATGATTGATATGGAGTTTTGTCTTTTTCTTTCCCCCATTTTGCAATGAGTAAATGTAACTATCCAGGGAATATTTTGAAACTAGAATGAAATTAAGTGTCAAATGTAATCTCATTCACTAACTCATTTGACTACAAAATCTGATGAAAATGTCCAACAAAATCTATATAATTTGATGTATCATTAGGTGCTTGTAAAATTTGATGTGTAATTTTCATTTTTTTGAAAGTTTATCCCTGACATTCATCAAAATTTTGACAAACTTGGGTTTTTTCAAAATGTCAACTATCAGTTTCGTCTAAATTTTGACAAACATGAAAAATAGAAAAAAAAATGAATTGTCGCTGACATAAAGAAAGTGAGTTCGCTAATTCATTGCCATAGTGTTTTTCTCTACTTGAGACAGTTTGTGGAGAACTAAGGATGATTTTCTTGGGAAAAATCAGAAAAAATTTAGGAAGATATTGCCAAGTTGAGGGTAGTCATTATCTTTTTGCAGAATTTAGTTGTGAAGTTAGATTTGTAGTTCTAGGTTTGAAAATCATATTTTAAAGCAACATCTCATTAGATTTCATTTTTAGAGGTTTAGGGTTTTGAGAATATCATGTCAAGATTTTGTTGTGTGGAATCACCATAAGATCACAACCAAGGAATAGATTCTTGTGACTCTAATTATGTGATCGATAACTCTATTGGTCATGTGGCATAATTGTGCTATAACAAATACAAGATGCATTCATGTGTGAACAAAGTTTAATGTGGCTATGTTGTGATAGAAATGGAGGAACTCATATAATGTAGTTAATTCAAGTTGTATAATGTAGGTGTCAATCATCATTGGGTGCATTTAGGTTGTCTCAAATTTAATAGGTTAGGATGTAATTATAGCATGATCGAAGAGTGATTACCTCTTGCTGCAATAAAGAGCCTATAACTCTAGTTGATATGTAGAGTGGTTGTGTTATATCAATTATGTAGTGCATTCAAGCACAACCCATGTTTAATGGGCTATTCTAAAGAGTGATCAAGATTTTCTAAACCTTATGAATGTTACTTAAAAGTGTATAGCTTAAACTACAAACCAAGTTTGTTACATACTTGAATGCAATCTTGGGTTACCAAAAACTATAATAATGTGATTTGCTAATAACCATTATGGAAAGTATTAAATCAAGCCCCATGATATATAGGATACATTTCCCTGACCAGGTTTACATACCTTAATGATCAAACACAAGCTTCCCACACACTCTAGGATACAATCCAAGTTACCACAACTTTGTCAAGACAACTAATTTTCTAACCCAAGATTTAAGGTTGTTTTTTAATAATAGAAGCATTGGTAGGAGCATGATTAGGGTACAAACCCTAGGCCTCTGTAGAAATATATAAACAATAACTATAGTGGATTAGTGAGGTTGCAATACCAGAAAGATTGAGACATTGTAGGTAATAAAAAAATATTTCAATCTAAAGATTGTAGCTAATAACAAGCACACTATGTAGCTTAGTGACATTTGTAAATGCAATCTATGGTAAGAAGAATGACAGTCACTTGAGATGTGATAGTCAAAAAGAGATTGAGTAGTGACAAGATAATAAAGCTCAAACCTTGCATAGTAAAGTGGAGATTTTAATAGTGAGTTTCCTTACCCCCTTATTGACATTAAGGTTTTTCCAAATGCTTTTGGTAGTGTTAGACAAGGTAAATGCAATTAGGTTCAATGTTTTGAGATTGAGTGTTTTGAGACTCATCAAAGATGGGAGAATAGTGAATAATACCTTGTGGACTGTGAAGTAGTGTCAATAAGGTTGAAGGATCTTAAGAACTACAATACCATGAAACAATGAGTCCCCTGTAGTAAGTAGGTAGTCTATAGGGCATAGTTTTATTTTATGGAAGGATGTTCATGAAAGGAATTTTCAAGTGATAGTGAGTGAGCTGTTTGAGATTGTAGTTGAGGGTGCAATACCCTATCTTAAAGGAAGTTAGAAAAGCAGTAAATGTGCAAGAAAATCAAATCATACACAACAAACAATTCATAATGTTATCTTGCATAATGCCTTGAGTTTGAAGAAAAAAATCTCATTGTATCTTCTTGATGAAAGTGGTGACCTTAATGGTCAATCACTAGAAACCATGATTTTAAAACATGCTATTGTGCTTATGGAGGCAACATTTTAAGTAAGGTAGTGACTGTTGGTTTGGAACAATGGTAGGTATGAAGGACTTGCTTTATATGCATGCTATGCAATCTAGCTTAAGACACTATTCTTAGAAGAGATTGGAGGTGGATTATGGAACTCAAGGGTTACCATGAAAAGGATTAAAGAAAAGACTGAGATCTATTTAAAAGTCATAGTCATGAAGATATTAAAGATGTCACATGCAAAAATATAGTAGTTGGGGTAATGAGCATAGTGCCAAAGAGGGTAGTGTGCTGGGGCAGATTTAGGAGATCTCCATATTATCTAATTATAGGGAAATACATCATTTATTTATTTTTTTAATTAAAAGAAATAATTCTAAACCCTATATAGGATACATTGATACTTCAAAATCCTCTGAAGGAATTTGAGATTATGCAAATATATGTCAAGTAAATACCTAGATTACAAAAAGTAGTGGGAACAATGTAAGATTTGTTGAGCAGAACAGGAATGAGATAAGCAGCAATGAATCCTATGCCTCCTTTCATGCACATCTCCTCATCGTCCTCTATCATTCTTTATGGAAACACTTCTCCATTTTAGCGGTCTATGCTTGAAAATAATGTTTTGATAAAGGTTTTAGAGTATGTTTATTAAAATGAAAACTCCATTCTGCTGGGCTATGCCTGAAAATAAGATTTTGATAAAAGTTTTAGGGTATGTTTATTAAAGTTTTAGAGTATTTTGGCATGCAATATTCTTGATTCCTTAAATAATTTATTCAAATGGATTGTGACTAAATAAATGGCTAACTATTTAGTAATCTTTATTTGTGTGAATAAATATTTTTTAATCAACGACCAAACTAGTAATTTATTTACTCATTTGTAGTTGAGTTGCATAAAATGAGTAGAGTTTAGTCATTTTTAGTTGTTGTGACTAAAAGTTTGTCACCTAATCATTTATTTTCCAAATTCTACTAGAGTGTGCTTCCTTGTGCGATTAGGGCTCTCTCAATGTTGAGGGCCCTGGGAATAAGCTCATCATAAGAAGTGACACATTACATCTTTAACTAAAAGGATAAATCTGTATTGACATTAGCAATGATGATTCTAACTTGTAGCTCCTTAGGAATGGGTCACTTGCTCTTAATAGCTTGCTACCTCCATTATTATAGGAAGTTTGTGATCAAGTTCAATATTCTGATTTTAGGAGTCTTAACAGTTGCAAATCATTGTAAAATCAGAATTTAATAAGTTTTGGAATTAGCATTTTATAGTTTTTTTTGGGTCATTAACTTCAAACTATCTTCTCTTTTGCAGGGGTGGTTGCATGCCTATTTTTTTTGGTATAAAATATTAGAATTATTAGATTTTGTTACCTATCTATGAATAAAAATAATTGGAGTGTGAGTTTGATATTCTTTGAAGATCTAAATAGTCAAGCTTGTTAAAGAAAAATCATGTCAGATAATATTAGTCTAGAACAAAATGAAGAGACACTTGATAGATTGTGGGCTAGATTGAAAAGAAAAGGTGATGGGAAATGTTATTGTCCTTGAAATAATTTCAAGGGCTTAAAGATGAGATGAATTTTAATCCAACAACTGAGAAACATTGTTGGCAGCATGGTCATGTTGAAGGGGGGCATGATTATCCTCCATTGGTAAGTTGTTTATTATATGTGTTTATATTGATTGAATTTGTAAATGTTTGTATCATTTTAACATTATATATATATAATCACTTGATCATGATCATGGTTTATTTGTGTCTATCATTATTATAAAGGTGGGGTGTTGTAGGGCAGATGATCTGGATTATCATGGCCTGAAGAATGTGGTTTTGCAAGCGGATGAACATGGATCTGTGAATATTGAAGATAAAGTTAATGATCCTATGGAAGAAGATGATCATGTGCAAGAAAACACAGTTAAAGATGATGGTACAAATACATTGATCCATGATACATTTAGTGGCAAAGCTGATCATGATGATCAAGATGACTTTGATAATGTTCATGATTTACCTGTACTTGAGAAGGCATACAAGCCCCTTTATGAAGGCTCCCAAACAACACTTCTCTCTGCTATATTGTTGGTATTGAACTTGAAGGTTATGAATGGTTTATCAAACATAGCAATCTCACAGATGTTAAGGTATGCCATTTATGTCATCTTTTTTAATCTATTTTAATTGTTGTTAGTTCATCACTAGTAAATAAAGGATGGAATATGTACCATTAATATTCTTAATATTAACAAATTATTTTTTGTTGTAGATTGATTGGTGAATTTTTGTTACCACCATCAAATATTTTACCTCGCTCATACTAAAATTTATCTGCCATTATGAAAGATATTGGAATGGAGTATCAAGCAATAGATGCATGTCTCAATGATCATATTATATATCATAAACAACACGAATTTGCAACAGAATGCCCAAAATGTCATATCAGTAGATATTGAATAGATCAAGTAACAAAAAGGGTGTCTCACAAGGTTCTTCATTATATTCACATTATTCCATGTACACAATGATTATTTAGGTAAGAAATCTTAGCACAATTTATGGATTACCATGCACGGAATAGAAGTGGAGATGACATTCTTCGAATGCCTGCGGATGGTTTTTCATTTAGGAACATGGAGGAAAAATGGACACACTTTAAAGAAGAACCTCATAATCTCAAGCTTTCATTGGGAGCAGACGATGTCAATCCATTTGGAGAGTTGAGATCTATTTACTCGATATGGCCTATTTTTGTTATCAACAATAATATTTCTCCATGGATGTTAATAAAGAGGAAGCACATAATGCTGTCAATGATTGTTCCAGATATTTGTTTACATCAATTTTCTTTAACATAGTAGCATCTCATTTTTATTATTTGTTGCATAATGACATATTTTATTCATTAAATATTCATGTACATTAATTTATATATATTGCAGTAAAATGGTTATAATAATTATGTAATGCTTATGTTCATTCAACTAGGTAAGTACCAAGTTAAAGATATGAATGTATATATTGAGCCTCTTATCGATGAGTTACTAAAGTTATGGAATGGCATCACTATGTATGACATCTCTAGAGCAATAAGACAATGACAATTTCAATTCCATGCAATGCTTATATGGAAAATTCATGATGCCCTAGGGCTAACACATTTTTGTGGTATGTTATAACGTTCAAATGCACTTTAACAATATTTAATTTGATAAAGTAGATATCATGCATGTTTTTAAAATAATGTATTCATTATATATAATTATAAAAATTGAAATAGTTAATACAATTATATATATGATCTTGTAGGTCTTCAAACAAAGGGAAATTTTGCATGTCCAATTTGTGGTCCCAAGATGAAATCTCATCGTTCAACAAGTTTAAGAAAGCAGGTGTTTGATGAGTATAGGAATTTCCTCCATAGAAATCATAAGTATCAAACTACTGGAAAAAATATTTTCAATGGGAAAGAGGAGACTAAATCAAAACCACAAAGAATGACACCTCACCTATGGAGGTTGGAATATAATAGAATTAATTGTCAAGGTTATACATCAGATCAAATTGTTTATCTATCATATATGATATGTTTTGAATTTATATTTTTATATTGTGTTGTGTTTACTCATGTTGTAATTGACAATGATTGTCATTGTTAATTTATTTAACTTATATGCTTCATGAAGGTCATCAAGGCATTAATGGTTGGCTTCCACAGGGACTGAAAAGTTGTCCCAGACAATTTAGTAGGTTTCCCTACTATGAGCAGCTACAAATTTTGCATTTGTTTGATACAATGCATATCCAAAAGAATATAATAGAAATGTTATGGAAAATATTGGATGGAAGACATGACAAAGAAAAAAATGTCAAAATTTGTAGTGACATTCAGAAAGCCAATCATGCAATGAAAAATGTCATTCAATTAAATAGTGATGGAGACCAAACAAATATAAGTTCCCTTCCTTGGTTATTAAAAGAGCAACAAAACAATGCTATAAAAGAAGTCATACGAAAAATTTGATTTCCCATAGGATTTGTTGAGAACATAAACAATATAATAACAAAGAAAGGTGAATTTGGGTCAAGGATGAAAATGCATGATTGGCATACCCTCATTAAGGTAATTATTCTGGTATATTATATACACTTGTGTAATGCATGTACTTTTCAGTCTATTGTGTTTAATACTTTTGGAAAAATAATGAAAAGATCATTTTATAATTGTTGCAGTACATTCTACCTCTATCTCTCCCAGACAACTTTAACAACAATGTCAAACAAGTTATATATGATCTTGGAAAATACATGAGGTAAGCAGTGATATTTTTTCAATTCATTCTATACATCTTATAACTACCATTTGTTTAACTTGTTATGTAATATACTGTATATTTTTGTTAAATCTCTTTAATATATTTGCATTTTGAATCACTTGTAAATGGTTGTCATCTAAAGAAATCCATAAAGAAGATATAAATTATTGGAGGGAAAAAATTCATTATCTAATGTGTGAAATGGAAAAGTGTCTACCTTCGACATTTTTCAATGCAAAAGAACACTACCTTATACACCAAGTTGAGGAGATTGAATTGTGTGGACTTGTACACACTAGGTCAATGTGGATGGTTGAGAGGCACTTGAAATTTTTGAAGGCTTTGGTTAGACAAAGAGCACATCCTGAGGGTTCTATGGTGGAGGGATATATGGTATACCAGACCATGGTATACATTAGTAAATATCTTCCTAAGTTTGTAGCAAAGATCCATATAGATCGCATTTGGGATCCCAACTCCATTAACAAATTGGAAGGGGAGTACCTAATGGGGAAAGGTAGATTGAGGAAAGTGAGAGGTAATTATAAGATGGTCATGGAGATTAATTGGAATACATTTTACATATGGTTTTTATGTATATTGTACTTATTTAATTTTTAATCTTCAATATACATTAATTATAAATTAAAGTCATATACTATGGTATTTAACTAATTATACACCATTTGTTAATTTCAATTTTTTTTGATACAGTTGATCAGGAGTGGGATGTAGTACATTGTACATCACCAACAATCTTGATTGGATGATGGTATGGATTGAACGATGTCAACAATTTGGTCGCGCATTAACATGAGAAGGTGTGGCTTCATTGGTTTAAAAATCTCACCGTAATGAAGATTCCAATGTTACACAAAGGGAAAATGATTTAGCATAAACAGGTATGTATAAATATATTAATCACCCATATTATTTAATTATTTTCAATTATATTGATGTATATATATGTTAAGATTATTTTCTTTGCATATATTCGACCAATAATAAATATTTTTATCAACTGATGATATTACAATAATTTGTACATGTTTGACATATTACAGGTGAAATACCACAAGGATATGTGGTGTAATGGTCATAAATTTTGAATCAAAATGTTGGATGACATGAAGGAAACTTGTGATTCTGGTATAACTATAGTCTTTTAGGTGACTAATTTGTTTCATCTAGAAGAGACATACATCCAAAAGTCTCAGAAAATTGATACTATGGGATTTTGGATGATATACTAGAGTGTGACTTTAAGTCCTTCAGATTAATTTTGTTGATCGTCCTATGGTACAAGCTATGATTGAATGAAAATGATCCTAATAGAACTATTATTGAACATAATAATGGATTTACCATCATTAATACAAGGTTGATCAAGCAGGTTGGAAATGAGCCCTATGTTCTTCCAAGCCAATGTGAGCAGGTATTTTACTCAGAGGTTCTAGGTAAACGAGGTTGGTCATTTGTTGTTAGAAATGATCCAAGAGGAAGGCCAATAAAGTATAATGTGGTGGAAGAAGAAGATACTGAAGAACTAGAAGATGATGTAGATGATGATCAAGATCAACAGTTAGTTGATGATGTCCCTGACGAAGATGTTGAAGAGGAGGAAATAGACCATGATGATGTAGGAGTTAATGTTCATGAAAATGACATGATCAAAACTGATATCGATGATGAAAATGATATGACCAATCTTTACAATGTCGAATTTGGATCGGATGATACAGAAAAAGAGTTGGATGAAGAAGAAGATCAATGACATTGAAATGTATGAGTTATGCAATTATATTATCTATTTGATATTAATTTCTTGATAGAATTATATTTGACTTATGTGGTTACATAATTAATTAATGATGTTTTTAATTTTTATGCCATTACATAATTAATTTAATGATGTATTTTTTAATGTTTGAAACGTAAAAAAATTAAAACATTTCAATAGTGATGTTAACAACCTTGAAATTAGTGTGTTTTATTTTTCATGTGATCATAAAAGATTAAAAAGTTAGTTGTAGAGGTGGTTGTTTAGTGGTTGATGTGTAAAGGCCTTTAAAAGGCATAAAGTGATCATTGTAATGGTTGTTGATGGTTGAGGATTTAAAATACAAGCTCTTGACATTCAGAAATCTATGTTTTTCTTCAAACTTTCTATATTTTTCCTGTTATGTAGCACTATATAGTCACATGCAGCCATATTTTGATGTGAAATCAATTCCAAGTCATGAAAATATGTGTTATCTTTGATTTGAATCTGATTTGAGGGGTTAAGGCATTGATTTGAGTTATAAAGCTTAATTTTTTTGCATACAGCCTGGTTACCCTATTTTTGAGGGTTTTGTAGTTGAAACATGATATAAAGGGGCTCTCACACTTTTTGTGATTACTATAGCTTGTGTAAGAGGCCCCATGGATATTGTTGTAATTGTAGGATGCATGAATAGGTCATAGGATGACAAATAAATAAGGCATAGTTGTTGTCCTCAATAGTTTTATGAAGGAAAGCATGTGAAATGAGATGTTCAAGCTTAGGTTTCAACAAAACATGTATGAGAGATATGATTTTATGAATTTTTATCCATGCGCAGACCTAATGGGTTGTTTTTTAACACTTAATATAAATGATATACATACACACACACACAAACACATATATATGCATGTATGTATGTATGTATAAATGCATATGTATTTTTAAATGTAAATGTAAATGCAATTATTGGATGCTCTCCTAGAACAATAAATGCAACATATCACTAAAGAAATCTATATCTATGTATATAAATGAGTATTTCTAAATGCAAGTGTAAATGCAAAGAGCATATGGTTTTTGTAGTGTTGTAGATAAAACATATCCATAAATTAATGTAATTGAAATTCTAAAGTATTCAACACATATTATATGAAATCGATCAAACTATTAAGCTACATGAGAAATAAATGAAAACAGTAAATGCATATGTATGTGTATTTGTAAATGTAAGTGTAAAATAAATAAGAATAATGAAAATTATAAAAGAAAACAAGGAAATGTTTATAGTTTAGAGTGGGAGAGAGATAGAGGGTAGAGGGTTTAAGGGTTTAGACTTTAAGGGTTAATGGTTTAGGGTTTAGGGTTAAATTTAGAGGGTGTTGGTCTGTTTTTTACACTGTAACCAGGTTAGTCTTCTAACCTACCTATGGGATTTCCAATTCCAATCAAGGGTAGCTCGAAGGACTTGGACCAATTGATGAGGAATTTAAAAATCCTCCTACACTTTGGGCCTTGCAAGACCTAGGAGGGTGATCCCTTAATGTGTTTACAACCTCTCCACCAATATCATAAACAACATTAACACATAACAGATAATCCCATCGAATAGCTCAACACAATTGGATAATATCGAATAAAATTAGTTGTTCACCGATAATATCAACTATGTGGAGCATGAGATAACTACAACACAATCCATAGTAAAATATAGTCATTAATTTGAAATTTGTAGCAAGCTCTAGGAAAAGACAAACAATTATTGAACTACATAAATAAGTACAACTTAGATCAGTGCCATATATCCATTGTAGGAGTCAAATTCATAAGCATCTAAAGGTTTATGACAAATTTAATACATAACATATAACTTATAAGATCCCTGAAAATATTGCATTACAATTTCATTAGTATGCATTCTCACCCGATACTACTTATCAAATCCTTATATAGAACATATCTGCCTATAATCCCATTCAAGCATTTTAATTAATTCCTTGAATTAAAGCTAAAATAAGGATTATATACACCACAACAGTGAGACAAATGAAACAACCCTTAGTCATCTTATTCAAAATTTGGATATGCATGTATAGTGGAGAGACATGACTTTGAATTTATCATTTCAACTCAAATGCTAGTACTTTAATACAACATTAAATCCCCATGAATTCAAAACTGATTATAGAATAACTTAAAACCTAAATTTTATTTCTCTCTAAAACCATTGGACTTTACAACTTTCTATGCAAATTCACCTAGACTTGACCAAAAATTATCTAACTTGCTAACCCATACTTTTGGCCTTGAAATCCTTCTTATAGAAAATGAAGGAGAAAAAAAGCATCAGGCCAGAAAGTACACGTCACCAACCAAATGAAGCATCTGGTGATATTCCAAATATTGTTACAACAACCATCACCCTGGAGAATATTCTGTTCATCATGTTAGCTGAGGAAAATTGAGGCAACAACAAAAAACCATAAGAAACCCACGCCAAGACCGCCATCAAAGAAAAACCGAAGGTCCTGGTAACCACAAAATCTAATTTACCACCCGTTAGTAATTCATTTTTTTATTCCTCCTCAGTCAAATATTTACTTACCCACCTCTGATATTCTTCATCAGTCGGCCAGTCAAAATTAATTACCTCATTCACCTTGGCATTATAAGGTGTGTATTTTACTGCTACCTGATTTGCATCTCTTTCAAAAGATTCCAAAAATGAGTTGGTACTAATGATTTTATCCATACAACTCACCAACAAGTCATAATCTGAGTCATCAAAAATTAATTTAATTTGATCATTGATGACCTCACCTACCTGACCCTGCCACTGCTGCAATGACCTAATTTTCCTCTGCTCATCAATTATATCAGGTAACAATGTGCTACCCCAATCATTGAAATTCTTCACCAACTCCCTAATATTCCTGCTCAAATCATCTAGTAAGGTCCGAAAGACTTGCAATGAGTTTACTAACACATGAGTAGGCTTTAATGATTGGGGCCTAAATTTTATATCAAACCTTGAGGCCTTATATATGAAATCTAGATCACTGGCCCTAGGGATCCAATTTTCAATCAATGGTATCACTATCTCCTGACCCCTATCAATATTCTTTATTGCATCTAATAGAAAAGAATATAAATAATGTATAGATAGAAAGTTATTATCAACCTTTTCATTCAAATGCCTTAAAACAATAGTACCAATCTCTTTTTTCTTTGAAAGAGATTTCTCCACACTTACCCTCAAAGATGCCTGTAACTCATTAATTCTTTGCAAGAGCTGCTTCTTTGTAGGATCAATAGAGCACTCTGTTACTTCATCAATGTCCTCTAAAGAAGCGGTGATGGTAGGATTTTGACTAGGAGACCCTGGAGTGGAAACAATTGGAGAAGCAAGAGGAACTGACCCTGCTATGGAAGGTAATGTACTGGTCCCTAGAGCACTTGATGTCTCCCTAATTTGTCTATACCTGAACCTTTCCACCTTAGTTTGCAACTTAGCATTCCTTTATTACATCTTGTGTATTCTTCAATCAAAAGGTTATACTTCTCCATTAGGCTTTTCTTTTTAGCCTCCTCCCTTTCAGTAGTCTTTTGGGCCAATTTGGCCACATTCATAGTTAAAATAGCGGCCTCAGTGGTTGAGGTCTTTGAAGCTCTCTTTATTATTAATCCCTCCCTAAAATTTGGATTAATGTCTATAATATTTCACTTTCTCCCTTGTGGGGCCAATACTCAAATTACCAAGGTTTCATACTCATCATTGAAATCAGAATCTTGAAGTGTTGCCTTGACTTCTTATTTAGATTCTTGCAAGGGATGCTTAGACTTCATTATAGCATTAAAGGCCACTACATATGCAATGTCCCATTCAGGTAGAAACAATACACTAACCTAACTCACCAATTTTCCGCCTTCCTTAGGAGTGATGTTATTAAATTCTTCAATTAATTCAACTTTCACTTTCTCATCATTCTCCTGGTTTGACCTGTCAGTTCTTAGTTCTCTTCTCTCCTTACATTTATTTTGATAGTCTTCAAAATTCATCCTCCATACCAATTTTAAGAATACAAGAGTCTTTACAAATGCATTTTCATCTTGAAACTCCTTACATGCTTCCATTCTTGCATCTTGCACAATTTTTCCTTTCATATCTAAATCAAATAAAACCAATTCAACCGGCCTAGGAGGGGAAGGCATACCAACCTGCATGTCCTAATTAGTAGCAATAATTTCATCCATCAAACTCTCTTGTGGTTGAACAGTTCTTTTCCTTTTAGGGCTTGGCTTAGATGGTGGTGATGGTGGACTATCTTCTAGTGATGACTCTAAATAAATGATCTTAATTACCCAAGCACTTTGAATTTTGGACCTAGTTGTGAAGGAAACTTCATAATTTTCTTCCCCTTTCTATCCACTTCTTCCAAGTCATCATTGCTACTATCCTTTTTTCTCCTATAAATGGGCCACTTTTCTGTAGGCTGGTATGTTGGCCTTGTTTCAAATGGTTTGGAACCTTGTTCTTGTAGACCTAAACTTAGCTCTAAGTTTACTTTTTTGGTTCTCAAAGTTCCCATAATCCCTTTGAAGTTCTCCATCAAAAAATCAATTTTCTGATGGTGGGGACTGAACTCCAATAGTGGATCATATTTCAGATCCATTTTGTGCACAATATCTAATAGCTTATCATAAGCTATCCATTTCTCCTTATTCAACTCCTACTTATTTAGGTCGAACTCATTTCTGATCAGGTCCTTAGGAAAGTTGAACTCCTCCAAAAACTTTTCAGCCTTTATTCTTTGTCTAAAAAGGGTAAAGAAACCCTCAAGATCATGCTGCCACTTTGGACCACATCTCAAATGATAATCCTCAAAGAATTTCTCAAAGTGCACCCAAACTCCTTTTGAAAAAGAAAAATCAGATACCACTGTATAATCAGGGAAAAATGTTCCCTTACCCCTCCCTATGAGGTTGTCCTCATAGATGCAACCTATCTACCACATAACTTTTGCAAACCCCACTCTTGGTGGCACATTGTATGGAAGTATATGAGGGGCTTCTTGAAAATCATATAACCTCAAAACACTACTGAGTGGGTATGGGATAATGTCACCCAATTTATGGCTAACTTTTAATTTTGGCTTCCTCCCCTTTGGCCTCAGGAAATCATGTAATTCCTTAGGAATCCTAGGTACATTCACCATCAAACTAGCCCTCAATTTGGAAGCAAAGCAATGATCAAATTGCACATAACTAGTGCTTTCCTTATTACAAGATAAATATGCAACCCATATCTGTATTGGAAATCTTTCTCCATCAACTGATTATCTTAATTTCATCTTCTCAGAGAAGAAGTTAGAATTCTTGAATAAAAAACATATGCATCAACATAGAATACCAAAAGAATTGAGTGCCAGTATCTTTTTTTCTATAGCTTTGACAACCCCTCATGTATCCTCTTAGCCAAGAAAGAATCAAAGTCATATGTGACATAGAAGTTAGGGTGTTGTATTTGCACCCCCATGAACATGTATGCAATGGGCATCATTGCACCAGGACTGAAACCCAAAATCTAACACAATGAATAAAAAGTGGCTAGGAAATGATTTGCAAAACAATTTAATCTGAAAGGTTTCTGGTCATTGGGGCTAATATGAAATCTTGAACCTCCTACCCTAGCCAGATGAGGTGGAAGCAATTTAGATTTGAAAAGAGACTTCAATTTTGCATATTCCTGCTTCATTTCAACAAGGTTGATAGGCACCAAGTCCTCACTCAGTTCACTCAATTCAAAAATATATTGAATATCATCTCTATTAATGCTTAACAAAACCTTTCCATCATTATCCGTAATTACCCATGTGATAGGGTCATATCTTGCAGCTACTACCCTAAGTAGGTCTACATCAGGGAAAAAATTTGGTACCACCAGCTTCCCCATATCGTACATCCATCCATTTGAAAAAGGGTGAGGAAAAATCCTCTGTCCATACCACAATTTGAACATTTCCAAACCCATGAGAGGAACCCTAGCATTAGCTATGTTGGAGCAATTGTATACTAACCCCTCCCCCAGGATTTTCCCTTGCATCAGAAACAATCACTTCTTTCTATCATTTGTTGACAAGGGCAATTGATCTAGGAAATCATCATACATGTTTCTTTTTAAATAGTCAATCTAGCTAGAATGTTGCTTGGGTGGTGCCATCTCAGACAAACTAGGACTTTTTATAACTTCACACTTCAAATAGCTAGGACTAATGAGAGATATGAAATTACAGAACAAAATATTGCAATTTCTCACAATTTAAATAAACTATAGCCCTAAAATGTTTATCAACAAGCCCTATGATAAGTACAACAAATATTTTTCTTAATTCAAGCACAGAGTGACTGGGAAACACAAAAATTAACTCAAGGATCTTTTCACAAAAACCCCAAATTTTGGCTGTTAGGGTTCACAACCTTGCTCTCAGCTCTGAAACTTGTTTACAAAATACCTAAATGCTTTGTGACACACATAAAGCAGGAGAATTGATTTTATTTTGATCAAATTGTGCTAGTAAATGTCTCATCTTCCATTAAAGCTCACACACACGCTACACAAATGACTCCAACCATATTTTATGCAGATTTAAATTCAAGTCATCAATCCTTCATTTTGACCAAATCATTGATGACTACCTTCAAAATAGGCTGACACAATCGCCAACATGGCCATAAGGGGCCCACCATATCATATGTAGCAAAGGAAGTCCACGTGGTGGTTTCCCACGATATCGCAACTGGTAAAAATATTGCAACTTGGGATCACACGATGGAGGGAAACCATAGATCTTGAGCATCAATGATCTCATTTCTTCAACATAGTCATCAGCCCTATCATTAACCCTTGAGTAGTTTTTCCATCAAGATTATAACACATCCATCGATTTGAATCACGTGCATATTAAGAGCACTTTAGTAACCTGCCTTTTAATGTATTTAAGGCCAAATTAATGTTCCACAGTATTTCCTTTATTCTTTCGGCTTTATCAGATGAGACACGTGGTGAGGACCTATGATATTGCGATCGACCAAAGCACTATGGTGGGGCCATTGTGGGATGGTGGGGAACGAATGAGATCAAACGACTGTTGATGAATGGTCGCATAATTTCATCCCCCAGAGGGACACATGGCGCCTGCCCATGATATCGTAATCGGTAAAAATCTTGTAGCTTCCAATCACGCAATGGAAGGAAACTATTTATATCTAAAGGAGAATTTGATCAACGGTAGCACGAATTCAATCCCTTTTGCAAAATAAAAAACTCATTAAAAAGGACGAGGGGACATCACTAGGCCAATGGTAAACAACGACATAAGTTGTTTCTTAAAAGATGAAACACGGGGCCAACCAAGACTTAGGAAATAAAACCCTAGGCATGAAATAAAGTATTAAAATCAAAGGGACTCAGCCTAGACGAATTGATATGACATAATTTGTTTTAAAACCCCATCAAAACTAACAACGAAATAGAACCTAGCGAAAGCATGAAATAAACATTAGGCTTTTAGATGAAGACAAAGATAAAACCCCAACCCTTAGAAAACTCGAACACCATGAAATACTAGAGATATAAGGCAAGGCATGAGTGAAAAACAAGGAGAAAAATATTGAAGTTATATCAGTGGCTTCAGTTGGGGGTGTTCATTCCATTGGAATGAAGTGAGAATCCAGAATCTCAGGTACAGTAGACCAAGATGTAGTGACGACCAAAAAGGGACTATTCAGACAAAACAACCCCAACTATGTACAAAATATATACAAAACATACAAACCTAAACTACTGTTCACGGAAAAGAATACTTCAAGTGAAGTATAACTTCAAGAACTATCCATGAACTGGTAGTTCCAGAAGATCTCCTATCATATCTTGGAGGAAGTATGAATCTTCACCCCACTTACCATTAATAAAAAATGGAACCAACCAGATTGCATCAAATTTCCCATGTTTCCCTTTATCTTCTAGTCTAGAATTCCACATTAAAACCAAATCTCAATCTTTGAAACTCCTTGCAATTGCCCTCTTGTCATACAAATTCTTTACTTGCAACTGCAACTTTGCATTTCTCTTTTGGGCTTCCCTCCTGGTTTCATCTAATTCTATAAGAGCTTCCACTCTTAATTGCATCTCATCATTAATTTCATTATCATACATTTGGAAAAACTTATACATTTCCATTAATTTATTTTGGGGCAACCTGGCATTTATCCCATAAACCAAGTCAAATGGGGCACAACCTATTTCCTTCTTCATAGTTACCCTATCTACCCAGATTTCTAATCTCATCTTAGAATCCCAAGCCCTTTTATTCTGATCCAGGATTCTTTTAATAATCTTCATCAAGCTTTTATTGCTTGACTCTGCTTGTCCATTTCCCTATGGGTGGTATGGTGATGAATAAGAAATTTGGATGCCATGATTCTCATAAAACTCTATGTACTCCTTAGATCTAAAACACATTGCATTAGCTGAAACAATCCTTTATGGACATCCAAATCTAGTCAATATGTTTCTCATCAAATCCCTTAATGTGTTTACAACCTCTGTACCAATATCATAAACAACATTAACAATAATAGATAATCTCATTTAAAAGCTCAACATAATATGATAATATTGAATAGAATTGGCTATTCATCAACATTATCGACTATTTGGAGCATGAGATAAATACAACACTATCCCAAGATAAAATAGGTTATTGATTTGCAATTTTTAGTAAGCTCTAGGTAAAGATGAACAAATATTGAATCATATAACTTAGATCAGTGCCATATATCCATTGTGGGAGTAAAATTCATAAGTATTCAAGGGTTTATGATAGATTTAACAAATAACATATATGATCCCTAATAACATTGCATTGCAATCTCATCAATTTATGTATTCTAACCCAATACTACTTATCAAATCCTTATACAGAACATATCTGCCTATAATCCCATTTAAGCATTTTAATTAATTTCCCTTGTCAACAAATGATACGAAGAAGGTATTGGTTTTGATGTGAGGAAACACCCTAGGGGAGGGATTAGTGTATAATTGTTCCAACATAGCCTGATGGAGCATTGGATCTTTGCTCATGCTTTGGAAACCTTTCACCAAAAGATACCATGAATGCACCTTACCTAGAGTATGCTTTAGGACCTCCATGCATACAAACACAAGGATTCTCATTTATCATCTTGTAGCAGTGGTACCTAAGATGATGGTAATACCCCTCCCTTCCAAAGACATTGCTCTCTTCTTATAATTGGATACATTAGTCCTCCTTTTTATTTTTCAAAAATATATGAAATTATTTCTAAGCAATGCCTTATTGGGTCAATGAGATCACCAAAAGTCTAGGACTTGTCAAATGAAGGTATATTATTGACACCTATCCCTTTGCTATTAACTTTTTAGGACTTAGTAATGACTTCCCAAAGAGAAAATGAGATAGTGGCAACAACCGTTTATATTATTTATCTCACTGCAATCCATTTCATGGCTATAGTCATGTTGTCACCTAGTGTAGATTTATTTTTTCAAATTAATAGATAACATGAAGACAAAATTGTAGCCTTTAATGGCACTACTCTTATTCATGACTATGCTCTGTTCCCTTGAAGCACCATGATTTATGATGGTTTTTATGTTGAATATCTTCATTAAAACACCCTTGTGCAAGTATAAGCCTTCACTATTATAGCCTATTGTTGGAATGGATGATCAATGGTATGAAACGGTAAAAATACAACTATGCTTTGCTTCCTTCACTACTTGTTGTTGATTGTTGATTGTTGTTCATATGCACTTGTACCATTGTAATACTTGATGTACTACATGAACCTCCATGGATTTCTTGTAGCATAACCTCATAGTTGTTATTCACATACAATTGAACTATGGCCTTGGCTTCCAAAATGAGACCTCTCCTGAATCATGACTTCTTAATTGTCATTTGTAAGATTTAGTTTCTTGTATGCAATCATGATCCATGTTCGATCAATCATGATGACCAAAACCCCTACATGAAAGGTTATGAGCACAACAATTGTATCTTGATCACATGATATGAGGGTTCCTTTCCTGTCATAAACCTCTTGTAATGACATGTTTTCAATAGGCATATTATCTGTGTCAACTAGAGTTGATGTTTCTTGAATGTTTTTTCCTTTTATGCCTTTCCTTGAAATATCATGCATTGAATGCTA
This sequence comes from Sequoia sempervirens, assembly GCA_007258455.2. Classification (NCBI taxonomy): domain Eukaryota; kingdom Viridiplantae; phylum Streptophyta; class Pinopsida; order Cupressales; family Cupressaceae; genus Sequoia; species Sequoia sempervirens. The sequence goes on along the minus strand of VDFB02270651.1, from coordinate 482,735,553 downwards.
TTTTGCAACTTGTTCTCATAATGTTTGATTGTGAAGGCCTTGAATAGAGCCTTACGCAACTTTAGATTTAATTTTTGTTGTTATCCTTCATGAGACCATAGTAGCATGCATTTTTGGTTGTCCTTATCAATGAAAATGACCTTTACCTATTGTATTCACTTTCACCAGTACACCCATGAATGAATAATATCAATCCCCTTTGCCTCTTTTAGCTCTTGCAAAGTTGTTGTCCTTGTACTTGTGTCATGACCTTGATTCAACCATTGCTCTTCTTTTGTTATGTGTAATAAATACAGATAATCTCCTCATTTTATCTTTATTGGATAGCCACCTGTCACATATGTGGGTGACCTAACAACTCACCTTCCTATGTGATGTGTGAATTTGCAATAGGGTTATGGTGAGAGGGTCTTGACAACGACTTGAAATGTTTCCTCATTTTTTAAAAGATTCATAATTGAACTTGATGCATCTATGAAGTCACTTCCCTTATAAATAGGTCATGGATCTTCTTAAGAATATTGAAGGAAATATCAATACAGTGTGTTGCAACTTTTGAATTTGTCCTTTCCTATCCTATCTTATGTTGCTTTCTTATCCTATCTTATGTTAGTAGTCTTTTATGGCATTGGGAAAATCCTAAGGTTGGGGTTTTGTCTTTGACTGAATCCCTCTATCTCTCTCCCCTCTACCCATAACCCTAAACCCTAAACCCTTAACCCTTAAAATCCAAACCCTTAAACCCTCTACCCTCTCTCTCTCTCTCAAGTCTCTCCCTCCTACCCCCCCTCCCTCTCTTAGGTCTTTATCTATCTCTAACTCACTCCCTCTATGTGTCTCCCTCTAAACCCTAAACCCTAAACCCTAAAAAACCTTAAACCCTTAGAATAGAATAAAGTTTTGTGTTTAATTATGATATCTAGAATTTAGTATAATTTTAGAAAATGAAATGATTTTGGACACAAAGAAAAAAATAGAAAAGTTGATTTTATATAGATCTTATTTCTTAATTTATTCTAAAATTCTAATTAATAATTGTTTAATTAATTTAAAATGAATATTTAATTTAAAATTAATTGTATTAGATAATTAGTAAAACTAAATAGATAATAAATATTTTATGGATTTTAAAAATTAGAATTTAGTTTAATTTTATTTGTAATGTCAAATATTAAACTTTTAGATTGAAATACTTAATTTATTTTAAAATATTTATAATTAATGTTGAATTTATAAACTAATATTAAGAAATTAATAAATATAACCCTAATAATATGTTATTAGGATTAGGGTTAGTGTTAGTATTAAATTAGGGTTAGAATTATGGTTCAATTTTGTTAGGGTTTAATTAGTGTTAGTGCTTATTAAGGGTTAGGGTTTAAATATGATTAAATTGGGGTTAGGGTTCAATTAGGGCTATGATTTAGATGGGCTTAGGGTTAGGGTTAGAAATAGTGTTTAATTAATCTTAGAGTTAAAAATAGGGTTCAATTAGGCTTAGGGTTAAAATTATGATTCAATTAGAGTTAGGGTTCAATTAAAGGTAGGATATATTTCAAATAGGGTTATGATTCAATTATGGTTAAGTTTTTGGTAAATTATAATCTCTCACATATATGAGTTTAGGGTTAGAGCTAGGATCTTGATTTAATTAAGCTCAGGCTTGAGGTTAAGGTTAGGGTTTAATTAAGGTCAAGGTTAGGGTTAAGGTTAAGGTTAGGGTTTGATTAGGGTTATAATTAGAGTTAAGGTTGTCATGAGAACTATGGTTAGTGTTAAACTAAGGATTATGAATAGCATTATAATTATGGTTAGGGTTAGAATTATAATTAAAATTATAATTAGGGTTAGAATGAGAAGGGATAGGATTATAATTATATATATACTTAGGGTTGGGATTAGCATTAGGGTTAAGGTTAAGTTAGGTTTAACATTTAATTAGAGTTGGGGTTCTAGGATAAAGCTTGGGTTCACTGATAGGGTTATGGTTGTAGTTAGAGTTAAAGTTCAATTACAAATAGGGTTAGGGTTCAATTAGGTTTAAGGTTAAGGTTAGATTTAGGTTATGATTCAATCTCAACAATAGTTCTCACTCTAAATCTAACCCTAAACTTAATCATAAAACTAAAATTGACACTATTTTTAACTCGAACCCTAACTAAATATATCTCTAACCCTAACCTTAATTCTATAACTAAAATTAATTCTAATCTTGTCTTTCATGTTGTGTTGCAAATGCTACTAGCATATATATATTATTTATTAATATATACAAAATACCCCTTCTCCCTCTCTCAGGTCTTTCTCTCACTCACTCACTCCCTCTATCTCTCTCCCACTCCATTCGTCTCTCTCTCTCTCTCAAGTATCTTCAATATCCTATCCCCTCTCCCTCTCTCAGGTCTCTCTCTTACTCACTCACTCCCTCTATCTCTCTCCTCTTAACCCTACACCCTAAACCCTAAACCCTTAACCCTTAAACCCTCTACCCTCTACCCTTAACCATTTATGTACTCTCTATCTCTCTCCCACTCTCTCCCTCTCTCTCATTGAATCCCTCTATCTCTCTCCCCTCTACCCATAACCCTAAACCCTTAACCCTTAAACCCCAAACCATTAAACCCTCTAGCCTCTAGCCTCTACCCTTTCTCTCTCTCTCAATTCTCTCCCTCCTACCCTGTCTCCCTCTCTTAGGTCACTCTCTCTCACTCACTCTCTCTATCTCTCTCCCCTCTACCCTTAACCCTAAACCTTAAACCCTTAACCCTTAAACTCTAAACCCTTAAACCCTTTACCCTTTATCTCTCTCCCAATACTCCATCCCTCCCTCTCTCTCTCTCTCACTCCTAAGTATCTCCACTCTACCCTTAACCCTTAAATACTTAGATCCTCTAACCTCTATCTCTCTCCCACTCACTCCCTCTCTCTCTCTCAAGACTCTCCCTCCTACCCCCTCTCCCTCTCTCAGGTCTCTCTCTCTCACTCACTCCCTCTATCTCTCTTCCCTCTCATGGAACTTTATATTTTTTCTCCTTATGCTCCATTCCTACCCTACCTGGTGTTACTGGTCTTTCATGGTGTTAGAATTTTCCTTGGGTTGTGTTAGAACTGTAAAATTTTAGAAATTTCATGGCTGCACATACCCGTTAGTTCTGAAAAAATTCCCATACCATAAGCACATGAATCTGTTTTGCATAAATTTTTTTCCATATTTTATTATTTGGTCTCATAGAATCCATCTAACCTTGACTATTTTAATGTATAATTCATATCGGCAAGAGATGGTGAGGGTCTCCCTTATCCATAAAGTATTCTATACTAATATACACCTTTTTGCATTCTATCAACAAGACATCAGTAAAGTCTCACTGATGTTATTTCATTTAGTAATACACATCGGCATGATGCAGTTTGCAGTCTCAGTGACACAGGGGTCCTATCGGCAAAACAGTGGTCAATGGTGTAAGTCATAACAAGATTATTTGTGTCTTACTAATCATGGTACAATTACAGAGCATCAAAAAGGAATCTATAATATTCTCAACAAGTTTCCTAGAAAAGTGGAAGTTTGGGCAACCATTGATCAACTATCGTTTGATCTCAGCCGCTCCCCGCCATCCCGCGATGACCCCACCACACTACTCTAGTTGATCACGATATCATGGGTGGGTGCCACTTGTCCTATCTGGTGAGGCCAAAGGTGATAAGCTTGGTTGATTGTTAATCAATTGTCATCAAATCTTAACAGTTGCCTGCCATTGTGTGATCGAAAGTTGCAAGGTTTTTTACTGATCATGATATCATGGGTGGGCACCATGTGTCTCATCTAATGAAGTTGAAGGAATGAAGGAAATACTATGGTAAATTAATTCAGCCTTAATACATTAACAGGCGAGTTACTAAAGTGTTCTTGAGGTGCACATTTTTTAAATCATTGCATATGTTATAATCTTGATGAAAAGGCTACTTGATGGTTAATAATAAGGTTGGCGACTGTGTTGAAGGAACAAGATCACGAATGCTCAAGATCTATGGTTTCCCGCCATTGCATGATCCAAAGTTATAGGATCTTTACTGATTGCAATATTGTGGGTGACAACCACATGGACTTCCTTGGCAATGTATGGTATGGTGGGCCCCTTATTGCCACATTGGTGATTGTGTCAACTTTTTTTGAAGACGGTTGTTTGATGATTTGATATAATTGATGGATCAATAGCTAAAATTTAAATTTGCATCAAATATGGTTGGATCCATTCTTGCAATGCATGAGTGAGCTTTGCTAGTGGATGAGACATTTTCTAGATGATTTGATCATCCATTCTATTAAATTCTTGGTTCATTTATGCTAACAATAAATGGGTAACTAAATATTTAACTGAGGAAGAATAAAAGAATAATATGTAAATGGATCACATACTCACTCCCTCTATCTTTCTCCCTAACGAAAGTGTGGTAGGAATAAGCCATGTGGATGTCCATGCCTTTTTGTAGGCTGGGTAGCCATTGCCCCACCATACTACTTGTTGCCGAGGAGATCCATGTGGCGCCCACATGTGATATCGTAGTCAATAAAGACCTCACAACTTTTGATCACGCGATGGTGGGCAACTGTGGATCTCAACCATTGGAAATCTTGTTCATTCAACACATTCGCCAGCCTTGTTATTAACCATTGAGCACCTTTCTACTGAGATTATAATGTCTTTGTTTATTTAAAACACATGCATCTTATAACTACTTTAGTAACCCGTAACATAATGTATTAAAGACACATCAAATTATTTATCATTCCTTTGGCTTCACCAGATGAGACACGTAGTGCTCGCTCGTGATATTGCGATCAACAAAGACAGTGTGGTGGGGTCATCATGGGATGGTGGGGAATGGCTGAGATCACATGACGATTGATCTACGACCATGCAAACTTGTCCCTCTACAAAATAAAAACATTTATTAGGGGAGAGGACCCGGTAGTCGCACACTCAATGTGATGATAATACCTAGTCTTACCACATATTTATACTATATATTGTAAATAAACAATCCAAATGTAAATAAAGAAAAACCAAATGTTGATAAAAAAAATGGACCCATACTTGAACACATGAGAACCTCTAAATGTTATATGAAAAAAACATAAATACATTCATGAAGAAGTGAAATAAGTATTTTTTTGTTTCAAATAAAATATCACAACTCTCCACTATAAGTATATCATTTAAAAAATAAAATGCTTATTTAATAAAATAAGACACTTATTTAAACAAGTATTGTTATCATAGTGAAAAAATATAGTTCTTATGTGTACAACAACTGGGGTAGCAATGTACAAGCATTGGATAATTTTATATTAATAGTTTGTCCTATCACAAATATAAAAGGTGAGAACAATAAATAATATGTATTTTCCCATTAAATGTGAAGGATTTTCAAAAAGTTTTAGTGTTCAACTATTGGTCCATTTTTGTTCGATATAAATTGTATTTTAAATAATTATGTGTTGTTTTTATAACAACAAATAGATTTTTTGTGTTCAACTATTAGTCCATATGTGTTGAATATAAAAGGTAGAGATATCAAAGATTTATGGTTATCAATAAGTATTTGGTCCACTTAGGTTTAATATTAATTTTAATTTGAATAAAAATATCATATTCTACAAGCAATAAATGATATTTTTTTGGTTCAACTATTGGGGGTTCCATGATTAAGTTTTAGTTGAACTTTTAAAAATTCAAAATTTACACACTTCTGAAAATATTTGCCGATGTAGTGAGTTACATGATGAGTCACGCCTCCAAACCTTAGTTATAGATAAATAAGAGACCAATCTACATTTGAAAAAAAATGATGGTTCTACAATATTCCAGTCAATTGCTAGATGTTGAGAAAGTTAGCTTGCATGACTATTGGGCCCTCTCCCCTAAAGGAATAAGGGGACATCACTGGGCCGATGACAAACAATGAAATAAGTTATTTTAACGAGGGAACATAGGACCAATAAAAGACTTAGGAAAAATAAATTCAGGTGAAGGAAATAAAATGATAACAAAAAAGGGGCCCTAGCCTAGATGAAGTGATGGGGCTTAAGTCATTTTAAAGACTTCCCAAAAAGTAATGAGCAAATAGATCCCATCCAAGGTGTAAGATAAACACTAGGGTTTTACATGAAGACAAATGTAAAATCCAAACCTTAGTATTTTCCCAAAAACCATAGATGACCAGAGACACAAGGGAGGATAAAATAGAATTGAGAGAACAAAACTTTGAATTTCCATCACTACCCATAACCCTAAACCATAAACCATTAACCCTTAACCCTTAAACCCCAAACTGTTAAACCCTCTACCCTCTCTCTCTCTCTCAAGTCTCTCTCAGGTCTCTCTCTCTCTCACTCCCTCTATCTCTCCCTCTACAAACCTTAAACCCTTAACCCTTAAACTATAAACCCTTAAACCCTCTACCCCTTATCTCTCTCCCACTCCTCCCTCTTCCCTCTCTATCTCAAGTCTCACCCTCCCTCTCATCTCTCCGTTCTCTCACTCCTTCTTATCTCCCTCCCTTCCCTCCACCCTTAACCCTCTACCTTCTACCCTCTACCCTTAACCCTCTACTCTCTATCTCTCTCCCACTCCCTCCCTCTCTCTCTCATTGAATCCCTCTATCTCTCTCCCCTCTACCCATAACCCTAAACTCTTAACCTTGTCTCCCTCTATCTCTCTCCTAATCCCTCCCTCTCGCTCTATTGAGTCTCTCTCTCTCTTTCTCACTCAATCACTCTATCTCAAGTCTCTTCCTCATACCCCCTCTCCCTCTCTTAGGTCTCTCTCTCACTCACTCACTCCCTCTATCTCTCTTCCCTCTACCCTTAACCCTTAAACCCTCTACCCTCCTACCCCTTCTCCCTCTCTTAGGTCTTTCTCTCACTCACTCACTCCCTCTATCTCTCTCCCATCCACCCTTAACCCTAAATCCTTAAACCATGTACCCTCTACTCTTAACCCTCCATTCCTCTATCTCTCTCCCCTCCGCCCTTAACCCTAAACCCTTAAACCATGTACCCTCTACCCTTAACCCCCCCTCCCTCTATCTCTCTCCCACTCCCTCCCTCCCTCTCTTTCTCAAGTATCTTCAATATCCTACCCCCTCTCCCTCTCTTAGGTCTCTGTCTCACTCCTCCTCCCTTTATCTCTCTCCCTCTACCCATAACAAACCATTAACCCTAAACCATTAAACCCTCTACCCTCTACCCTTAACCCTGTCTCCCTCTATCTCTCTCCCACTACCTCCTCTCTCTCTATCAAGTCTCTCCTCCTCGCACCACTCCTCTATCAGGATCTCTCTCTCTCTCTCTCTCTCCTCACTAAGTCACTCTATCTCAAGTCTCTCCCTCCTACCCCTTCTCCCTCTCTTAGGTCTTTCTCTCACCCACTCACTCCTATCTCTCTCCCCTCCACCCTTAAACCATCTACCCTCTACCCTTAACCCTCCTTCCCTCTATTTCTCTCACACTCCCCCCCTCTCTCTCTATCAAGTAACTTCAATATTCTACCCCCTCTCCCTCTCTTAGGTGTCTCTCTCACACTCCTTCCCTCTATCTCTCTCCCATTAACCCTAAACCATTAACCCATAAACCATATACCCTCTACCCTTAATCCTCCCTTCGTTTATCTCTCTCCCATTCCCTCCCTCTCTCTCTCTCAAGTCTCTCCTCCTACCCCCTCAACCATAAACCCTTAAACCTTCTATCCTCTACCCTCAACACTCTTCCCCTCTCCCTTCCCTCTCTTAATTCTCTCTCTCTCTACCCCCTTCCCCCTCCTAATTATTTCTCTTTATATATATATCATTTTCACTCTCTCTCTCTCTCTCTCTCTCTCTCTCTCCCTTCCCCCTCCTAATTCTCTTTCTCCCCCTCTCTTTGTCTCTCACTCTCACTCTCTCTCTCTCTCTTTCCCACCCTCCACCTCCTAATTACTCTTGGGTATATGTGTGGAAAAGTTGGATATCTGATTTATAGCACCAAAATATTACATTTTAAAATATTTTTCAAATTAGATATTAGAAATGAATTGGATATCTAGAACAAATCAGATATCCGATTTGTAGTACTTTGGCTTGGGCATTGCTATGGAGCAATTTATTGACACCCAACCCAAAAAAAATGTCAACTCGAGATTTTTTCGCCTTTTTTGGCGAGTTCAAAATGCTACTTTTTTCATGTTGCCACTTTTTGGCCCATCATGATCCTGCACATACCCAAGTCTAAATTAGGTAGTTGTTATTGCTAAGGTGGATCACTCCTTTCTTCAAAGGCCATACACTTATGATTGGGTCAAGTGTTCTTTTCTTTAGAAAATTCGTATTTCCTTTTTGATATGTTAATTATGATTTGATTAGATGTGTTATGAATCACTTATTTCAAACAAATATATTTATGAAATAAGTATATTGGCATGAAATTAAATATGATTTGTATTCCACTATAAAAACTACAAATAATGTGAACAATTCTTTCAACACATAAACTATTATGTAGTAGTCAATTAAAATAAAAAAGCTTACTCTATATTAGGTAGGATACATAACTAATAATATGATCTAAAGTGACTTATTTATCCTAGAGGAACTAAGTATACAGTATACAAAGAAAACCAACAAACCCACAACTACCCCTATTTTGAAGGAGTTTAGTTTTCTCCCCTTCCTAATCTCACTAATATTGTCTAATTATTTTAAAGATATGAAGGTTCATAACAAAACTTTATTCAACCCAGTAAATAGCTTGGTTATTGAAGTTGACAAAAGCAGCAAAACAATTGCTACATTTGGGAATTTCATGTTGAATGAAGAGTGGTGACAATAATCTACTTATAGTTTAATACAACACTATTTTTATAAGAAAGCTTGACAATAGAAAGATAAGTGTTACTTATATTTTAATAAAACACTATTATAGTTTTGCCAACATATACTATTGTATACTTGCATGGATTCTTAGTTAATATATGGGGAGATAGAGATAGATGGGGAGAGAAAGAGAGAGAGATAGAGATTTATGGGAAGAGAAAGAGAGATGAAGATATATGGGAAGAGAAAGGAAGATAGGTGGAGATAGAGATTCAATGGATAGGGGGGATAGGGAGGTTAGAGATGTGAGAGATAAAGAGGGGGAGGGAGAGAAAGGGATATAGATAGAAAGAGATAGAGAGAGTGAGAGGGAGATAAAAAGAGAAATAAAGATAGAGATATAGAGTAGGAGAGATGGAGAGAGAGATTGAGTGAATGGGAGAGAATAGGGGGAGAGGGAGAGATAGCTCAATAGACAAAGGGGCGAAGAGGGAGTGACATAGATAGTGGGAGATATAGAGATATAGGGAGCGACAGGCAGAGATATATCAATCACCCTCCATATATCTCTATCTATTCATCCTTATCTCTTTTTCTCTCTACCCCTCTCTATCTCTTTGTCTCCCTTTCTATTTGTATGTTTGTCATTATATCCCTCTCTCTCTATATTTTCTTCCCTATATTTATCTTTGTCTCCTTAAGTGTGCAATGGGTACATTGAAGAGGTCTTAAAGGAGAATTATCATATCTTTAATCAAATGGAATGATACCTTGAGCATAAATCCCCAAGGAAACATGCCATCCTTGGATTGTTGACATGAAACAACTAATCAAATTTTTTTTCTCTCTCTTATATTATTATATATTACTATTATATTAAATATATACTATATTACTTATATTTGTATTATATAAAAATATACTTATTATTAATTATTAATTATAATAATTTTATACGTATTTAATAATTTTGTTATAGAATATAATATATAATTATAATAAGTTGAATAATTATATTATTTATTATGTAAAGTATAGCTAATATATAGTTAACTATATTGTAGAGTATTAAAACCTATCTAAATGGCACCAAAATTTTGAACTTAAATAACATATTGTAAAACCTAATGAAACCAAGTTGTAGCTCATCAAATTGGAGAAGTGAAAGGTCAATACCAGCACCGAGGAATATTTTGGAGTAGTGACAACAAGGTCAATGCCAACATTGAGGAAGAGTTTGGAGTAGTGAAAAAAAGGTCAATGCAAACATCGAGGAAGAGTTTGGAGTAGTGAAAACAAGGTCAATGCCAGTGTCGAGGAAGGTTTTGGAGTTAAAAAGAGGTCAATACCATTGCCGATGAAGAGTTTGGAGGAGTGAAAACAAGGTCAATATCAATGCCGAGGAAGAGTTTGGAGGAGTGAAAACAAGATCAATACCAACACTAAGGACGAGGTTGAAGGCACTCAAGAAAAATCAATGACCAATGGGCAATTAGTACTGTAAGTTTGGCACCCCCATTCTCTTTAACCTTCAATTTTCATGCCTAGTTTCCAAAGATCTTCTCGTACATTGGAAACCCCATTCTCGTAAAATGGTATAAGATAAGACAAAAAATAAAATAGCTAAGTCTTTCATATTTTTATCAACCAGTCTTAGGTCTTGGAAAAACTCCCATAATCTACCCACATCTTGGTTAAGGTCTAGGATTTCATCACACATAGCCTTCATTGCATGAGTCTGAAGCAATTGTAGACTTAGCCAAAGTATATGCTAGGCTAAGGTAGATCTAATGAGTAGAAATAGAGGCATACAATTATTCTTTAATACATCCACCAAAAACATATGCAAGGTGTTAGTTGTTTTTACAGTAAGTAGGTTGATCTTCTAATCTACCTATGGAATTTCCAATTCCAATAAAAGGAAAATGGAAGGACCTAGACCAACCAACAAGGATTTGAAAGACTTCCTACACTTTGGGCTCTGCAAGACCTAGGAGGGTGATCCCTTAATGCATTTACAACCTTTGCACCATCATCATAAACAAAATTAACAATAACAGATAATATCATTTAATAGCTCAACATAATAGGATAATACTGAATAGAATTGGTTGTTTATCAATAATATCAACTATTTGGAGCATGAGATAACTATAACAACAATTCACAGTATAAGATAGTCATTGATTTGAAATTCATAGCAAGCTATAGGTAAAGGAAAATAATTACCAAACCATACAAATAATTACAAGTTAGATTAGTGCCATATATCCATTGGAAGAGTCAAGTTTATAAGCATCTAAGGATTTATGACAGATTTAACACATAACATATAAGATCCTTGATAACATTGCTTTAAAATCTCATCAATATATTCTAACCCAATATTACTTATCAAATCCTTATATAGAACATATCCACCTACAGTCCCATTCAAGTAGTTTAATTAATTCCTTGAATTAAACCTAAAACAAGAATGATACGCACCACAATAGTGAGATGAATGAAACAACCCTTGATCATTTTATTCAAAATTCAGATATGCTTGTACAATGGAGATATATGAGTTTGAATTAATCATATCAATTCAAATGCCAATACTTTCATAAAACATCAAATCCCCATGAATTCAAAACCTACTATAGGATGACTCAAAACCTAAATTGTGTTTTCCCTAAAACCATTGAAGACTTTACAATTTTCTCTGCAACGCCATCTAGACTCGACCAAAAATATCTAACTTACTAACCCATACTTCTGGCCTTGAAATCCTTCTTATAGAAAAAGAAGCAAACAAGCATTGCACTAGAAAGCACACGTGTCACTAGCCAATTGGTCTGCCTTGTGATATTCCAATTTTTTTTTACAACAAAAATCTCCCTAGAGAATCTTCTTGTTCATCATGCCTACTGAGAATGGTTGATGTAGCAACAAAAAACTTCAAGAATTCCATGCCTAGACTGTCACTAAAAAACAAAAATGGAATATGTTGTATTTTTAATAGCTGATTTGACAACCATTAGTGGCCTACTCCTTTTCACTCTTCCTCAATTAAATATACATTTACCTATTTCTGGTACTCTTCATTAGTTTTCCAATCAAAATTGATCACCTCATTCACCTTGAAACTATAAGGTTTGTACTTAACTGCCACCTGATTCGCTTCTCTTTCAAAAGACTCCAAGAATGAGCTAGTGCAAATGATTTTATCCATACAACTCACCAACAAATCATAATTTGAGTTACCCTATTTTTGATGGTTTTGTAGTTGAAACATGATAGAAAGGGGCTCTCACACTTTTTGTGATTACTATAGCTTGTGTAAGAGGCCCCATGGATACTGTTGAAATTGTAGGATGCATGAATAGGGCGTAGGATGATAAATAAAGAAGGTATAGCTGTTTTCCTCAATACTTTTGTGAATAAAAGCATGTGAAATGAGATGTTCAAACCTAGGTTTCAACAAAACATGTATGGGAGATATGATTTTATGAATTTTTATCCATGTGCAGACCTAATGGGTTGTTTTTGAACATTGAATATAAATGATATACATACACACAGACACACGCACACACACACAAACACACACACACACACATATATATATATATGTATGTATGAATGTATATTTATTTTTAAATGTAAATGTAAATTCAATTACTAGATGCTCTCCTAGAACAATAAATGCAACATATCATTAAAGAAATCTATATCTATGTATATAAATGTGTATTTCTAAATGCAAGTGTAAATGCAAAGAGCATATGGTTTTGTAGTGTTATAGATACAACATATCCATAAATTAATTTAATTGAAATTATAAAGTCTTCTTCACATATAATATGAAATCAATCAAACTATTAAACTACATGAGAAACAAATGAAAATAGTAAATGCATATATATGTGTATTTGTAAATGCAAGTGTAAAATAAATAAGAATAATGAAAATTATCAAAATAATACAAGGAAAGGTCTCCTCCCTTCTTGGTAGTGATAACCTCCTCCACACACAACCCTTAAAAATTATGAATAGAGGAATATAATCTTTGAAGAACTCAAAGTTGATTCTCTCCTACCTGAAGCAATTAGTCATTTTATCCTTACAAACATTTATAGTGATTACTAGAGACACATAGACCAATTCTTTATAATAGAAGAATTTGATCATACTTTTCCAATGATGGCATTATGAGAAATCCTTAGGTTAAATGAATAATTCCCATCTAAGTTCTTTAAATCATGTCCAACTGTATAAGAGAAGACCACTGCTATGTGTACCTAGATACCATGGAGAAAGTCTCTTTTGGCTCTTTCATCAATCATCCTACCTTAAAACATACCAAAAGTATCCTAGCAATTAGACATATGAAGATTTAAGATGACTTAAAAAAAAATTATTGCCAAAGCATAAACTTATGATGACTTAACTAGGCCTAGTACACACACCCTCCCCGTTAACCACTTAGACATATGGAAATTAAATGTAAATTTATTGCTATTTTTAGTCATGTAGGTGTCCAATAAACCACTTGGTGGTGTTTCCCTTCAAGTTTATTTACTTGAATGAAGAGAAAAAGTACTTTGGTTACAATTAGAGAATACATTTGAGGCCTTGGTTGTGTAACTAGTGGACCATAGTCACATTTAACACTTGTTAAAAAGCTTGGGAGTTAAAATGTTAAGTAGATTTGATTTGTGATGGACACATTTGGATGGTAGTAACAATAACTTGCAATCTATAAAGACTTGATTACCTTATAACTTGTGAAATTATAGTGATGAAATGATAGATTAATCATAATGTCACCTTGGGATCACATCATCATGAAAGAACTTCATCCAACATCCTTATGAGTGCAAGTACCACCAAATAGGTATTTGTCAGATCTATCTTCCTCAAGCAAGGGAAATTCAGGAAGAGAAGAGGAAAGCGAGACATGTAGTATGTCTAAAAGAGGGAGATCAACTAGAGGTCAAAAGATTAGAAGAAAATTCTATAAACGCATGGAATTTTTTCTTGCTAAAGGGGTGTCATGTTCTTATGATGATGAGAGCATAGGCGACGTCGAGGTTCCTTTGATGTACAAACATCTATGGAAACAATGGGTACCTAAGGAACTTCCTCCAATAAACACTAATTTTTGTGTCAACGAGAGGATATATCGCATAACACCATCATCATTACATGGTCTGGGCCTATTTTGCATGGACAACCTAAAGGCTTGTTACGAAAAAGTTACAAAATTGATGGAGTATGTCAAATCCTGTTATAGTTACAAAGATTGGATGCAACTGGTTTGATATACACGAGGTATGCATAGGTATGCACTGTCAGCAAATTATATACAACTAAAAGATAAGGATAAAAATTAAGGAGTGGCTATGTACATTGATGGAAGGCCAAAAATATCAGGGAATATTGCTGGGTTTATAAATAGTACATGACCTAGGTCAACAAAAAGCAACCCAATTGCATATTCGATGCACGCGAGGGAAACTGTGTATTCGTATATGCGATAAAATCAATAACTACAAGGGAAGAGTTGCTAATTGATTACAATTTGAATCACTTAGTTACAAAAATAGTTACTATGAGGGTGGTATGTACTATGTACCATTTTACCCAACCTCCAGTTAATGACTCCAATATACCATTTTATTCTTATGTTTTTTTTGTAAGTCTATTGGTTTCATTTCAGTAATGTTTTTTATATTTAATCTTTGTCACAGTGGGATATTGATTGTATGGAGAAGGCTCTAGTCCAGAGCACAAATTACGATGTATCTCTAGGCACTTCTACTTGATAAGTTTACCTCATTTTAATTGTACAAATTAGATACAAGAAATTTTTTTATTATTTTTTTTTTCATAAGTTTATTGGGTTAATTTTGATAATGTTTTTAATATTCTTGTTGTAGTCAACTGATCGGGGAAAGGCACTAGTAGTAGAGGAGAGCATCCATAGTGAGGTGCAATCAATATTTTGTGATTATGACATTTCTTATTCAACAAACCCTCTCAATATGATAAAGAAGATAAAAAAAAATGCAATGAAGAAATCGTTAAGTTGATATTCATAGTGCGTCAAAAAGATGAGATAAGAGAGAGGGTCAAAATATTGACTAAGAGATTACAAAACTTGCAAGTAAGCTATCATGAGGTCTTTAATTATAACTTAAATTCATTCATGGTTTTATATTTTGTACTCTTTTATGTCATGAACTAAAATATGTGTTGTTTTTATAGGGTTATTTTCCTCCTCATGATGCTCCTAGCCATGATCAGGGTACTGCAAGTGTTGCTTGAGCAATAGGCGTTGGTACAAGTGTCCATCCTAATCTTCCTATGCATACATCACATAATCTTTTCCCATCATCCGTGCCTATATTGTCGTTTGAAATGTTAGCAACACATACCATGCAGACATTTGTTAATGCATCCTCTGGTAGCGAACACATTCTAGAACATGCTTTAGGACATGTACCTGGGGATGTAGAGGCCACTAGTACTGGTGATTTTTTAGCAGCATTTCCTAGATCCTCCCATATTACTAGTACGGGAACATTGCCGGTCACACTTGTGGAAACCAAGGATTTTGTTCCCATAAAGATAGAGAAGGTCCCAGGTGCTTTAAAATGTTTTAATTATTATTATATATAATCCAATTGTAATTTAGTTATTGATCACTCTTTTTAGACTATTGATCCCATGATCATTTTGTAGGAAATGATGTTTTTTATAAAAATCTAAGTGATATTACATTGGAGTCTTTGGGCCCACCATACGTATATGGTGGAATGCCCAAAATCAAGATTTAAAAGATGAGCTCATTAACCATTAGTTGTGTTGTTCGGTGATAAAACATTCAACTAAACCAAGGTCCTTAAGAAAGTTGGTACCTATCTAAAGTATGCGAGGGACCAATATAGGGCACATTTAGAGAAGAAAAAAATGTACGAGTGTCCCCCCATGATTCTGGAGAGGGAGTGGAAGGACCTAGTGTTGGATGGAAAAGAGAAGGTTGAAAAGAAAAAAGGAAAGACACCACCAGGCCAAGGAAGGTATGGGATACTATCAAAAATTTAATTATATACTGGTTACTCTTTCTTTTTACATAATATAATGTATTTCAAACTTTTCCTAGACTTCCCAACACATCAAAGGCAACAAAGACAGGACTAGAAAAACACAGGCATCAAAAACTTGGCTTTGGTGGTTATATGAAATTAGCCGCATGAATTGTAAGTATCAATAAATGAAATATAGTATTCAAATAATAAATTGAAAACAATTTTGGTTTTATAACACCATAGAAGAAAAATTCATGAGCTTATGCAAAAATGTAGGGCTCTAAATTCAACAAAGTTCCCATAGAAAATGGTTTGAATATTGCCTTCTAGCAAGTCTATGCAACCATGGCTAAATGCCTAAGAGTCTTGACTGGGAAAACACAACCTTCCACTACATCTGACACGTAGGTAAATAAACTCAATAAAGATTATTTAAAATTGAACACTTGTGCAATCTGTTCAATATTAATTTCCACCATAAAGTAATTACATGCCTATTTGTTTTAAACATTCAAGCAATGATAATACTACACATGACATTGGAATGCAGCCCGGTGAGGGTAGAGCACAACTTGTAGATGAAGGTCATGGTGTGCATCCCAGTACTTTAGAGCATGTAGAGCATGATCAACATGTTAAGCATGATCAGGCTATAGAAGATCAGGAACATGATCTGGCCCCATCATGTAAAGAGGACCACTCTAAAGTTCTTTTAAACATACTTAATCGCAATTGGTGTATTAATTAATGTAACCTTTCATGTTTCAAATTTAGAGCATGTAGAGCATGATCAAAATGTTGAACATGATTAGGAACATGATGTGGCCCCATCAGGTAAAGAGGACCACTCTCATGTTCTTTTAAACATATTTAATTTCAATTGGTGTATTAATTAATGTAACCTTTCATGTTTCAACTGCAAATCAGGATTTAGAGGGTGTTCAACATGTTGAGTATGAGTCTATAACAAAAGTTTAGGAACATGATGTGGACTTCAGGTAAATAGAACCACTCTAATGTTCTTTTAATTAATGAAATACTTGTAACAATAATAATAAAACATATCAGTTTAACATTTCTTTATTATTGCAACATACCCCCTTGCAACGATTCCCATGTCATGAGCAGATGGTCAACTAGGCATACATTAAGATCACAAGTAGAGGGAAGAAAAACTAAAGAGGGGACAAATGATTTAGAAAATGATACTCCACTTTAGATTTTTTTAGCTTTAAAAAAAAAACAAAAAAAAGTGATTGTAATCATATCATGATAACCATATTTTTGATAATATGTAAAAACTGAAACAATGAATATTATATGTCAATGAATGAATGTGAATATGTTAATTAATGAATGTTATATGTTAATGAATGGATGTTATATGTTATTAATGGATGAATGAATGATTAATGTTATATGATTGGGTATGGGGAATTGAGAGTGATGTGAGGAGGGGGAGAGGGGCCAAATGAGCTTCCACCATCATGTGGTTGGCCCTGTTAAGTAAAGAATATTAAACTATTCTCATAACAAAGAGAAGCTCAATATGGTAATGAGCTTTTCAATATAATAAACACATCATTTGAAGCATCAAACCAATATTCAAAGATGAAAGAAAGTGCTAACTTTTCACTATGGTGGCCCAAAAAAATGATTCTTTATACCCTAAATTCATGCTCTGCATCATAATTTGAAGTTGTTTCCATTCCAATTTTCTGAGTTTAGTTTGTTGTATGTATTTGTATGAATACCACATTGTGTTGTATGTGGATTTGGTTTCAAAGCTCTATTTCTTCTATTTTTAGTGGTGACATAACTCTAAAATTTAACTTTTGCATATAACAGGTTAGTGGAAAAATTGACAACTCTTAAGGGTTTAGAGGCTCAATTGAGATAGATACACTGATATTTGGATCTTGTTGTTGATGAGTCCTAACTTTGAATTAGCCATTTAATTTTGTACCATCTATAGGTATGCTAATTTTTTTCTACTTACATTCATTCTTCATCATAAGTGTTGTAAATGATATTAATGCTTCAAACTTAAGATTCGTTTCATTGTTATAATGATCAAAATGTTATACTTTGCTATACATTCAAGCATTCTCTTGCCCCCTACCCTTTACTCTCTCCCCCCTCCTTTTAAGAATTTTCTTTGTCATAAAAGATTCACATTTCCGTCTCATTTACACAAATTTATCTGAAGCACTACGAGTGAATAAAGATATGTAAAAATGATGGATTATGTCTAAACAACAACTTTCCATCTTATAGCTAATTAAATCCTTAATATTTGAATAGTTTAGAGCTCGAATAATGCTTGCATATGCATGTGTAGCAATAAGGGAACCTATGTGAAGATTGAAATTTAAAACATCACTTTGGTATTTTTCCTTAGGCAGTGAAATGATATTTTGAGTAATACAAACCTACACACACATTGATATTTTTTAGCATTGCATTGAAGAATTTTTTTTCTCTTATACCTACCCTCGACTAGACATGGGCGTGTATAATATTGGTTTATGGGTTTATTTTGTAAGTAGTTAATTTCATAGAGGAAGACTAAAATCTTCTTATTGTTCTATGTCAGGTGTGAAAACATATGAATCACTTGCTGAAGGCACCATTTTGTATTCATCCAAAAACTGGTTTGTTCTTTTTTTTTTTATGTTTCTTTCATGTGTTTTTCTTAGGCCCTAGAGATGTAGCTGGACTCTTTCCTTTGCACTTTTCATCTATTTTGATGAATATAGTAGATTGTCCTCATCATTTTTCATGTAGATCTATTTGTAACCTTATTTTCTACCAATCAATTTGAAAACCACTCACATATTAAGGACCATTTCACTAACTTGAAGTCATCCATTACTTCATATGTTTTAGGTTGTGTTTGTGTGTGTATAAATCCTGATGATTGTGAGAAATTTTATCCTACAAGTGTACCCTATTTTTCTCAAGTAACAGTCTTACCTTGTTTTATAGTACTTTAAATGAAGGTGCTTCCTTAGATTTGAGATAGTTGAACCATAGATTCAAATATAGTATTAGATGGGAAGTATAATGATTAAACTGAGGTCCATTGAACACAAATTATGAACATAATTTACTGGACTATGAATAGTGTTTCAATTATAATTATTTCTCATTTACCTACCTTTGCATTAATGAAAAAGATAGATCCCTATAAATCTAACCATGAAAGTGTTGAAATATGCAGTATTTGTAGGACTCTAGAAACTATCAAACATATTCTTTTTTAATGTTTTTATGCTCATAAAATTTGTTACTTATTCTGCCATAAGCTAAAGGCTTGGAATAGCAATGGTAAAATTAATTGGCATGATATTTTGTTTTGTAATTTCAAGCTCAAGTTTTATTGTAAGCTATTTTGGTATTTCTTATCCAATGAGATCATGTGGCATTTATGGAAGGTGAGAAATGAAGATAAATTTAAGGGTATCAAGAGGGTACTTATTGAGTCTTGCAAGAGACTCACTTTCTACTCTATTGCTCTGTAGGTTTCAACTCTTGTGGAGATCTCAATGGAGAATTTATTGAATTCAGTAACTGAAGGTGTTGCTAAAAATACTAGAGAGGATCTAAGAAGTGGACCCACTTATAGGTTGAGCTTTGAAGAGACCATGCTATTCTATTAGACATTTGATGAGTTCCAGAGAGCAATTGATGAAGCTACAAGCCTAGAAAGATAGTGTGGCCCCCAACAGTTGGACCCCCAAGGAGAAACAATGGCGAACCTTGATATTGAAGAAGCCAGTAATGAGGAGAATGTAATCAACACTATGTATTTATTCTAATTTCAATAGTAGCAACCTGTGGTGCTATTAACAGTAATTTGTATTATCTATGCTAGTTTTGAAAAGAACTGGTGCTTTTCGGTTTCTTTTTTCTATGTAAAGTATTGATACGGTATATTTCCTATTATGGAAATGCTTTGATGTTGTACTGATCCTAATGTTGACTAGGCATTTTCATGATATGCAATGGACCTTAAACTATTTTCAATACAAAAAAAAAAAAGATAGCAGATTTTGGAAGTTCATTACATGTCTCATTTATGTGTTAGTATTCTAATTTTTTTTAAGTTGTTCAAGAGCTTGATTAGGTCAAGAATATGTTCTACAAGCTCTGTTCTCTTGACATTGCTCAACATTTTCCCTACACATTTTCTATTCAATCCATACATTTCTTAATTTCTTCCCTTGTTAGCCCTTGGTTGTTCTCAAGTGTAATGCTTTTTCTATGCATCTTGCAGTTTGTATGTATGATCAGTCATCTCTTATGAAGCATGGATAACCTTTCATGGAATTTTTGTAATTAGACAATTTCCATTGTGAGAATAATCATTTAGTTTACATGGAAGTAAGTCTTTTTCATATTATTTGACTTGTGAGAATAATCATTTAGTTTACATGGAAGTAAGTCTTTTTCATATTATTTGACTTGGTATTGTAAACTTGTCCTTGTAGGATTCTCTCAGGGGGAACAACAAAATTGTGGTGATAGGTAGAGTTGTACAACACCATAAATCATTTGGCATTATCAATATATTTCTTATAGAATACTTTGTGCAAGTAAAATGGAATGTGCAATGACAATTGGTCTCAAATTAAAATCTAAATATAAATACATTATACACAAGAAGATGGTATCTATTCTACAATTTAAAGAACTGCAAAATAACAAAATTAATAGGTTCCATTTGTTTACTTGATCTTAGGCACTTGTTTAATTAATGAGACCCTTAGAATGTCTTGCTAATAACCAGTAGTGTTCAAAAATCTTGAAGAGGTCAGATCGGTGTGACATTGGATTTGTCTTGCCGATGGAAGTTATCAGCAAGACATGGACTATCGAAGTGAGTTTTCTATCCTATGCCGATGATTAATCTCTCATAGATGGTACATTTCAAAAAATATTTTCTTAAAAAAATTTGCATTTTTTCATTGAAATTTCAATGAACACAACCAATGAATCACCAAAAAGGTCCAACAAAGTTGCTATAGCTACAATGAAGGCTTTGTCATAACTCCTTGTCCATTTCATCTCAATTTTGACGAAGTCTACCGATGAATCATAGAGAAGTTCCAATGAAGTTTCTTAGTTGTGATGAAGGCTTTGTCGTAACTCCTTACCCATTTTGTCAAAATTTTAATGAATTCCATTAATGAAACACATAAAAGGTTTGACAAAGTTTCTTAGCTGTGACAAAGGCTTTGTCGTAAATACTTTCCCATTTTGTCAAAATGGCGATGAACTTCTGGTATTCTTTTGATGCTTCAGAAGAGCCATTGCAATTGCATTTTGGTTGTAATTTGTTAGTGGATACATGAAGTTTTTGTCTATATTCCAATGAACATCCAAGTCATTTTATGATGCCAATGAATGATAAATCTACACCATTATTTTGATGTTTATTTCGTTGTTAGAATTGCGACGAATTTTTTTCATCATTTCATTGCTTTTCTGACAAAGATTTGTCAGACGACCAATGAAAGTCCATTGGAAAATGGTGTCAAAATTAGTAGTGATTGAAATGTAATTTTTCCTAAAGTTTGTTTCTCCCATATTTTATAAATGGGAATTTAGGGCCAATTATAGGGGTGAGTTGTTTTGAAATTGATCACACTATGGATTGTAAAGAATATACTGAACATTTTAGTGTTAATTCTTAGGTTCGAGTTTGCTAATATGAACATTTAGTCCTGATAGTAATACTGACAATATAGACTAGAATAGTGCAAGTTTTGCACCATTTTGTCTCCTATGTATTGGTTTTATAAACTATAAGTAATATAATCAAGGGTTATTTTACTTGTCTCTATTGATTTATAATGGGTGTATGGTTTTATTCTTGCTTATTAATTCAAAGATTTAATGTAAATTCTTGAATCGAGCTATAGGTTTATGTTAAATCATGGACTAGGATGTTAGTAAGAAGTGATGGTTAAGATATAATGTTGAAATATTGTAATGCAATATCTTCAAGGCTTTAAATGATGTCATTTGTGAAATTTCTATCAAATCGTGTAAATTTTAGAGTTGAATCCATTCCAAGGATGAGGCACTGATCTAAGTGAGGTGATCCTATTGCATTTTGTTGATTATTTCGACAACAAACCTTTAATTAAATCAAATTATTTGAAATGGGTTAAAATTGTGTTATATTTTTCCATTCTCAGGCTCTGAATATGAACTATTGTTAATAAGTAGCCAACTCCTTTGATACATTCTATTTGTTGAGCCACTATATGAGAATTATTTGTGTTTTTACAATGTTTATGATAAGATATCATGTAAACATTATTAGGATCACCCTATTGGGTTTCAAAAATCCGAAAGTGAAGAATTAGAGGCCAAATAGTCCTTTACTTATTTGTTGACCAATCCTTACCTTTACTTATCATTGAATTCTATGAAATTCATAAGTAAATGGAAATATTAAGTTTGGTTCTTATGTTGTAGAAAAATGGCCCCTTGTCATTTTCATAGCCTTTTAGGTCTCATTTCATCATGTTTTACATGTTTTTTCTTAATTTTATATTGCAACATAGCTTGAACATACTTATTTTTAATGCTAATATTAAATATTGTTCAGTCTTGTGAATGTCTTGTGAAGTGTTGTAAAACATTTCTACATTATTCTAGACTCTATTTAATACAATTCACCTAAAAATCATCATTTGAAAGATCATAAAGTCCTATTTTGAAGTGTTGTTAAGTCTTTTAATCAAGATTCATGCTTTTCTAGGCATTTCCCCCTTATTTACACTTTTCTTATGTCTTGTTGGACCTTCTTATGCACTCTTAAGGTTTATTTGAATGTATTTTTGAATGATACCCTGACACAACATTAAATTGAATTTAATTCTTGACACCTTGATACACCTTCAAGGTGGGACTCATTCACCATGGGTGGCGAATGAGTCCACCTTGACACAAAAATCAAAATAATTTCAAATTTATTTTGGGATTTGTTCAAATTTACACTTCATGTTGACCTGTGATGATGTATACTCAAGTACTAAGACACATGAATTGTATAAATAAGATAATTTTAGCTCATTTTAAAATGTTTGAGCATCCAAGAAGAACATACCCAAGTATCCATCAAGCATCTCTAAGCATTCATTATAGCATTATGTCAAGTATTTTGCAATAGATCATTAAGCAATCATTGAAGCATCTTGGAGTAGCCATTGAAATTGATTCAAAATTGCATCTTCAAGGGTTTTGTGGTAAGTTGTAGCACTTTATGTTATTCATTTATCCTTTCCCTTGCATTTCAAATATTTTCATTGGGTTTGAGTACCAAAGTGGGGTTTGACTAGGGAAAACCCCTATTTGCTAACCCTCCAACATTTTTCCCCTTTTTGCATGTGTTATTTTTTAGATTTAACAGGTCTAAATGGTGTTGAAAAGTGGAATCAAGACAATTAAGCTCTTCAAGAAATTACATCTTTTCTTCTCTTTTGAGTGCTTTCTATCTATTTCTTGTAGGATTTGACCTTAGTAACTTGACATTCAAGATTTGTCAGATCTGATGTTACAAAGTCGCTAACTGTACTTTCTAAAATTGAGGATTTAATTGATTCACCTCCCTTGGTGAATGAGTCCACCTTGAGATCAAAAATGAAGATTTTGTCGAATCTCAAATCCTACCAGAAAGAAACCAATTTCTAGCAAAATTCACCTATAGGTGGACTGATTCATCACCCTTGGTGAATGATTCCCAAAGTGAATTTTTTATGAATTCAATATGCCTTCCAGAGAATTCAAAAACTTCACTTCAAGTCCAGGTGCACTCAAATTGAACTTAGTACTTTTTGTTTTGTAGTATTTCTTCAATTTTCATGTTATTTGCATATCACATTGTGTTTTCAAACATTGCATTGTTGGTGTAATTAAATGTGTTGTACCTTGTCCTAGGTCATAATTACACCTTAGTTAAGTTTACTTAGGGACCACATAGGAGGTTGTTGGATATTTTCCACTTTTGGTGGACTTGACATGTAATTACTTTATCACTTCCACCTTTTGTGGACACATCATGTGATTATCTCTCTACCTTAGGTGGAGTGATAGTTTTTCATTATTGTCTCATGTCATAAGATTACAAAATTTGTCATAATATTATACCCTTCTATGTTCTCACCTTGGCTATATAACCAAGGGGTCTCTTTCATTGTAATCAAATCTCAATCATCTCATATCATTGACATTGAATACAATCTATTATTGTCATATTCTATTCTCTCTCTTTTTGTGCTTTCCATTTGGTCCATAGATCTTGGCAGCCATAGCCAATTCTAACATGGTATCAGAGTGGGTTGGGTGCCATTAGAGAGTCTTTTTCTGAAGAGAGATTCTAGATCTGAGGAGGTTCCATTTTTGGCTCTTTATTGTAGGTTCATATCGAAGCTTGCTAGTGCAAATCTAATCTCACCTTTGCATCTAGAAGGTTTGAGAAAGTCAAATTTTCCTTTTGTTTCATCCAAATCGGACATACGAGGCCAAATCTATGAGGGTTTGAAGCTGAAGAGTGGTTGCTAGATCCAGAAGGTAGCTGCAATTTTGGAGCATTTTGGGTCAAATCTAACCCTGCCATTGTGTTCAAAAGGGCCAAAAACCCTAAGATTGACTGTCAATTCATCCATTTTGGAGCAAGTCATTGGGTGAGGCAAAAAAAAATTCCTGTAGAGCCGTACGCCCCCCTAGGTCGTCATTATTTTGTCGGTATGATTTTTTCTAAAAAAAATTTAGTTGAAAATTTTTGAATTTCTTTTTTTGAAAAATTATATTGGGCAATTAAATTCATTGTACAATTTTTATTGTAAAAGTTTTATTTAAAAATAAATAAATAAATAAATAAATTTGTATAGTCTGTGGATTGTATAGTTCGCAGACGTACTTGGGTATTGGGTCCCATCCACACCCACTTGGCATCCTCTAGTTAGCGGTAGTACCACCGCGGGCCCCCACCTGATCAGCTGGCATTTCACAAAACCAGGTTGGAAAATCCCAAGTCTAACGAAGTATATTTACTGGGCTCTATCCATTCAAATCTAGTGGCAGTCTAAAAAATCCGACAACAGAATTTAGCGGCCGACTTTCAAACATCCAGCGATCGAAGGCATATTCTGTCACCACTAGAGAATATTATGGCTAGAATAGTGATGGCAATGGTGATTTCTAAACAGCTATCAAATTTAATTGAATGGTTTTCTGACATCAGCACCATGTCAGCATGATGTGAGCATTTAAATTTTTTTCCCCCCCTCACCATTGGACTTTTTGATTTTTTCAATCCAACTTTGAAGCTCCATAACTCAGTCATTTTGTCTCCTCTTTTCAAGAATTTTTTTTTTATTTGGGCTATTGTTTCATGATCTACATAGTGGTGCACTCTTTTTTTGGTTTTTCCAAAAATTTCAGATTCTCACAGGTGTTGCTACTTCATCCTCAGTTTGGAAACTTCGACAGCTCATATCTTGCTCCTACGGTAACATTTTTGTGTGCAATTTTTTTTCAAAGTGCATGGTTTTTTGTGTACTTCTTAGTGGTATGATTATATTGATCTCATTGAATGCAAAAAAAATTACTTTATTCTATGGCCTATTTTGGGCATTTGCATGTACCAAGATCAAGACCACTTTGTTGTTTTTGGCATGTGGAAATTGTATTCGCACTAGTCATAAAGTTCCAAACTCATATATTGCTGGGGGGGTTCTTTGATTGAGTAAATTTGGGGGGGTAATCTTGTGGATGATTCATTTGTGTTGATCATTTGAGGAGGTATCATGGGTTTTTCTATTCATCCTTCTGTGGTAATGCTAAATTAGGATAATTGTGAGTCTTGGAAGAAAGGTATCCTGACACATCTCAAGTGGCTTAAGATTTTTCCATACCTTTATGGGCTCATACCTAAACTAGACACACCTTGGAAGTAATCAATTTGGGGTAATAATAATGATCACATTGTAGGATTAATTGTTTCATATATTGGTGTTGATATTCTTGTGGAGATCTTAGATATTGATTGCCCACACACACTTTGGACCAAGATTTGGGAGCTTTTTGGAGGCCATCATATCTCTCCATTCCCAGATGATCTTGCTGTAGATTGTTTAATTCCCCTTGATGATGTTGATCATATACTCTATGATGATGATAATTTAGAGGAGCTTGAGTATAATAAATGTCTTGAATGTCCAGTTGACAAAGAGGCTTCTCTTCTTGCTTCTCCTCTTCATATTGAGATCACATATTCATCTACTGTTGTACCTGATGATGCTTTCAATTCAATGGTTTTGGCTCCTTGTGATTAATTTGCAGTAGGATATACATAGTCTTCTAGATATGACTACTTTGGATGGCTTCCTAATAGGTATTTTAGAATTTTTTGTGGTGTCTCCTCTTACAGATTTGGGGGACATCATTGATAGCATTCATCTTCTCTTTGATGAAGATGCACCTTCTTCAGTTGTTGTGAGGGAACACCTTGACCCTCTTGTTCATTCTCTACATGATCATTCTTCACAGATTGGCGTGAGTGTGGATACTTTTGGACAACATTTGGAGGAGGCGTCTTTGTCTTTAGAGGGGATATTTTTGTCTTTGGATTATGTTATAAATTCTCCTCTACTAGATTTTGGATTGTCCTCTTCAGTAGTGTGGATTAGAATGCTTTTTTGGAGTGTTTCAGCTTTTGACATTGACATGGAGAAACTTGATCATGCTTCAAAGACATCATCATACATCATCCATATTCCTAATATCCTACATGCATCCTTGGTTTTGTTTCTTCCTAAGGGGAGGAATGTTGTTTGGCAAGATTTGATCATCTTCAGCATTCAATGTTGAGCTTCTACCATCATTGCAGGAGACTCAACATTGAGGGGGGCCTACCTAGTCTTTCTTCTACTTCTCTCTTATGGGGAGGTCTTTTTCCTCACATGGGGTTTTTACCTTCTCATTCTTCATTGAGAGTATTGCATTTCTATTTTGTATTTCATCTCTCTTTTGGGGAGGAGTTTTGTCCCATTGGGTTTTCTCCTCTTCTTCGATTGTGAGAGATTGCATAGATTGCATTGCATTTTTACATGGGTACCTAGCATGGCCTAGTAGTCGGGACCCATCTTGTGTTGTTTACATTTGTGTACATTCTCCCTAAGTTTCACTTAAGGGGGGGTATTGGTGTAATTAAATGTGTTGTACCATGTCCTAGGTCATAATTACACCTTAGTTAAGTTTACTTAGGGACCACATAGGAGGTTGTTGGATATTTTCCACTTTTGGTGGACTTGACATGTCATTACTTTATCACTTCCACATTTTGTGGACACATCATGTGATTATCTCTCCACCTTAAGTGGAGTGATAGCTTTTCATTATTGTCTCATGTCATAAGATTATGACAATTGTCATAATCTTATGCCCTTCTATGTTCTCACCTTGGCTATATAACCAAGGGGTCTCTCTCATTATAATCAAAACTCAATCATCTCATATCATTGACATTAAATACAATCTATTCTTGTCATACTCTATTCTCTCTCTTTTTGTGCTTTCCATTTGGTCCATAGATCTTGGCAGCCATAGCCAATTCTAACATCCATAAAAACTAATTTTGCATTCATTTAGTTTAGTTTGAATTCATCTCTTGCATTTAGTTAGGATCATTTAGGCACTACATCAGTGAAAATTTCCTATTTTGAATGAACCTATAGGTTTTTGGCCGCAAACTCTTTCCTTTTAAGTGAAAAATCTTGAAAGTGTTAGAGGGATCCTTGAGTGCCAAAACCCCACAGTTCATTTTGGTGAACCCAAATTTTGAGCACTTTTCACTTTTTATTTTCATTAGCATTGCATCTTAAAGTTCACTTTGCATTACAATTCAAGTAGGGTACTGATTTTTTTGCGCATTTTAGAAGTTCTTTTATTTGGATTATTGAAAGATCACTTAGATTTCATTATTGCATATCAAATAAACTAAAAAATTAAAACATTTTGCATTCTATACTATTAATTTCATTATGTTTTTGCATTACATTCATCTAAACATCCTTAAAATATGAAATCTTTTGCATATTTGGACTCATTTGCCACCTAGGGTGAATCATTCCTTTTTTGGTTTTTCAACATTTGTTTTTTTATTTTCTACAATCTTTCCTGCATTCTATTTTTTGAAATTTTCATTTTGTTATATTAAGCAATAGTTTAGTTCTTAAGCATTTATATTATTTAGTTTGTTTTTCATTTGATTCACCTTTCCCCTCTCTAGTACTTGTATGAGTGTTTGGTATTCCATTGATAATACTTTGGTGAGAAGAAGTTCTAGACTCATGGCCTCCCATGATAACACTTTCATTGTGGACCTTGGAATCTCACAAGCTCCAACTCCTAGTATGGACAATGGAGGATTAGGTGTACTAACAATACTACTATTCCTTGAACCTTTCACCCAATCCAAGATGAAACTCAAAACAATTCTTAAGATATGTTTAACATTCATAATAATTTTCACACTTACGACATGACTTGACTCTTGAGAATGTCTCTAAAACTACTATACCCACCATTGATAACGTTCATTGATTACTTGAACATGATGATGGTTTGACTGCCCTAAGAAAGATTGTTGAGATTTGATATAAACATGCTCCTCCTAATAGTCAATCTGCAATCCCTCATGTTAACTAAGGAGGATCTCAATTTCCTCCCCCTTCAAGTATTCCATCCATTCCAACCTATACCCCATCACAAGTCACTACTACTTTACAATAGGTTAGTTATGTGACTACTTTCATATTTCTATCTAGCATTCCTTCCTCCCTTGTGTCATCCCAAATCCTCTCAACCACCTTCACACCTCCCACTGGTCATTCCTTTCACTTCACCTACTATACATTATACTCTCTTTCCATTTTCCCTTCCATCACCACCTACATATCATGATCTTGTTATTACCCAACTGCTTAACACAATATCATCCATGCAACATCAAATTTCTGCCATTAGCCAAGGTCAATCTGCTCCTATAACATATCATGTCTGTAGTAGTTCATTATCCTTAGAGATTCCACATACTCCATTGCCACAAGGGATAGAAATCCCTTGATTTGAGAAATATGGAGGTAAAGGAGATCTTGTTAACCACATTAATGCCTTCACAACCTCGTGTAGTGACTTTTTCCTTGATCAAAGACATTTGGCTAAGCTCTTCCCTAGGACCTTAAAAGATAGTGCTATAGAATGGTTTTAAAATTTTCCTAATCATTCCATCCATTCCTTTAATGAGTTAGTGGATGCCTTCATAAGCAACTTAAAATTTCATATGCAACCTAAGAAAACTATGGCTGATCTCATGCGATGTAGAAAAAACATAGATGAAAAGATTACTAATTTTATTTCACAATATCAATCTGTGTATTCCCAAATCAATGTTAAAATTCTTGATGCACATCTGCAAAAGATGTTCATTGAGAATTTGTATAGAAACCTTTAGGAAAAGTTAATGATGATGAAATTCCCTTCATTCATGCATTTATGCACAACTTTGTGTGATTATCATAACTCGGTTTCAAGTCATGATTCTCAATCCACTTCTAGCTGAACAGACAAACCTGAACACAATAATAACAACCAAAACAATAACAATAATAAATTTTTTGACAACCAAACTATTTTTTTTTACAATTTAATCTTCCTTTGAACCACAACCTACCCAACCCATTCAAAATTCTATGGCCATTATTAAGTCCACTGTGCTTGGTCAATATGGGGACCCTAATAGACAATTCACTCCTTTACCCAACTCTCTCCATAATACCATAAACCAATTACTCAAAAAATGTATTCTCACTTTGGCACCCATTCATTCGCTTGATCCAAACCAACCCTTACCACCCTCTTTCAAGCCTAATGCTTATTGTCACTTCCATCATCACAATAGGCATGACACTAAACATTGCAACCATCTTAAACATATTTTTCAAGACCTCATTTATTTAGGATGTACTTGACCATCACAGATAGAAGTAACAAACCTATCACACCACCCAATAAAAACTAGCAAATTTTCACCAACCCTATGCCTAAACATACCACTTCATTTGTCAAGGCTAGCGAACCTTCTAAAACCAATGTAATGACTGTTGATACACATACTGAGAAAAATGACAAATCTCCCATGGATGTTGAATGTAGTCCTATGAATGATCTTGTGGCTATGATAGATGTTATCCCTCATAAGGGAAATACTAATAAATCTCTTGATATTACCTTTTCTGATAAAGATATATTACCAAAAATTCTTGATGGTCCTCTCTACATAGCTGGAAGAATCTATGATAAACCCACTAATGGGATACTAATATATCCAGCTTGTGGTGAAAAAATGATCATAGAGTTCTTGGTATTACATAATTTATATCAAGATGAATATGATAAACCAACTACATGGATAAAAAATCATAACAATTTTTCTTGCCCTATGATTGGATTGATTGTGATACCTTTACAAATAGGACTAAAAACACTTGATGTGGATTTTCTATTATTTTGCAATCTAACCAATTTCGTTTACACCTAGGCCATCCTTGGCTTCACGCAATGAAAGCGGTCTCATCATTCATTCATAAGTGTTTAAAGTTTTCACATGACAATGAAGTTTTTACTGTCCATCATAGCTGATTCAATCCTTTATCATCCAAAGGTAACTTTTCTCTAGAAGCGTTTTGGCCTAAACTGATTGAACCTATCACACCTAGAAAGGACTTCTTTTTCATCACATACCAAAAGTTTAAAGTGAAAATGATTACTGAGTTGTCTCTTTTTTTCCTCATCCACTTTTGAATCCATTGTAATATATGAAACCATGCTTGAAACTCCCTCAAACAATAATCAACCTTTACCCACTTTGTCACATCTTGATTCTTCAACCCCTTCATCTAAACAACCTAGAGAGGTTGAGAATAGCCCAACTTTTCAACCTCACCTTAAACAAGTTTATAAAGTTAAGGAGAGAGAGATTGATCCACCTCCTTTTGAAATGAAAGAGCCTCAAGTTGATCAATCCATCTTGACACCACAACAAATTATAAATAGAATTAGACAAAATCAAGCTACTAGAGAGTGTCAACGACACCATTATTTTCTCGCTAGACAATTGAAAGTTGAAAGAAACAAAGAAAATCAACCTCCTCCCTTGATAGAAGTAGTTCCTAATACTCCCCCTAACATACCATATGAAACTCCATCTCCTTCATCCCAACAACTTGAACCTACCCCACAAAAACCTTTATTGATCCATCCCTCTTTGGAGATCACTCTTCATCCTCCTATAGTCATGAATCTTGATGAAGATGATGACGAAGAGGTAGTTAAAATTGATGAGGGGGTGAATACCAATTTGAATGCTTTCTTTTCCTCTTCCATGAGCCTAGATGAAAAATATCTTATTCCAAGTGTACAACCTAGTGACTCTTAGCTTGGCACTTACAATTCCACCATTAGATAGTCAACTTCCTTTACAGTTTGATGATCATGATTGGGAGGTGGATGACCTATTAGATGGTTGATTTTCCTTAGCCTCATTAGCTTATTTATTCACTTAATTTTGTACATTCTTTTTCATGTGTGTACTTTGTTTCCCCATATTGTGAGTTCAATGTTCTTCTTTCTCTTTGTACACTTCTTCTATTTGTATCTCTATTGTTCTATATGTTGCAAATTGTCTTTTTCCTTTTTTTTTTGTATTTTTCCCTTGGGGATGACACAAAATGTAGAGACACCCTTAGTCTCTTCCATGTTGACCCAAATGTTCCTTGTCTTTTTCTTTTTCTTTTTTGTTGATCCTTTTGGGATGACACAAAGCTTAGAGACACCCTTAGTCTCTTCCATGTTGACCCAAATGGTCCTTCTATTTTTCTTTTTGTTTTGTGTTTGTCCTTTTGGGGTGACACAAAGTGTAGAGATACCCTTAGTCTCTTCCATGTTGACCCAAATGGTCCTTGTATTTTTCCTTTTTGTTTTTTGTTGATCCTTTGGGGATGACAGAAAGCATAGAGATGCCCTTAGTCTCTTCCATGTTGACCAATAAGGTCTCTTTTTCTTTTCTTTTTTCTTTTTTCTTTCTTTTTCATTTTGGGGATGAAGCAAGGCATTGAGACTGAAATGTCTCCTTCATGTTGATACAAAAGCCTTTTTCATTTTTCTTTCATTTTTTCACTTTTGTTTTCCTTTTGGGGACGGTGCAAGGCATTGAGACCACAATGTCTCTTCCATGTTGACCCAAAATGAATATTTATTTTTCCTTTTGTTTTAACTCTCTCTATGTCATTCTTCTCATTCTATTTCTTTGAGGGATGATGATAGTTCTGTACTCTTTCATAAACACATCAGAACACAAAAAATACTAACCCAAAATACATAGATCCCTTATGTGTTTTGGTGTGTTTTCTTTTCTGGGGGGAAAATCCCTTTCATTTTACTTTCTTTTCATTTTTCCATGAAATGATGAAGCCTGAATTTGAAACATATGACTTGGCATAGAGATTTCTTAGTTGGGGGGTATACAACACCATATTTCACTTTGCGCTCTTTGCATAGCCTTGTCATTTATATGTTGTGTTCATTACTTTGTGGATGACATTGGGTATGATGTCCTTCATAAGTATGATCTTTCTTAGCATGTTATATTCCTCTTAGTGGTTTGATGCAACACATTGCATCCCCTAAGTTGTGAATATACTATTATTTGATTAGTCCTCTCTTTGAGACATAAGATACAATGTTCCCTAAGTTATTGACCTTAGATAAACTAAACAAGACTCGAACAAAATTTTACATTTTTACATTTACATCCATTACACTTTTTCACTTGGCCACCTTGCATAACACAACTTGCATGGCTATTGTGTCATTTTATTTTTTTCATGAGTTATAAGCATATGGAGTTTTTCTTATCTCATGAAATTTTTAAATCAACATTTACATTTGCATTTCCTTTTTGTGGCACCTTGTTAAAGTTATCAGGGAATATAACTTTGGCATGTTTTAGTGGGAAGCCCAAATAGCGGCATGAATTTTCCATGTAGCCACTTTTGTCTTTTTGAGTGCATGCCAACTAGCATATGTATCTCTTTTTTTTTGGCCCTTCTCAACCCATGGATGATCCAAAAATTATTGGGCTTACAGTGATTACACATCTTCTCTTTTTTCCTAGATTTGATTCATAAACATGTTGGATTGATGATCAAAGCTTAATTTAATGTATTAACACTTGTGTATTCCTTTGTTATTATGTTTGATTTGCCATGGGATTTTCATCATGGGGGCTTGATCATCCCTCTTATTTGTTGTTATTCCATCTTTATAATGTAAGTGCATTTGAACCCTTCCTCCTTTTCATGTTCATGGCTACTTTAGTGTGAATCTGAAGCAAGTTCTTCCTCTCACTAAAGTGGGGGCTAAATGTCCCATAGAAAAATGGCCCCTTGTCATTGTCATAGCCTTTTGGGTCTTTTTTCATCATTTTTTACATGTTTTGTCTTAATTTTATGTTGCAACATAGCTTGAACATACTTATTTTGAATGCTAATATTAAATATTGAAGTCTTGTGAATGTCCTGTGAAGTGTTGTAAAAAATTCCTACATTATTCTAGACCCTATTTAATACAATTCACCTAAAAATCATCATTTGACAGATCAACAAGTCCTATTTTAAAGTGTTGTGAAGTCTTGTAATCAAGATTAATGCCATTCTAGGCATTTTCCCCTTATTTACACTTTTTTTATGTCTTGTTGGACCTTCTTATGCAATCATAAGGTTGATTTAAGTGTATTTTCGAATGATACACTAAAACATAACATTTAATTCTATTTAATTCCTGACACCTTGATACACCTTCAAGGTGGGACCCATTCAACATGGGTGGCAAATGAGTCCACCTTGACACATTTATTCAAATTTACACTTGATGTCGACCTATGATTATGTATACTCAGGTACTAATACATGTGAATTGTATAAATAAGCTAATTTTACCTCATTTTAACATATTTGAGCATCCAAGAATAACATATCCAAGTATCCATCAAGCATCTCTAAGCATTCATTATCACATTTTTTCAAGTATTTTGCAATAGATCATTAAGAAATCATTGAAGCATCTTGGAGTAGCCATTGACATTGATTTAGAATTACATCTTCAAGGGTTTTGTGGTAAGTTGTAGTACTTTATGTTATTCATTTATCCTTTCCCTTGAATTTCAATTATTTTCAATGGGTTTGAGTGCCAAAGTGGGGTTTGACCAAGGTAGACCACTTTTTGCATGTGTTATTTTGTAGATTTAACAAGTTTAAAAGATGTTGAAAAGTGGAATCAAGTAATTGAACCCTTCAAGACATTACATCATATTTTCTTGTCTTTTGAGTGCTTTCTATCTATTTCCTACAGGATTTGACCTTAGTAATCTGACATTCAAGATTTGATAGATCTGATGCTGTAGAGTTGCTGACTGGACTTTCTAGAATCTAGGATTGGAATGATTTGCTACCCTTGTCGAATGAGTGCACCTTGATATCAAAAATCAAGATTTTTTCAAATTCTGGATCACAATAGAGAGAAACTAGTTTATGGGAAAATTCACCTATAGGTGGACTAATTCGCCACCCTTGGCAAATGAGTCCCATAGTGAATTTTTTCTGACTTCAATTTTCCTTCTAGACACTTCAACAGCTTCACTTCAAGTCCAAGTGCACTCAAATTCAACTTAGTACATACCGTTTTGTAGTATTTCTTGTTCAATTTTTGTGTTATTTTCATCACACTATGTTTTCCAGCATTACATAAAAACTAGTTTTGCATTTATTTAGTTTAGTTTCAATTCATCTCTTGCATTTAGTTAGGATCATTTAGGCACTACATGATTGTACATTTCGTATTTTGAATGAATTTGTAGATTTTTTGCTCCAATCTCTCTCCTTTTAAGTGAAAAACCTATAAAGTGTTAGAGGGATCCTTGAGTGCCAAAACCCCATGGTTCAATTCTAAAAAAATAACCAACATGAACCATATTCCCAAGGTGGCATATAAGTCCCAAATCACTAAATATGGGGCATACAATCCAAAAACATTAATTTATGATTGGTCATTACATATGTGTTGAGATTATCCTTGGAAAGATACATTAAATGAGGCTTGTGGATGCAAATAGGGCTAGATAAGGAATAAAGAAGCCTAATTTATTATTGAAAACCCTATATATATTAGTGTGAAAGTGCAAGTAAGCACTTTACAACATCCTAAATAAGGAAAAATTAGGTTCATTTAGTTCACAAGGGCCCAAACAAGTGTGAAAATGTAACATATGACATTTTTTTGACACTACAAATTTAAATCAATGCTTAAGTGTATTTACACCTTTGGAAAACTATAATGCCTGGAGCATGATTTTTCCATTGTCTAATTATTAATTGTTCAAAAATTACTCTACACAAATCCTTATCTGAGACCACCTTTTTATGGTGGTATGCCCTATAATACTCCTACTTGCTAAGTGCATGGAATACTATCCTTACTATGCCTTGAGGTTTGAGATGTTATACCTTGACTATAATTATTACTTGGTTACTGTATCTAAGGGTTATTTTTGAGATTAATGTATTAGCAATGAATAGATCAATAATATAAACCTAAAGAAGTTATGAAGCACAAAGAAAGCAAATAATAGTGAAACGATTATACCAGATATTTGCGAAGCTTCCATGAATGACCTCCATAGCACCTTCTAGTTTGCAGCATATGATTGATGTCCTCAGATCGAATGTGTGAGCAATTTGACTATGCCATTGTCCTATGCAAATTTTGAAGGATTTAAGTAGAATTATGCCTATGCCTATGACATTGAAAAATGACTAAATGATAAATGACTATAATGCCTCTCATAGATCCAAGAGTCCCTCATTGTGAACAAAATTGACATTTTATAGAAAACACAATTTTGAATGGACGAACAAGATTGAATTTTGATAGAAACTTAAAATCAGAGGCCAAGATTAAATCTGACCATCCCTAATTAGGGTTAGGGGAAAATCCTTAAATGATTGGTCAAGATGACATATGAGAAAATCAGATCAGTGGTGGAGAAAAGATGAGATAATTAATTTTAAAAATAAAGATTTTTAAAATTAAAATGATAAGATATCCCACCTTGTGAGATTTAAAAAAATAAAAAAGATAAAAGGTGGAAAGTCCACTTTTGAATTACATAATGGTTTAATTCATAAATGGGATAAATAAATAAGTTAGTGGGAATAATAAATAAGTTAGTGGGAATAATATAAATTATTTAATTCATGGTGGAATGTTCACTTATGAATTAAAAAATGGTTTAATTCATAAATGGGATAAATAAATGAGTTAGTGGGAATAATATAAACTATTTAATTCATGGTGGAATGTTCACTTTTGAATTAAAGAATGGTTTAATTCATAAATGGGATAAATAAATAAGTTAGTGGGAATAATATAAATTATTTAATTCATGGTGGAATGTTCACTTATGAATTAAATAATGGTTTAATTCATAAATGGGATAAATAAATAAGTTTATTTTATTTTTTGGAAGGAAGCTACCATTTTGAATTAAATCAACTCAAAATATGGATTTTGTGAGACAATAAATAATCTTTTTCAGATTATTTACCAAAATGGACCATTAGTTAAGAATGTGATGACATTCTAAATAATTTCATTTATTTAAAATGAGAGGATTATTAATTCAAACAATTACATAATTAAACATTAATTATTCAATTTAGAAGATATGGTTAAGAATTAATGAATTAAGGTAATTAAACAAATTATGAAATTTATTTAATTAAAGGAAGACTTTACACAATTAAAGACGTATTGAATAAATAAATAAAATTTATTTATTTAATAATCCTAAAGAATAAAAGAACATGAAATAATTAAACAATGATGAATTATTTAATTAATAGTCGAACGTGGACCAAGGACATAATTAAATGTCATAATTATGCTAGGATGAAAGTGGTACAAATAGAACTTGCAGGCCTAGGTCATTTTCAAGTGTCTACATTTTGCCCCTCTTTGTCATAATGTCACTTGTCACATTGTGACAAAGAAAATAAGTCAAAGCCATGCCCCAGTGAAGGTATAGAGTATTAATACCCCCTTGGGAAATTTTTCAAATTTTGGGTCGGCCATAGGAAAATTTGGAAAGGGTCCCGAATAGTCAATTTGATGACTATAAAAATGATGGCGCAATCGGTTTTAGATTCTGACATGTTTAAAACGGACAACGGGATAGTCAAATGAGCGTCCAGTACTAACCTAGTTGACTTATGTCATTTTGACTTATGTTTAAAATGGTCAAATGAGCATCCAGTACTAACCTAGTTGACTTATGTCATTTTGACTTCTATAAATAGGTTGACAAAGGGGTAAAAGTTAATTCATTCCTACTATTCACTTTGTAAATTTTGAGAGCTCAGAGCGAAAAGTAGTGCAGCAAGGATGGTGATTTCAATGACAGAGCACCATGGTGAGATCATGCGAAATTTCAGACAACCAGAGGGCTTAGAGCCAACGGTATGTACCCCTATCCTCTATAATTTTTTCATTTTACATGCCAAATGTAGCTTTCTATGGGAAACAACGAATGTGTTACGACACATATACATTCATGTAAGTCACATTTTCCTTTGCATTCACCGCATTTGATGGGTTGCAAATGACATGTTAAATTAGGGGAACCCGAGGTTTTGTGCGGCATTTGTCAAAAATTGTGATGCATTCGCATTTTTGAGTCGCATTTGCATGTTTGAATGTCGCAATCGTTAAGTTACGATGCAATTGATGAATTGTGCAATGCATTTGAGTGGAACGATGCAAGTGTCAAATATCATGACACATTCATTCTGATGCAATGCATTTGTGAGACCAAGTGACGTAATTGCCATTTTGTGATGCATTTGATGTACAGAATGACACATTCGATATTTTGAGATGCAATTGCTTCAGTGCGACACATTTGACTTTGACTTTGACTATGGCTAACTTTGACGTTTGTGAAACTTTTACTACTTTTGATGATACTGACAATTGGCTAAAGGTACTAACACATTGTCTGGTTTGTGCAGAGACAGCTTGCCTCAATATACATAGGAGAGAGCAGGCTGATGACATTTTAGTTTGCTGACCAGCTGATGCCGAGGGAGCGATGATGACTAATGTCGCTAGGTCTTTTCTATGTCACCTATATGCCGGCCATTAGGGCAAATAGGGGATTGTTGACTATGTTGTGAGATTGGTGGCATTGTAAGACCTATTCCTTCCACCTGTTGACAAGTGAGGCTACTATCACGCTTGAGGACATTTACCGCATCCTACGAGTGCCCATCTGAGGGGAGTGTATCATCTATGACCCTCATCATGGTGAGCAGACATTTTGAGCATACTACCCAGATGAGGGTGCAGGACTCAGAATCCAGGGATACGAGATCCGGTGGGAGTTTATGGCTAAGCATTATGCTTGTTTTGATTCATTTTTAGCGATATTGATTGGAAGTATTTTTATTCTTGATCGTTGGGGACATGTATTCCGTATTGGCTAGGGACACATCTTGGTTAGGATGAGACGGGATAGGAAAATTTATGCCTGAGGTCCTTGTTTACTAAGGACACTCTACCACCAGCTGCACGAGGTTTTTTATTGGAGAGCCAAGAGTATCTTGTGTAGTACGACATTGATGATGATATGGGCTTGAGAGCATATTGCTATATTTCACCCACTGATTGAGAGACCACAATTGGCAGAGGGGATGTCCTATGCCTACTACTATGCAGTTGCCATATAGCAGACATGGATGGGCAAGATAGGTTGGTGGCGGCATCGAATTGACATGATTGTGCCCTTTATTTGGAGGCCATACAGAGATTGCAAGTAGTGGGATGATGAGGTGGATCATCTGAGTCTATGCAGATAGTATCGGTATTTGTTTAGCAGGACTGTGTAGAGCCAGTTGATCATTGAGATGTATTTGCTGCAGTGTGTCCTTAGACAGTTTGGAGAGCAGCAGGGTGTACCTGTAGGGATAGTTGAGTACGCACGGTCCTCCAGAGAGTATGCTTGGGGGCCAACCATTATAGTAGCCTTCGCTGAGTAGTAGATTGATGGGCTAGGAGCCTAGCCATGGGGATGGAGGGGTGGGATAGTCGATCCAAGGACCACAACAAACTATGACTTATGGTGGCAAGAACATAGACTAGTGCCATTGACGGATCCTGACGGGCCAACACCTGTAGATAGGCAGTTAGTGATGCCTCATGTGCCGAGGGTTAGGCGGGGAGGTAGAGGTGGTGACAGGGGTAGAGGTGGTGAGAGGGGTAGAGGCCGGGGGAGAGATGGAGGTAGGGATGGAGGTAGGGATAGAGGCAAGGGGAGAGATGGAGGTTGAGATGGAGGCAAGGGTGGAGATGGAAGCATAGATAGAGGCAGGGGTGGAGATGACCAAGATGATGAAGATGATGGAGGAGATGGCTGGAGGCAGAGGAGAGATGGTCAGAGATAGGACCGGAGAGTGCACCCATGTGTGGTGAGGGTAGCATTATATGTTATCCCTGAGGAGGCCGAGGAGGGGGAGAGAGAGGAGGAGGAGGAGCTGAGGCAAGAGGGAGAGGGTGAGGAGAGGAAGGAAGAGAGGGAGAGAGAGGAGGATGTGGAGGTGGCAGAGGCCAGAGTAGAGGACGTGGAGGTGGTAGAGGGCAGAGGGGAGGATGTGGAGGTAGCGGAGGCTAGAGGGGAGGATGTGGAGGTGGTGAAGGTCAGAGAGGAGGATGTGGGAGAGGATGATGATGATGGTGATGATGCTATGGATGAGGCCGAGTGACTCCTCCAATGGCAAATGGTGGAGGGCGAGGAGGAGATACCTTCCAGTTCAACATTTCCTCCTCATGCCATGACAGACCAACGAGTGGCTGATCATTAGAGGAGATTGGATGAGAGCACCACGTAGGTTTGATCAGTACAGTCAACACTACAGGTGGCCCAGGTAGAGCAGGATCAGGCAGTGATCCGTCAGTAGGACTCAGCTCAACAGTGTGTCGAGTTTACCACATTATGTACAGGGCCCTCAAGGGATATGGCTCGTGAGCTAGCCAAGGCGAGCGCGAGGTTGGGTGACTACAGGACTCTTTATGAGCAGGTAGTGCCTCCTGAGCAACAAGAACCTACATTGTCATGGTCACAGACGCGGACAAGCAGTGAACACCAATTAGGGAGTGTGAATAGTAGCAAGAGCCACACGAGTGAAGGAGGGTCTACCTTGACTGGACACATATCAGGGTACAAGTCCCACCATTCATGCAAGCACGCCTCAAGTCACCAGTCTAGCTATAGTCATGGGTCTACTGGTTCAGTGTAGAGGTTAGGATAGGGGGAGCCACCAGTGGTAGATCCTTCTACTTCTTAGCGTCAGGCCGCAGTGACATCACTTATGCCACCAGTGTCAATTCCACCAGTGCATAGACGAAGGTTCCCACAAGTCTACCCCTCACTTCATTGCCTGTTATAGGGCTTCCACTGACACACTCTTCACCATGAGGGGATGATGAGAGTCTACCCTAGGGGCATTTTTTTTATTTTGACACATTCATGTATATATGATTGAGCCTGCGAGCTTTATTTTTGGGATATCTCTTGACTTTATCTTGTGACATTGTACATTTTTTAGATGATATTATATGATGATGTAGTTTTGATGTGGCCTATATATGTTTTATGTGATGCTCTTTGATTTATGCATTATGATATGTATGATGTATGATGTTGACTTATGATGTATTATTTGTGTCCTATGATGCTTACTTATGATATGATACGATGATGATGCCATGCTTATTTATATGTTATGTTGATTTTGTGATGCTGGCAATAATGATATGCAAAATGTATTTATTTAAATGGATGTCCTGCAAATGTGAACATAATATGCAATGAAATGTTATATGATTTAATGTTATGGATAATGTATGTATGAACCTAATGCAATGCTTATATGATCATGTTTGCACTTGTAATTTTGTATGTCAGAGGATATCATCATGAGATGGATGAGAGAAGATAACCAGATTGACAAGAGAAGATGACCAAACTAACGAGAGAAGATGACCATACCAAAGGAGATGCATGTTACTTCCTAGCCCAAATCCTTCAAAACTTTACCATAGGACTTTAATATTTATTGCTCTTAATCATCATTGGGCAGACTATTGTGATG
Organism: Sequoia sempervirens; assembly: GCA_007258455.2. Taxonomy (NCBI): domain Eukaryota; kingdom Viridiplantae; phylum Streptophyta; class Pinopsida; order Cupressales; family Cupressaceae; genus Sequoia; species Sequoia sempervirens. The sequence goes on along the minus strand of VDFB02270651.1, from coordinate 482,694,287 downwards.
ACCAAAAAAAACCATGATATGACATAGATCAAGGTGTGCAAGGTCATATCATCACCTAAGACAAGCAGTCATAGAAAGGATGATCATGACTCAAACTAAGAGTACAATGGCCCCAATCTTTTTGTCATAATCAACCACAAGCTGAAAAAGACAAGTAGGAAAAATCATGAAACGTTGTTACTTCTCTAAATCTTGTTTCTAGGACATCCTTGAGAAACTATCAACATGATTGTCAAAATACAAAATAAAGCCATCATCATGATACGTCACTGTTTTTCTAAATCCCTAAATCAGGATCTCGATGAGAAACTAGTAATCATGCGTGTCAAGAGTCAAGACAAACATCATGATACATCGTTGCTTCTCTAAATCCTATTGTTGGGATCTCGTTGAAAAACTAGTAACATGATAAAAAGCCAAAAGACAAGATAAGATAATCATGATACGCTGCTGCTTTTCTAAACCCTATTGGCAGGATCTCATTGAAAAGCTAGTACCATAATGAAAGCCAAAAGACAAGTTCCAAGTTTTTTCCAAGTGCGTCTAAATATCTATTTGTCTGATGTCAAGATGTCAGGTTTGATGATGTCTAGATGCTAGATTGTCAAAGTTTTGATGATGTCTGGATGGAAAATATCAAAAATTGCCTAATTCAGGAAAGACACATCCTGAAGAATGTTGTCATGGAGAGGGTTTGATCCATAAAATTTAGAAGGGGTCTCTCAAAAATGATGATGATGCCTAGGAAGGACACATCTTAAGGTGTAAATGAAATTGTCTACTCTTTAGAAGGCACATATGAAGAATATTGATATCAAGAGGAGTAATACTTATGTGTCAAGAGGATCCCTCAAAATGTTGATTGATAGTGACGATGCCTAGGAAGGACACATCCTAAGGCATAAATGATAGAGTCTGCTCTTCAAAAGGACACATCTGAAGAATACTGATGTCAAGAGGAGTGATCCTTAGATGTTAAGAGGATCCCTCAAAACATTGATTGACAGTGACGATGCCTAGGAAGGACACATCCTAAGGCATGAATGACTGAGGTTATCTTTCAGAAGGACACATCTACAGAATAACCAAGAATTGACAGTTTGACCAACTATGATCATTTGATTTGGTTTTAATCAAGTTTGACATGTATTTGATTATATGTTGATATTGTTGTGATGATGAGATTGACATGCTGATGAGATTGTCATATTGAAATAAATGATTGCATTAATTTTCTTTTAGGAGTTTTACCTGTTTGGGAATGATTTGCTTTATCTTGAAGACCTTTTGATGTGCGTGCTAGTGTGATGTCATGAACCCTAATGGACTGACCTAGTGTGGCCTTGGGGGCTCATCGATAGATGGTGTTGCCTATGTCATGCACTCAGAGACCTCATAGTTCGACATGACCAATGACTTTGTCTTGATGACCAAAGATTACATCATGATTTTATTTTGACAAACCTACAAGGGAAAACTTAATGTCTCAGGAACTCAAAAATAACGAGCCTTTCTTACATAGCAAATGCGCAAAGACAACGTAGTTCAGACAATGACATGGACTAACTGACATGACTGACTTTGACTCCATTTTTAGGATTTTGACATTGATTTGGATGTTTTTGTGTTTTTGTCATGTTTTGATTTCTTTGGATTTCTTTAGGAGATTTTTCAATTCTTAGGCCTTTCTTCTAGACATTTTGCGATGTTTTTGGTCTTTCTTCAGGACTTTTTGAGATGTTTTTGGTCTTTCTTCAAGAAATTTTTCCAATTTTTTCTGAAACCATGTGTGTCATCCACTGCAATTACATGATAAACATTTGGCCCCCAATCAGGTCCAAGACAGCCAAGTTGAAGGGATATGAAAGGGATGTACCTAGAGTACCAAATAAATAGTATAGAGGACTTGATGTCAACCGTTATCAACCATGAAGGGAAGGGTAATATTGTGGTGGCGATTTGTGTGATAATGGTGGGAGATACCTTTCATCCTAGGCCAAGGAAGATGAAGTGATAGTAGATGGCAGAGCAATGATTGATTATGCATGGCACCTGTTTGCAAGTTTTTCACCATCGTACTTATCCAAAGTGCCTATTTTCCAGGTTCTCACTATTGGATGAATCATTTTTCTTTACTATTTTCGTCATTTTTCATTTTTTTTGTATTTTATGGTTTTCAACTCGATCTCCTAATGCTATGCATATAATTTTTGGATATGTAGACCATTAATAGGCTCTGTCAGTTGCTCTCCATCTGGAGTAGCCAATTGATATGCTCCAAAACCAAAAGTAGATATGATAACGTAAGGACCCAACCAGTTTGGTTCAAAATTTCTCAGCTCTTCTCTATCAGCTTGGTTTTTAGGGTTTTGCGTGAGAACTAAGTCGCCAATGTAAAATTTCCTAACCATAACCTTCTTGTTGTAATTACAAGAGAGACAATTTTGATATTCTTGTAGATGGTTTAGGGAATTTTTTCTTCTTTCTTCTAACATTTCCAGCTCGTGCAGGTGTGATTGTCTATATTCTTTGTCATCTGTTAGACCCTTTAGGGAGACTCGTAAAGAAGGAATTACAACCTCAATGGGAAAGATAGCCTCAGCCCCAAAGACTAGGGCAAATCAAGTAGCTCCTGTAGGTGTATGAATGCTTGTGTGGTAAGCCCACAGAGTAGGGTTGAATTGGATATGCCAATCACGGCTAGCGTCATTGACAGTATTCTTGAGGATTTTGATAATCATTTTATTTGATGCCTCAGCTTGACTATTTCCTTATGGGTAATATGGAGATGAAAAATGATGTTGGATATGAAATCACTCACATAACTCTCGAACGTCTTGGTTTTTAAACGGACATCCATTATCAGTGATGATGGATTATGGAAGGCCATATCAGAAAATGATGTAGTTAAGGATGAACTTAGATATTTGCTTGTTGGTTATGTATGTCAGAGGGATGGCCTCGATCCACGTCATAAAATACTCAGTGGTAGTGATGATGAATTTATGGCCATTAGATGAGGTTAGATGAATCTTACCCATGAGGTCGAGTCCTCATTGAGCAAAAGGCCAAGGAGAAGTGATCGGGTGAAGTTCCTGTGCTGGAGCATGGATCAAATCACTATGAATCTGACATTTGTGACAAGTCCTGACATATTCTATTGTATCCCTTTCAATGGTCAGCCAATAGTACCCAAGTCTGGTTACTTTCTTGGCTAGAGTAGAACCACTCGAATGAGACCTACATATACCATCATGTACTTCGCACAAGGTTGTACTTGCTTCATTGGTGTCAAGACATCTAAGGAGGGTGTCATCAAAGCTACGGTAGTAAAGGTTGTCACTTACGATGGAATACCTTGTGGCTTTTCGGATAAAAGACTTCCTTTGGTTATTGGACAGGTTTAGTGAAAGGGTTTGAGACTTAAGGTAGTCATAAATATCCTATACCAGGGAGAGTCAGGACCAAAAATTTCATAGACCATCTCAAACTCTAGAATGTCATAGGTGGGGACCATCAGTTGTTCTATTAGGAATTATAGCTGAGGCGTGTTTCTTGGTATGTCGAGTAGGGAGCCTATTGTAGCCATTGCATTTGCTTCCTTTTTTTGTGCTCTCAAAATTTGTTCAAAAGTTACCATATGAAAGTACATTTAGAAACTATCCACCATCCATTTGTAGGGCATCAACTTATCATCTTTTGTGTCATAGTCATCATTAACCTGGTTGATGATGAGTTGAGAATCCTCATAGACATGTAGTGCTTTGATTTTCCATTTTATTGCCATTTTTAGTCTTGTAACTAGTGCTTCATATTCCACCACATTGTTGGTGCATGGGATGGAAATGCGGAAAGACTTAAGAATGGAATCTCCTTGAGGGGTGATGAATAGGATTCTTGCTCCCGAGCCATGATTTTTGTGTAATCCATCAAAATAGAGTCGCCAAGGTGCCTTTGGTTCTGTATGGAATATCAACTCATCTGGAAAATCCACCACTAACGGGTGATCACTTTGTAAGGGTGTGTCTGCTAGCTGGTCTGCTATGACTTGTCCTTTTATTGCCTTTCTTTCTACATATTGAATGTCATATTCACTTAGAATCATAACCCATTTTTCTAGACATCCTATTAATGTTGCTTGACTTAATAGATATTTGAGAGGGTCAATCTTTGCTACCAGTTGTGTTTGATGACTTAACATATAATTTCTTAGCTTCTGTGCTACAAAGACCACAACTAGACAAGCTCATTAAATTGGTGTGTAGTTCAATTCATATCCGACCAATGTCCAACTGATATAATATATAGCTCTTTCTTTGTCCTCGTGGTCATTATGTACTAACAATGCCCCCAGTACTGAAGTAGTGGTAGAAATGTATAGGATCAATGGTTTCCTATGAATGGACAGCATGAGAAATGGTGGTGACAATAAGTAATCTTTTATGTGTTGAAACACTTCTTGGAATTTATCTATCCACACAAAGGGGATACCCTTGTGTAGGAGATATTGGAATGGTTAACATTTATTGGCCAATTAGGCTATGAAGCACCAAATGGATTGTACTTTTCCTTGTAGGGTTCTGAACTCACTGATTCCTCTAGGTGGGGCCATGTCTATGATGGCTTTTACTTTCACTGGATCGACCTCAATGCCTCGTTGAGACACTATATCCCCAACAGTTTCTCAGATGTGACACCGAAGACACATTTCTTAGGATTCAGTTTGACCTTATATTCTTCTAGCCTCTTGAAGATTGTATCTAACACCTTCAGATTATCTTTCCTTGTTAGTGATTTGGCTAAAAGTTCATCCACATAATCTTCCATTATTTTATGCATCATGCCATGAAATATTGTGGTCATTGCTCTTTGTTATGTACCACCTACATTTTTGAGAGAAAATGGCATGACATTCCAACAGTATGTTCCCCAAGTACAAGTGAATGTTATTTTATGTTGGTCTTCAAGGGCAATGCGAATCTGATTATAGCCAGAGAAGCCATCCATGAGGGAGAGCATCTCGCATCCTACTGTGAGGTCAACTATGATATCAATATTTGGTAAAGGAAAGTCATCTTTTGGGTGGGCCTTATTCAGGTCTCTAAAATCTGTACAAACATGAATCATTCCATTTGGCTTTGTTACTAGCACCAGGTTAGATATTCATTCGATATAATCAATAGACCGTATGAATCCCACATCTAGAAGTTTCTTCAACTCATCCTTGACTAATAGAGCGACCTGAGGATGCATTTTGCACAACTTCTGTTTGACTAGTTTAGCATTAGGAAATAATGGTAAATGTTATAAAACCAGTTCTGGATCTAGTCTTGGCATATTGACATAGGACAATGCAAAGTTGATTTTATGTTCTACAAAGAAGTTATGAAATTTTGATCTCTCTTCTTCAGTCAGTGGAGCAACAAAAAGGACCATTTTAGGATCTTTTGCAGTGGCTATATTGTCTTCTATAGTGTCTTCGATAAGCATAGTTGATTTATCTTGTTGCACAGGAAGAAAGTCCACTCCTCCATCTTTGGGCACCCCAGAGAGGTTTTCACTAGCAGATATGTCCTTTGTTTTTACTATTTTTTCATCAAAAGGTACCTTTCGGTTTTCACCTAAAGATGTTTCATTTTTTATTTTATTTTATTTTTGCTTTTGCAACTGGAGAACAGATCAGTCTCACCAAAGTATGTCGTGCAATCTAAATCGATGGAAAATCCTAACTTATGATCACCATTGGGCATGTCCTCACATAATACCATAAATTCTGCAATTTTCTCATTATTCTAAAATGTATCCAGGATTGGCGGCCTTTGTTGGTCCGAATCAACTAACTGGGGATAAACTAGGGAAATGCCATCATCCTTGTTGGTGAATTGAGGGAAGGATGTGGAAAGCATGTAGATAGATTCAGTGATGTTGTAAATGAGATTATCATCATCCCACTCGACATCAAAATCTATCCAATAAATTCCCCTTCACTAGTCTCATATTCATTGGAAAAATAAGGGTTGAAGGACTTGGATTCTTGGTTGTCAGTGCCGTCAAGTATTTTAGATGGATTGGACTAGAGGGATTCAAATGGTGGGTCTTGTATGTCATGGGGAGTGGTAGAGGGAAATTGACTATTTGGTTCCTGTTCAATTTTAAATGTTTGCTAGAATCTTTGTTTAGAGGTCAGTTCCCCTGCTTCGACAAACAAATCATCAAGGCAACAGTCACTTAAGGATCATTTTGAGTCAACTTCCCACTCTTGGGAGTCAGTTTTGGTGAGGGTTTCCTTAGTGGTCTTGACACTTTCCGACACATGTACTTGCTCACTTGAAAGTCCAATGGTACGTCGATCATCATTATTGGGCAATACGAACCCTAGTCCAAGATACTTGGGAATTTGGAAAGGTTTTATGGGTTCTCTTTGTCCAACTTTATTTTTGCCTAGGCCACTAGTACTGTCATAGCCTTTAGCCTTCATTATGTCATAACCCTTGCCATGTTTTTGAACTAGTAATGGAGGTAGTGTGACAATATCCTTATAGATCCATCCTATTATATCAGCAAGGTCCTTGTTACTCATATCTCCCCATTTGATAAAAAATATTTTTGGTGGAACCTTGAAATTTTCCTTGACTTCCATTCTGAAACATGGCTGACCATATTCCTTTGGAGGCTTGAGTATTGTTGTTATGCTATATGTTGTGTGTAGTTTGAACTCCCCATATCCAAGGTCTTGGATCTTGACAGTGGATTCAGCCTTAGGGTTTGCGGGAGGTGGTGATGTAGTTGAAGACGTGGGTGGAGTAGATGTGGAAAATGATATGAGTGTGGATGGGTCAATGTATTTGGATGACAAGGAGCCAGGTACTTCTTGGTTAATAGGAACTCGATTTTCAGAAATAACCCTTAGGTTGGTACAATATTGGAAAGGGTCGGGGTCTCCATATATGGTTATTTTTGTGTCATAAAATGGAAACTTTAGGCATTGGTGATATGTGGATGGAATGAATTTTAAGGTATGAATCCATGGAGGACCAAGCAAGATGTTATATGGTAGTTCTAAATCTAGGACTTGGCATGTTGTGTCCACAATGACTGGTCCCACTCTGATGGGGAGAGAGATAACACCGCATGAAGAGCATTCTTCATCATCATATGATTTGATCACTATACTCTTTGTTGGGTCTATGCATGCCTTAGAGAATCCTAGATCCTTAACCAATTTAAGGGAACATATGTTCAATCCTTCTCTACCATCTACTAAAACCCGTCTAACTTTGTGCTTGTGGACAAAAGTTTCTATGTGCAATGCATTGTTGTGGTTGGTCTTGGGTGATGAGTAGTCTTGATCCGAGAAGGTGACATGATGAGGCATGGTGAGGTATCCCTCAAACTGATTGACATCAATGTCCTTGGGGACTGACGACTCTTATAGGGTTTTATCTAGTATATCCTTGTGTGCGGGAGAGATACAAAGCAACTCTAGTATAGAGATTTGCACGGTAGTTTTGTCCAATAGGTTGATAAGGTTGAACTAAATTTTGGGTTGCCCTTGCTTTGTGGCCGAGACAAGTTTTGGTTGTTTAGCAGATGGGCCAGGTATGGTGATTTTGGGTTGTCTAGTGGGAGGTGAACTAGCTATGGTGACCTTTCCATTGCAAGTAGTAGCATTACATTGAGGTGCTCTCTTGACCATAATGGTATTAATGTATTCATCATTGGTTCGGACCCTACTTATAATAGGTCCGCCAGAATAGTCATACATGGTTCAGGTGAAATTGGCATGATTATTATTTATCTTTAGACCTAACGTGGAAACATTATGAGAACCATGGTCCTACAGTGGATTCTTGTGGATAGCATGATCTGAATTGGAGGCAAATTGTGATCCACTTATCTCAATGATGTGACTTTCGATAAGATCTTGTATTAAGTTTTTCAATTGTCGACAGTTAGAGGTCGTATGTCCTTTTTCTCGATGATACTCGCAAAATGCATTATCATTCTACCATGTTGGCTTGAGTTGTCCTGGGTCGTATGATTTGGGTTCTTGAAGTGTGATGACCCCATTCTAGAGGCATTTCTTAAGGGATTCTTCAATGGCTTCACCCAAAGAAGTGTATATGCGACCCCTAGGAAATTATCTTATTTGACGGTATTGTCCTTGATTATTCTGACTATTCTGGTTGTTTGAAGGGACATTAGTATGGGGTGTCAATGTTGTTGTTGGTTTGTTTTGTTGTTGAACCCCTTTTAGGGCCAGTACACGACCCACAATGTTTGCAGTCTTGGCGTCAACAACACTGTCATTTGTGACATGTTTATTTTTTACCTAGTATTTATTCTTGTTGGCGAGAGGATTTGCATTTGCATTTTTGGGACTGTACCTTAGTTTTCCCTTTGCGATAAGGGATTTCTCAATCTGGACCCCTTTTTCGACTAAGTTCATGAAGTTTGTGCAACAATGTACTTGCAATGCATATCATAGGGGCCCTAGAAGTGTTTGCACAAACATGTCAACCTTTTCCCTTTTGGGTATGTCAATATGACACCGTCTAGCTAAACTTCTCCATTTTTAAAAGAATGGGATGAATGTCTCACTAGCATCCTCCTATGTGAGATTACACAAGCTAGCAATAGAGGTGTCCATGTCAATGTTGTATGCGTAATTTTTTATGAACTTTTATTTTAGCTCATCGCACATGTGGTTATCTTTTTGAGTGGAGAACCACTCAAGGGCAGGACCTGCGAGACTTTTGGAAAAGAGTCTCATCAAGTACGTTTGTTCATAGGTGACATCCATACAATTGGTTGCAAATTCGCAAACATGTTCGATGGGGTTTGTCTTGCCTCTGTATTTTGTGAAATTGGGTGACACATATCTTAGAGGAAATGGAGGCATGTATAGGCTCATGTCAAATGGGTATATGTTTAAATTATATGACACTTCTGATTTCTTGCCTAATATTTGTATGTTTTGGATAGTTTTCTATAGATCCATCAATCTTTTTTGTAAGGCATCCATAAAAGGGTTATTTGTGGTTATACACATTGGATTTCTTGGTACACCATAGGTCCCTATTTTTTGTGTGTGAATATTGGTATATTGTGGAGGGATGGACTATTGTGACATGCATGATGTGTTCGGGTTGGCATGTTGTTGGTGTTGAAAGATTGGATTGGGTGTATGTTGGTGGGTATGAATCTGAGATGAGTAGGTTGGGATGTGTCTCTCAACCATTTGTGTCATTATTTAGGGAATATAGTGACCTTGAACATTGTGATGTACTAATGATGCCATAGGTTGTGTCATTTGGCCACCTTTTCCAAATTGTTGAAGTTGTCCAATGGGATTGTTCATAGTTGATCCTTGGGAGGTGATTACATGTGACTATGTTGTTGTGTTAATGTTTTGTTGTTGTCCTTGGATAAAGATATATCTTTTTCCTCTTCCCAAATGATTTTGTGAAATACCAATGAGCGGATATGTCAAAGGTGTGCTCATGGTAGTAGGTGTGACTGTCAGGGGGGATTGTTGTGACTTGATGATGCCCCCATGGCATTTACTATCGTGGTAGCTTGTGATCCTTCAATGGATGTGGTGTTTATTGTGTTGGAGTTTTTTGGAATGTTGGAGGTAGCATGCACTATCATTGTAGTGTCAAAGAAAGTATTGCTCATAGCATTTGGATTTTGACCATTATTTCTCATGTTGTGTGTGTTGTGGACAGTAGGGTTGGGAGATGTTGATCTCAATGTGTTAATGTCGAATCTTAGAGGTAACTTAGCTCCTTGACTTAGGAGGATGGCTAAGTATCTGGCTCTGTCATATAGGACCATTTGTTCTACAAATTGAGAGGCTTCTGGATCTTGTGCCGCTACCTCTAGGTTTTCCTTAAGTATTCGATTGTACTCATCCTTACAAAAGAATGGTTCAAATGGACTATTTGATGAAGATGGTATGGTCGTGAGAGGTTGATTATTTGTGTTGACAAATGGATCATCAAATGTACAATTTGGGTCGTATGTGGGATTGTTGACAGTGGAAGTGGGGTCTTGTCTAAAATTTTCCATTTACTGTTTCTATTTTTGGAGTCTAGTCTCCACCATAAAAATGAGATTGCTCAAAGTAAATTGACAACTAAGGAGTGCACTATGCAAGGCCTAAGTTTAAAGATGATGACTAGGATGAACAATGTTTTTGGATTTTTGGGAATAAAATATGCAATGTCTAAACTTATAATGCAACTTAAGACAAGGATACCTAAGCACTTCTAAGCTAAATCTTTGTTTTTGATTTTGGTTACTAAAGGACTTTGCTGAAAAGTACAAGGAAAAGGCCAAAATGACTAGTGAGTCTCCCTAACTAGACTATTGAGTCAGAAAAGTCTCACAAAAGGGACAATGATAGTAAAAGGGATTGACAGTAAAGTCCAAGAGAACCTAGTTTCGAATGCAATGATGTTGTGAATTGTGCTGATATTTTCCTAATCTGAAGTATGCAAGATGGAACACCTAGGGAAAAACTAATACCTAATGTATGCAACTAAAAAAAAATGAAGGATGAAACCTATAGTCAAGAATGCAAACTAATGGTTGAAAATTTTGAGCGATTTCAAAATTGGTTTCTGACAAAATCTCCTTGGAACCAATGTTTGACAAATGATCGACAAGGTGTAGACTTTAGATTTGACTCTGTATGAAGATTTTATATGTGACAGGAAAATGTGTCATTCGAGGCAATGAATGTGTCTCAATTTGGTGAATGCGTCATGGTTTGAGCAAATGTGGCTTGGGGACTAACAAATGCAACTTGATTTGGAAGATGTGACTCTATGAGGTTCAATTACATCGCGATGCCTACATATGTGGTGCTTTAAATGTCAAATTTGGTTTAATAGAGTGTTTGTGTTTCAAAAGAACAATTGTGGTTTGACATATGGGACACAGTTTGTAACAATGGAGTTTCTTGTCGTTTTGATGGAAGATTTGATCTATCTAATGGTAAATGTTTTCTCTAGAAATGTGAATATGGTGGATAATGTTTCTGTAATCTAGAAAGCACTTGACAAGGACAATGTTTTGGGTGTAAGCAAGCATACATAAAACAAGTAAAATCCTAAAAGGCCAATAGGCCTAGGGTTTGTATACTTGGTATAGCCCATTGATATACCCCGGATTGGTGATAAACACCTTTCCTTCTTGAGAGCGGATAGCTTAGAATTTTGGTGGATTGGCTCCCCTCCACGACTCATTAACGTCATTCGAGCACACCAAATTTGAATTCTTGGGTAGTGACTTCCCAAGAACTGCTATCTCTACTCAAGGGATCAGTAGTGAGTGTCTTTGGGAATGATACTGTACCCTACACTATACCAAGCAATGGCCAAAGAATGGTTGGACACTAAAACAAGAGGTGTTTAATTCAGGCATTCTGTTCGTAGGGCATGATCCCTACAGTGAGAGTCCCCTTTCAGATCCATCTCGTCGGAACCATACATGTGATTCTTGGGATTTCCCAAAGAATCCACTTTTATATACTGACTAGAAGTCCCTCAAGTTTAGGGTGCTATCGGTCTAAGTCATCCTGGGGTGAGTACTTTCTCCCACCAGAACAGGCCCAAATTCTAGAGTTAGTAACCATTTCTCTTACACCTAGGATCGCACAGATGCACAAGGGGAGAGGATACTTCAATATACCAAATCGTGAGGGTAATAAAAAAAATTCTTTCATACCAAACATAGTAGACACTTGTTAATTTTAATCGAAATGAAATATTTTCTACACTACCAAACAATCTGTTTCAAAAAATTTAACTATGGTCTTCGACATGCGTTCTGCAAAAAGATTCATTAGTAGTTTGATAATGATCTTTGACTATCAACCTACAAAAATAGTTAGATGTGTCATTTTTTTCCACTTGATCCAATGTGTCCTTTGAAGTTTTTATTTTCTACACATGCACAAAACCAACAACAAAGACAAAACCCGAATAAGATAATTGATCACTTACTATTAGAGGGTTAGCTAGTCAAGAAAAATCTGACTTTTAGAAATTTTTTTGATAATAAATTAAAAAAAAAGAGAATAAAGCCTGTCTAAAATTTCAAGAGGTTTCCAAAAATGTAATGAAATCAGAAAAACTTGTTGTTTTACACCTGAAATTAAGTTTTTATGAAAAGTCATAAAAAAATTATAAAAAATACAAACCAGCTCGAAAAATTCTAATTTTTGGACTTGATTTGTCTGATGTCATTCCAAATCTTCAGAATTTTTTTTGCAATCAGATCTACAACTATTTGTGAGATCTAAGCAAATATTTGTGAAACCCCAATTTTAAATGATCTGTTATTTGACTCATAATTGTGCATCCAAATTTAAAAGATAAAGAATATACCCTTGTTAAAATTTAGAGAGCTTTCTAGAAATGTAAACATATTTGAAAAAATTGATAATTTTCTCTCGAAATTAAGTTTTCATGAAAAACAACAAAAAAATTATAAAAAATTAAAAAATCCAAAAAATATGATTTTTGGAATGAAAGTGCACAATATTGTCCCCAAGCTGCAAAAAAGTTTTTGTGAAGAAATAAGTAGTCGTTTGAAAGTTATAGTCAAATCTTTGGAAACTAGGGCTTTATCCAAAATGATGCAAAACTTGCAACAAAAAAAAAACTTGCAACAAAAAGAAACCAACTCCAAAAATTGCTATTTATTTGTCCAAATACGTTGGGTTCACCAATGTATCAATGGGTAAAATTTAGGATTAATGTATTAGCAATGAATAGGTCAATAATATAAACCCAAAGAAGTTATGAAGCACAAAGAAAGAAAATAATAATGAAACAATTATACTAGATATTCATGAAGCTTCCATGAATCACCTCCATAGCACATTCTCATTTGCAGCATATGATTGATGCCCTCAGATTGAATGTGTGAGCAATTTGACTATGCCATTGTCCTATGCAAATTTTGAAGGATTTAAGTAGAATTATGCCTATGCCTATGACAATGACAAATGACTAAATGATAAATGACTATAATGCCTCTCATAGATTCAAGAGTCCCTCATTATGAACAAAATTAACATTTTATAGAAAACACAATTTTGAATGGACAGACAAGATTGAATTTTGAAAGAAACCTAAAATCAGAGGCCAAGATTAAATCTGACCATCCCTAATTAGGGCTAGGGAATAATCCTTAAATGAATGGTCAAGATGCCATTTGAGAAAATCAAATCAATGGTGGAGAAAAGATGAGATAATTAATTTTAAGAATAAAGATTTTTAAAATTAAAACAGATAAGATAGCCCACCTTGTGAGATTTAAAAAAATTAAAAAGATAAAAGGTCGAAATTCCACTTATGAATTACATAATGGTTTAATTCATAAATGAGATAAATAAATAAGTTAGTGGGAATAATATAAATTATTTAATTCATGGTAGAATGTTCACTTATGAATTAAATAATGGTTTAATTCATAAATGAGATAAATAAATAAGTTAGTGAGAATAATATAAATTATTTAATTCATGGTGGAATGTGCATTTATGAATTAAATAATGGTTTAATTCATAAATGGGATAAATAAATAAGTTTATTTATTTTTTGGAAGAAAGCTACCATTTTGAATTAAATCAACTCAAAATATAGATTTTGTGAGACAATAAATAATATTTTTCAGATTATTTACCAAAATGGACCATTAGTTAGGAATGTGATGACATTTTAAATAATTTCATTTATTTAAAATGTGAGGAATATTAATTGACAATTAAATAATTAAACATTAATTATTCAATTTAGAAGATATGGTTAAGAATTAATGAATTAAGGTAATTAAACAAATTACAAAATTTATTTAATTAAAGGAAGACTTTAGACAATTAAAGACGTATTGAATAAATAAATAAAATTTATTTATTTAATAATCCTGAAGAATAAAAGGACATGAATTAATTAAACAATAATGAATTATTTAATTAATAGTCAAACGTGGACCAAGGACATAATTAAATGTCATAATTATGCTAGGATGAAAGTGGTACAAATAGAATTTGCAGGCCTAGGTCATTTTCAAGTGTCTAAGTGTATGGAATATTGACCTTATTATTAGCAATGAATAGATCACCTTTTTTCTAAGTTGTATTATTAGTAATATTGTCTAACATCACCTTTTTATGGCGATACGCCCTATAATACTCCTAATTGCTAAGTGCATGGAATACTGTCCTTATTATGCCTTGAGATTTGAGATGTTATACCATGACTATACTCATTACTTGGTTACATTTCATATTCTTTCTCATCCGTACTTCCCTTCTTGCTTTTCTATGGCTGTGTTTCAAAATGCTTCTCTTTTAGATCAATTTTTTTTTTAATGAATACCTTGTATATAACAGGGTAAGTGTCTTTTATTTAGCTTTCTATTGTCATCACTTCTTCAATGGCCTCAAGATTTCTACACCTCTAAGATTGAAGTCACTAATTCCTTTCATATTAAAAAAAATAGTCATTAATCCATAGTCCTTGATTGGCAAAAACCTCATGGCAATCAAGTTAAGATTTTCAATTTCATAGTCTATTAATGAATTGTTGCTTGTCTTTGAATCATTAAATTTTCATAACAATATAAGTATACCCTCTTTTCTATGCAAATTTACTCTTTATAATCATAATAATAATTTTCACTTTTAGATATAATGTTTCTAAGTGCCATGATTTGTGAGTACCAACTTGTCAAAGTTTTCCACCCTTTCACACTTTAGTCTCTTAAGAGAAATCATTAGTATAATGTATCTCAAAATGTTTTGGCATGCTAGGGTGTGAAATAGAACCTTTCCTAGCATAAACCTATGAATTTGGATGTGTTTGAATGGTTAGTTTGGTTACTCAATGAACAAAAAGAAAATTACACCACCTTGCAACTTTACACTACATGCAACTGACACTTTTTCATCAACTGAAAACTTGTCACCACGGGAAAATAGATTGAAGATATGAAAAATTGAAAGAGGTTATTATAGAGGGAACCTATATGACCCTATAACTTTAGACAAGATGTTTCTAAGTTACACAATTTCTGAGTAACAACTCATCATTTTTTTCCCTTTTGCACTTTGGTCTCTAAAGAGAAATCATTAATGTGATGTTGCTCGAAATGTTGTAGCATTTAGGATATGAAATAGGACTTTTCCTAGCATAAAACTACCCATTTAGATGTGTTGGAACTGTCACTTTCATCACATGACCAATATAATAAAAATTACACCACCTTGTAACTTTACACTACAACATCTGACACTTTTCCATCAACTAAAAAATTTTCACCATGAGAAAATAGTTTGGAGATATGAAAAAGCGAGAGAGGTTATCATAGAGGGACCATATATGATCTTGTACCTTCACATAAAATTTTTCTAAGTTCCATCTTTTCTAAGTAACAACTTGTCAAAATTTTCTACCCTTTCGCACTTTCGTCTCTTAAGAGAAATCGTTGATGCAATATAGCCCAAAATGTTTTAGCATGCTAAGGTAAAAATAGAACCTTTCATCAATAAACCTACCCACTCAGAGATGTTGGAACTATTTCTTTGGTTGCATGGTAAAAAAACAAAATTACATCACCTTCCAATTTCACATTGCATGCATTTAATGCTTTTTCCATCAATTGAAAACTTGTCACCATAGGAAAATGAATTAGAGGTAATAAAAGTAAGAGAGTTTATTGTAGAGGGACCCTACATGATCTTGTACCTTTATATGGAATGTTTCTAAATGCCATGACTTATGATTAACAACTCATCAAATTTTATTTCCCTTTCACACTTTGGTCTCTTAAAAGAAATTATGGGTGAAATGTAGCCTAGAATGTTTAGACATGTTGAGAAGTGAAAAAGGACCTTTCCTAGCATAACTCTATCCATTTTGATGTTTTGGAACTATTATTTTGGTCACAATGAACATAACAAAAATTAAACCACCTTACAACTTTACACTGCATCCATCTGATGTTTTTTCCATCAATTGAAAACTTTTCACCTTGAGCAAATGGATTGGAGATATGAAAAACCAAGAGAGGTTATTGTAGAGGGTCCCTAAATGATCATGTACCTTTAGATGAAATTTTTCTATCTCCCATGGTTTTAAAGTAATAGTTCATCAAATTTTGTTTCCCTTTTGCACTTTCATCTCTTAAGAGAAATCGTAGATACAATGTAGTCTAGAATATTATGGCATACCAGGCTGAAAAATATTTTCTTTCCTAGCAGAAACCTATGTACCTTGATAAGTTGGAACTATCAGTTTTGTCGTAGGATAAACATAATGAAAATTACACCACCTTGTAACTTTACATTGCATGCATTTGATATTTTTTCCATCAACTGAAAACTTGTCACTTAGGGAAAATGGATTCGATGTATGAAAAATTAAGAGAGGTTATTATGGAGGGACCCTATTTTGTATTTTATCTTAAGAATAAATACTTCTAAGTGCCATTGTTTTCAAGTAATAGCACATCAAACCTTTTTTCCCTTTTGTACTTTGGTCTCTTAAGAGAAATTGTCTGTGTAATATAGCCTAGAATGTTCTAACATGATGGGGTGTGAAACATGACCTTTCCTAGCATAAAATTACCCACTTAGATGTGTTGAAACTATCATTTTTGTCACACAATGAACAAAATGAAAATTACACCACCTTGCAATTTTACATTACATGTATTTGATGTTTTTTCTATCAATTGAAAACTTATCACCACGAGAAAATGGATTGCAGGTATGAAACACTAAGAGAGGTTATTGTAGAGGACCCTACATGATCATGTACCTTCAAACATAATGTTTCTAATTGCCACTATTTTTGAGTAACAACTGGTCAAAGATTGCTTCCCTTTCACACTTTCATCTTTTAAGAAAAATCATCAATGCAATGTAACTCAAAATGTTTCAGCATGTTGGGGTGAAGAATAGAACCCTTTAGGTAGCATAAATGTACCCACATGAATGTGTTGGAACTATTAATTTGGTTGCATGATGAACACAATGAAAATTACACCACCTTACAACTTTACACTGCATGCATTTGATGCTTTTTCCATTAGCTAAAAACTAGTCACCATGAGAAAATGTATTGGAGAAATGAAAAATTGAGAGAGATTATTATGAAGGGATCCTACATGACCTTGTATGTTTAGATGAAATGTTTCCAAGTGCTCCAATTTTTGAGTAACAACTTGTCAAAGTTTGTTTCCCTTTTGCACTTTGGTCTCTTAAGAGAAATCATTGGTACAATGTATTTTGGAATGTTTTGGCATACTGGGGTGTGCAATAGGACCTTTTCTAGTGTAAAAATAATTGTGACACAAAAGAGGTGCCACATTGTAAAAAATCCATAATAGTGCATTAGGTGAGTGCCAAATGAAAAATTTAAATAGAACAACAATGCTTCAAATACTAGTTTTTGCCTCATCTGTGACTTGTGCTCTCATTTTCTTTCCTTTGCAACTCATGCTCACCAAAAGGAGATCATTTTTTACACTCTTATTGTGATTCTTCATGAGGATACCACCAAGAAATCAAAGAGGTATGTATTTTTATTGTTTAATTTTTGAATTTGAATTAAAATGTAGATTGAAATAGGTTTTTTAATTAAACTTTGTTTTAATTTCTAGGAAATCAATCTCCACCTCCAAACATTGACAATTCACAATCACCAACTTAAGAAAATATTTTAAATTAAATTGAAAACAACAAAAGAAAGATTGAACGATTGATTGTAATATTAAATGAACATGTTGCAAATGATCCTTATACATGAGAGGCATTTCCAAATCACTAAAGTTAATTTTATCTCACGTATGAGAAATGAGTGAGAAAACTAATTTTTGGTCAAATAAGAGGGAGGAATTAAAATGACATTATGCAAGTGGACTTTCCTATGCACAAGTGAAGAAAGAAAAATTAGAAAAAATGACTTGTGTGCTCTTTTTATAGACCCAAGAACCAATGCACCTTTAACACATGCAAGCATTAGGTTCCCCATCCATTGGTGCCATGATGAATTAATTAAAATAAGTTTTGGGAACAATGGTGGATGGCTTTTCACCAACCTCCACACAATAAATATGAGGTACCATACTATTTTTTGAAGGAATCTCTATTGTGAGTTTGTCCTCAATAAGGTGCCAAATTATTTTGACTATTTAAACTTTTAGCATAGAGGTGGGGTCTCCATACATGATAGATGAGGTACACAATGTAATTTTTAGTTGGAATTGAGACAATTGGCCAAACCCATGGTGCAAAATGTCACCATTTCTTTCATTGTGAAGGACAATATCAAGGTGGGAACATTGGGTTTGATTAGCTCACTCACTTAGAGAATTGTATAGTATGTGAGGCCTCTAGTAGAGCTTGATATGGGCAATACTTCTAGGCCCAAAGTTTCAACCCACCATTGTTGCTCTTGTAGGCGATGGTGAGAGTGCTTGAGATGCAGATACACAACATACATCACCTATAGAGTAGATGGTTATGACACAAGCCTTGCTAAATGAAATATTCAACATTGATTCTCAGGTAAAATTCAAGAAGTTCATTTAATTTTGTTAATTAAATTCTAATTTGAAATCTAAGAATAACTAAATTAGTAGAATGAATATGATGAAAATTTAGGTTCAGAGTGTTGTAGATACATGCACCATTCCTATAGAACCCTATATATTTATGACATTGAGTCCATAGGTATACAACTAGTATTAATGAAATAATTATTACACGGGGATACTTGAATGCTATATGAATGATGTCTCATAACATGATTTTGATGTCAAACAACTTTTTGGTGGACCTTCAACCTTGAATCTCACTATTCTCATCCTCAAATAACTTTCACTCAGGTAACCTTTATTCATTAATGGTGTTGTAAAACAATTAGCTAGTTTTGGTAAATTTGCATGTACAAATATAATAATTCTTGAAACTACATGAACTTAGATATAACTAGGTTCTTTAAAGTGATGGGTGTAGGAGAATTCATTAGTCTTTTTTAATAACTCATCACATATTTTGGCTTTGAACTTGTCTTTTTCACTTTCCTTTCAATCTCAAACCCCTTGAAATACTATTTTTTCTATATTATAGCTCTTTCTTTGATGACAGTATTTTCTTTATGAATGAAATTTGTCATTTTGAAATGAAAAGGCACAAAGGACTGTCATTTTAAAGTTTGAAACTTCCTTTTTTCATGACTACCTTGGGTTTTATGTGAAGTTAAGGGTATGTGCAGGATCATGATGGGCCAAAAAGTGGCAATATAATGGTTATGTGGCTGACGACTTTTTTTTTACCCAAAATTGATGAAATGAAAAGGGTTTCTAAAGGAGATTCTCAACTTTCCACCAATATAAATTATGTTTTACCATGAATTTAATAAGTAATTATTTTTCATTTTCTATTCAAATTATGAGTAAAGTCTTGATTGATAGGTTGATTGAAAACCATCTATAGCTTTCAAATGGTATCACAGTTTTTGAATCCAAAACGTGCGTCACATTCTATGCTTCACATACTATAGGATTAAAAAAAAAAAAGAATTTCACAATTTTTTGACCAAGTTAAGGTGGTTAGACATAAATTTTTTTATATTTTTTAAAAAGGTCTAATAAAAAAACCATAATTAATTATTTACATGGAAAAAATTACAAAAAAATATGCATCACATCGGGGCATGAGTCCTATACTTATATATAAAATATTATATAAAATATTATCATTTTATTGTGGTTAGGGTGGTTAGACAGACACCTACTTATTTTTTCCCTAAAATTTAAGTACCATTGCATTGAAATTTCAAATTTTCACCAAATTGATTTTTTATTTTTTTAAAAAAACCTAGTATTTTAGAAACTACATTCAATTTTCTAAAGATTCTATTTTTACATATTTTTAAAATAATACAGATAACTTATTCAAATTTTTATGTCAAGTTTCCTAACTCTGATTTTTCTAAATTTTTTGCCACTTAAGGGCCTATTTTTTCCATGATGATCCTGTACATACCCTTAAGGACACTTCAATGACTATCCTATATCATTTGACTATCCTTAAATTTAACCTTGTATTTTCATCTATAATGAAGTGACTACCTTCTTTCCTTTAATGCTCTATTACGCTTGAAGTCTACCCTTTGTAATGAATAACCTTTCTTGGAATCCTTTCATCTCAAATCTCCCTTACATATCTTCCCTTACCCATCATGGTTCCACTATTCTATGCATTGTTATCTTCAACCACTTACATGAATTTAGTGTATAAAATAAGTCCATCGGCTATTGATAAATCCTTGGAGACTGTTGTACTATCAAACTATCATTTGAATCTTCTTTCTTCCTTGATAGTCCTATCACTATCATCAATAAAGTGACTATCCCATTTGAAACTCTCTCGAGGTCTTGTAAACTATCAAAAAAATCCAAGACATCTTTTTATTTATTCTTATGAAAGTAGACTATAAATTTTAACAAATGACTTCCCCTATCATTGTCTTGATTGTCATTTTTTGTAGACTATCATATGCCCTTTTCACTACAACCCTAGCCTCTTTGGTTATTATCCTTCCTCGAGTCTTTGACTATGCAATAATACAATGAAAATATTTCTCCTCATACTATAATTTCTTATTGGAATGATGGAAATATGACTATCCTTGATTAGTAGTGGTTTTCCTCTATTTCATTGATATTTGATAAACTACCCCTTGATTCTCTCTCATGCCTTAATCATTGATATTTTATTATCCTAGGTCACCCTTAGGTTGATTTTCCTCATAAGGTATTTGTAACTTTAAATTTTTAATTTTCTTGATGAATTTATTTCATAAAGATCCATTGTAAAGTCATAAGTACTCCCCTTAGGTCACAATATAGTCATAATTATTAGTATGAAATGCCATATATGAATGATGTCCTTTATCCACACTTTCCTCTTTAAAATTTTCCTTTTTCTTAAATGGACAAACTGTAATCATAAGACTGATTGAGAACTATAAATAGTCACAAGAATTCATTGAGGAAAAACCATTAAATTTAACGAGGAAAAACAACGTCTTTAATGTCATTACAAAGCATAGTCACAACTTCATTAAGACTTTAGTTAGCACACTTCTAAATACATTAATCACATTCCTTAACCACTATCTTAAGGCTTTGATCCAAGGTCATAGTACAATCATTAAGACTACCAAAAATACAAAATTCTTCATCACATCCATGAGGACTATCAACATGATTAATATCCTTCAAGAATTATTGCAATCATTTAAAATCATAGTCATAAAATTTACGTTAACGATAAATTAAGAGTCCTAAATTACGTTCATTTATATATTTATCACAATCATTAATTAATATCCTTGTTTTCCTTCTCATAGTACTATCTTTGTCCTTTCGTTTTCCTTCTTGGACTGCCCCTCTTATCTTTATGTTCTATCTCTTTTATAGGGGTCATTGTATAGTTGTCAAGGTTGCCTTCAAGGTCACTATGTAGCAATGAATTACTATCAAGGAGGTCATTGTCTTGAAGACTTGACTATCTTTTGTGAAGAGATTGTCCTCCACTTTAAGCTTGAATTTATTTTTTTCATGAATGCTCAAGAATATAACCCATCACTCCTTTCATTACAATGGTATTCACTATTATTTTTGTATAGTGATTGATACTTAGGCATGATCATGGTTTAAGGTTTTCCTTCATTCTTTAAAAACTTTTCATTATTAAAAGTGACTACTCATTGCATTATTGGTATGACTATCATTAAAAAATTTCTATGGCTATCCCTTTCTACATAAGATTGTGTCCTCTTTGCCATTGTAGGTATTTCATCCCAAATTATGAAACTCTTAACATATATATATTTTGCAATGTTTCAATTTTTCCATATTGAGACTAGAGGTCCTTAACTACTAAATTTTTGTTATAAAGTAGGTGAAATATATTTGTCATCATGAGGTCGCTCAATAAGCCTTTTTGAAACATTCAATTAATATCAACAATTTATCCATTCTTTAAGGATACTATGGGAAATATATGGTTATATACCTTAAAAAAGACACTAGTAAATACCTTATAAGCAATCCAATAATAGATAACAAGAAAATCTATAAAAAAATTCTAGGCATGGAATTCATGATGGCATTCCATGACCATGAGACCACATTTCTTTGAGCCTTTTTTTAAACATTTAACTTCCTTCTTTATGCTTTTAATTAAACAAAGAAACTAATGAAAGTGATAAAAAGCTTCATATTTGTTGTTTGATTTGGACACGTTGACATTAGATAGCCCTAGTGATCTTCATGGCATGATGGACCATGAAGTTGTTGCAGAAATAGCCATTTCTAATCCTTTGGTAGAGGTATGTGACAAATTAATAAATTTGAAATTATAATTTCTCTTTTATGGTCTATTGTTGAAAATTTTGATAATAATTGTATGTAGTTTAATGGCTATCTTGATGGTTGGTAAAGGCATTTGTCACTCTAGATCATCTACATGCTACCATTGTGGATGGGTGTGATGATTCTTTATTTTTGGTAAGTGATTATTTTCTCATATGCTATTCCACAATTCAATTTCTATATATCAATGTCTATACTTCTTATTGTATTAGTTGTGTCTCTAGATGAGTGAAGAGAGGAGGACTAGTGAGTGCATTTGAAAGAAAAAAGAATAAAAAAAAACTCCATCCAGGTGATCATCAAAGGTAGCACATTATCTATTTCCTTCCCCTAGTGATAAATGACTATATATTAGGTGTAATGATGGAAATAGGGTGTTACACCTTTTGTTGTGAATTTTTTACACACACATCCTGATGAAGGCGGGGACCCCCTTTTTTTCTTTTTCTTTGCTTCTATCAGCTTGAACCCATCTCTTTTGCTTTCTCCTTCATTTTTTGACTTTCGAGAAAAGTTAATTATGGATTTGGGATGTTTCCTTGATACCTAAATGAATTTTCAAGGTTTCATTAAGTTTTAAGAAGTTTTAGAAATTTCTCTGTGGGAAGTCATCCATAGGTTTCCATGTGTGGAAAGCCATCCGTGGGTTTTCATGTATAGGAAGTTGTCCATGGGTTTTTGTGTGTGGGAAGGCATGCATGGGTTTCTATGTGAATATTTTCATCCATGGGTTTTTGTGTACTAAAGTCCATTTGTGAAATGTCATTGCAAATGGTGTTGAAACCTATGGCTTTTGCATTCCAAATCTCCACATTCAAAAGAGGGGTACAAACTTGAGGTTTTCAACATCTAGGGCACATAAAATGAATGTTTCCACATGCAAAAATTGGTTTGAGTCAAATTTATCAAGTGTTTAGACATTGCTGAAATTTTACTATGAAATTCCATCTGCAAGTTTCCATCCACATAAGTCCATCTATGAAAAACCATTGCAAACAACGCTAGACCCTCCGGCTTCTGCATTCCAAATTTCCACATTTATCAAAATGAGTCAAATCTTAAGGAAATATGTCTTGACACTCTTTCTACCCCTTTTCCCACATTTCAAAACTGAAAAATTTCAAATTTATAAAGTTTGTGACTTTGAAGAAATTTCACTATGGGTTTCCATATGCGGAAATCCATTCGTGGGTTTTTGTTTGAAGAAGAATTTCTATGGGTTTCCATTTGTGAGTTTCCATCTGTAGAAGTCCATTCACAGTTCTCCATTTGTGGAAGATTATCTGCAAGTTTCCGTTTGTGAAATGTCATTGCTAATGACTCTAGACCCTCCAATTGCATTCCAAATTTCCTCATTTTTTGAAAGTTTTGAAAGGGGTCAGATGATTAAGAAATAGGTCTAGGAACCCTTCTAATACATCTTTCATGTGCTTAATTTGAAAAAACTAAAAATTGGTAAGGGTTGTGGCTTTATGAAACTTTTTGTGCAAGAAGTTGGCTTGCGGATGTCGTGGTCCCCAATGTCATCTTTACAACAAAAAATCCTTTGGCTTACCACCTGGGTATGTGCAGGATCATGATGGGCCAAAAAGTGGCAATATGATGCGTATGTGGCTGACAACTATCTTTTTACCCAAAACTGATGAAATGAAAATGATTTTTAAAGGAGATTCTTAGCTTTCCATTGATATAAATTATACTTTACTTTGAATTTAATAAGTGATTATTATTCATTTTGTAATGCCCCGTCGTGCGAAACCCAAAGGAACTAATAACAACAGAACAATTTTTTTTTTAAAAGAACATAAGATTGTATTTAAGTATTCCAATATAACAATGTACCAAGTTACACAACTAAATCCCTTAGGGTACATAGGGTGACATTACTATACTAACCCATAACAATGATAATAGAC
The DNA here is from genome assembly GCA_007258455.2 of Sequoia sempervirens. Classification (NCBI taxonomy): domain Eukaryota; kingdom Viridiplantae; phylum Streptophyta; class Pinopsida; order Cupressales; family Cupressaceae; genus Sequoia; species Sequoia sempervirens. The sequence continues at coordinate 482,669,904 of VDFB02270651.1, read as the reverse complement.
TAAACCATAATTAAACAGTTACATAAATCCATTCATTCTCATAACACCATTTAAAATATCCATCAATAATAACCATATTAATACCATATGCACCTATGAAAATAAATGTAATTATAAAGATTTAAAGTGTTACATATTTCGATAGATACAACTCAACATAACCAACTATAACAAATGATAATTCTTGAATAAATAAATGGCCTGAATATACAATACATCCATAAGATAACACAAAACAACTGTTTGAAAATACATCTCAATAACTACATATACAAATTACATCTAGGTCATCCCAACACACATGGGAGACGATAAATCAATGAGTACATTACATCTGAGGTATAACATACATCTGGTACAAAGAATTACTAGATCATCAACATCTGCCAAAACCCTACGATAAAAGATACATCTGCAACCCAAAAAGGAACCCAACGGGGTGCAAAGCACGTTCCACCCAACAACCCCCATGCTGGGAGTAGACAAGGAAGGATCCCCGACCAAGCATGTCTAACGGTAACACAATACTAATTCCAGATAGACAACTTAACATCAAAGACCACATAGAAACTAAACAATGATGAATCCAAAAGGCACAACAACAAACCACCTCTGAACATAACAACTAGTCACAAGCACAACATCAATGAAACTCAAGACATAATATCCAAGAATACTTCCAACAAAATCCAATGACAAGAAAATAAACCACATCCAAAGGACATCAGTAAATCAACACAAATGGAATGTTAGAGAAGAGTGTCATCGCATGGCTTAACATGGATTATCCAGACATCCTATCACAAGGTGCCGCCTCCATCTCTACATGGATTCTCCAAACAACCAAGTAAAGGTGTTGCCTCCATCTATGGTTCTCCTGATAGCCTATCTCAATGCACCGCTCCATAGGGTTACTCATGCGGAGTCGTTAACCTTTTGTGAAGATAAGGCAATGACCTTGGCAACCATGGCCTTCTCGGTCCCCTTTAGTCTGTGATAGCACTAACAGGTGGACGAGGCATCACAATTATCTTATTAATGTTTAATCCCCACCTGTGGTTTATTACTTAGGTTATCACTGATTAATCTAACTCTACGTGGGTTACCCTGATAGCCCCTTTGTGTGCCGACCCCAACTAGAGCCACTCTCTCTAGACACTCAAGCACAAAAATATCCATCACAATAGAATCGTATTACAATAAGTACTAAACCAAATCAATGGATCATCCGCGAGGCATATAACCATCTCACCAAGACATATGAAACACAACCACAATCAAAAAAAATCCACATGTAACACCATTTACAACCATAGACCCAAACAAACCAAAATCAAAGTAATATCAATAATCCCACCTCTAGAATTCCTAAACACAACTTAGGTTGCTATAACTGGATAAGTTAACTCTAGGGTTTTCTACATGACCTAAACCCAAATTAAAGAAAATCAAATTAAATAATATAAATAACCTCGAGAGTAACCGACAGATCAACAACGCCATAAAACAATTTACAATGAATGACAAATTTCATCAAATAAATAGATCAACAACTCGAGAGTATTCGACTAAATTCAAAGCACAATTTATTTCTACTTCACACAATTACACTATAACATTGCATCTTTTAATTTTTTTGCTAATCAATTTAATAATAATCATATGACATATTCCCAATTACCTCAATTAAACTATAATATAATAACATTATAAAAATTATCACATTAAATCCATTATCACAATATATATAAAAACTTTTATATACATATATAAATAAATATATATATATATATATGTGTGTGTGTGTATGTATCTATATATGTATACGTATATGTATATACATTTTTATATATAAAAAAAAAAATATATATATATTTTAAAACATAACTAAAAAAATACTCACCACAACATATATAAAATTAAATATTAAAACAAAACTCATTACATAATTTAACAATTAATATGTATATATTAAATAATATATAATAAATATATATTAAATAATATATAAAATATATATATTAATCTATATATAAATATAAATATAAAATAAATCAGAAAGCACAGAAATTTTAACAAATGAATTTAATAATCTAAACGCAAAGGCATGCATCACTGAAAAGCCCACAGTACCTATGTATTGTGGGCAGTGGGGGGAAGTACGCAGCCCCCACTGGCTGCGCCCAGCAACCTCGTCTGTGTGCGCAGCCTGTCACTTGGGTCCCGTGGGTGGTATGGCCGCGGCCAGCCGCCCACCCCCCAATAACAAAAATAAATATTTTAATTTTATTTTATTTAATTTAATTTTATATTTACTATTTCCTTTAATTTAATTCATTTTTTTTTCAAATTTCGTTTCAAATAAAATACAAAATTCAAAGCAATAATTTTATTCTGTAATTTTTTATTTTTTTTGAAATTTGAATTATATGCATTATATTAATTCAAGAAAATAATATATTAGAACCAGAATAATGCAAAATAATGAATAGGTATTATTTATTTATTTATAATTATATTTATTCTAAAAGAACAGAATATATATCCACAATTTACAAATCAAATAATATAAATAAATTGATTTTCTATCAATCCTTGTATAAAATTTTGGCATAAAATTTTAACCCATAAAAGAAGACTGATTTTCTTTTCAAACAATAAATTTCTCTACTAAATTATATTCAAGAATTTCGAAGGGGTTTTATTAAATTTTTCACAAAAGTTTCAAGGGTTTCATACCAATAAATTTTCAAATCACATAACTTCTTTCTATAAATTTTTCAAAACACAACCAACAGATATTGTTCAAAGCACAACAGAAATAATAATAAATAATAAAAGAAAACCTGGAGTCCTTCGTCTGGTGAAGAATCCAGCACAGTACTCTTCTTTCGAACGTGAATCCCCTTTGTAGCTTCTTTTCCAATTCCTCTCTCTAGCTCACTTCTGAATCTATCTTTTCTCCAACCACAATAATTTTTCCCATAAAACACAAAACCAAAACTATTTTTTTTCTTTTTCTTTTTTACAAATCCAAAACAATAGAGAAAATTTATGTGTGTGAATAACTCTCTCATAAAAATAATAAAGAAAAAAAAATATCAATAAATCTCTTCCGCTTTCTTTTCTCAAAAATCCTCTTCCCTTATTTGTCTTTTTTCCAGCTTTTAAAAGCACAACCTATCTACAATTTTAATTAAAATAATTTATTTAATCAAGATATTATCTGCACATGATTTTCTAGTTTAATATTAATAAAAAGATAATATTTAATTATCCTCATCAATATTAATTTAATTTAAATTTCTTACACTTTAATTAATTAGATACTTTTTAATTTACAAAATATTTGAATTTAACATTTTACCAACTCACAATTAAATCAAATAACTATGCAACGTTAATTAATTATCTTATAAAATAAGATTAATTAATTAAACACAAACCATAAATAAAATGAATACTTCAACAGTCAAACTACACAATCAACGAAGATAAAAACTTCAGTCATAACACAACAACTTACAACAAGACGATGGACTTGGGACGGGGACGCTTCCAAATCTACTCCCTTTTTCAAGATTTTACCCATAGGGTTAAATTAGTGCTCGCCCTGTCCTGCCGAAGCAGGTGGAATCGAGACTTATTCCTGCAATCCTGCATCTAAATAAACGTCAAGTAGCACATGTATATATTATAATCAAACATCCTGTCGTGAGAAGGAATTGTAGTGTAGTAGGGCACTTGTGAATGAGTGATGCTACACTGTCCTCTCACCTAATCTATTCTAACAATTACAATATCAATGACGAACTAACATTTCTAACAAAATTGATCATAAGATAACATGATTACTTAACTATTGCATCATAACTAATTATTAAACCATTGCATTATAAAATAATACTGAATCCAAATAACATGATCACCATACAATCATCACATCGACATATAAAATATTAATGAAAAACTATTTGAATAAACAATAATCCAATCAACACACAGAGTATCATAAATCATACTAATAATGTCACAAGAAGCAAACAACTAAACTATGCATCCGTACACAGCAAGTCGGTGAATGAATCGCCAACACAAATCAGTATCATGCTAACACACAAGAGAAACCAATAGTAGCCAATAGTATCAGAAAAATGGGGGTATTACATCCTCCCCCCCTAGAATATGGCTTACCCCTGGAGGCCAGTAACTAAATAAAATAGAAAATCCTCTCTAATATGGGATGCATTCTCCCACGTCACCGAAGTCTCATCATTTGGCTTCTATTGAACTTGTAAACACCTGATAAGCTCTGTCCACATCGCCTACCATCAGCTCAGAAGCCGCTGGTACCTGACTATAACCTGTAGTGTTCCCTTGAGGGCACTTCCTCGCAATATGTCCCTGCTACCCACATGAGAAGCAACCTGTACTCCACCCAAAGCCTTTGACTCCAACTGGTGCACTCGATTGTTGAAAGCTACGTCGTGAGGGTCTTGACTGTATACTTTGTGCTAGCTGCACAAATCAATCAGGTCTATTACACTGCCAACTCTGAAACTTCCTATTCTGAGATCTATCTCCCTGCTGAGATTGAGAACATTGTTGTTGCTCACCCTTAATGGGTTCTTGATGGCCTTTAGAGGACACTATAGCCAAGACCAGACCTCCATGAGAAACAACACCTGATGATGGTGCACTGCCAACCTGAACTCCTATATGTCCTCCCAGTGCCATAGCTAGATTTTCTTCTACCAACCGAGCCTTCTCGACTGTTACCTCCATTGTCTTCAGCTCGAAGACTCTCACGCCACCACTAATTCATGCATTTAAGCCTCGAACAAAATGTTGTACTAACATCCCTTCATCGTGGCTGATACCTGCATACTCCTTCAACTCATAGAAGCGTCGCTCATACTGCTCTACTGACATCGACAACTGCCTAAGGTCATGAAACTCATCAGCCCTGTATTGCCTGCAATGGTCTGAAAGGAAATGTGCCCTGAACCTATCCAGAAATAACTTCCATGTGACCATACTGATATCAAGGTGCAACTTTTGTTCTTCAAGATGTCACCAAGTAGATGCAAAACCTCGCAGATGCATAACTGCGCACCGAGCCTTGGTATTGCTACTGTAGGGGTGCATCACGAAGCATCGCTCCAAGTCAATTAACCATTTCTCAGCTTCCAAACCTCCTCCAGAACCATCGAAAGTGGGAGGGTGGGATCTCATCAAATCTCTCATATGGCTTGCTATCACCGCATCCTAATCTACAACTATTTCCCTTCGCCTTGGCGACCTCTCTCTTTCTCTCTCAATCTGTTACACGTCCTCTGGCCTGGGTCCCAAACGACCAAGAATCTCTCCAAGAATATGCTGCAATTGTCCATCCAAACCAGGTTGTCCCTGATTCTATCCAATGCCTAACGCATTGTTTTGAGGACTTAGTCGTTCCTCGTGCATTGAACCATGGATACTTGGTGGTAAAGAAATTAAGCAGTTGACTCTATGGCCACCACCTCAGCCTCTTCTTTGGCCACAACCTCTACCTCAAGGCATGATCCTGTACAATGATTAGAGCTATGTAAGACCAAGAGTTAACGCAAACATTGCCTAACGGACACAAACTACCCAGAGGACCTAGCGTTAGCAAACTTGGCACTGATACCAAGCTGTAATGCCCCGCCGTCCGAACCCCAAAGGAACTAATAACAACGAAACAATTTTTTTTTTAAAAGAACATAAGATTGTATTTAAGTATTCCAATATAACAATGTACCAAGTTACACAACTAAATCCCTTAGGGTACACAGGGTGACATTACTATACTAACCCATAACAATGACAATAGACTAAACCATAATTAAACAGTTACATAAATCCATTCATTCTCATAACACCATTTAAAATATCCATTAACAATAACCATATTAATACCATATGCACCTGTAACAATACATGTAATTATAAAGATATAAAGTGTTACATATTTCGATAGATACAACTCAACATAACCAACTATAACAAATGATAATTCCTAAATAAATACATGGCCTGAATATACAATACATCCATAAGATAACACAATACAACTGTCTAAAAATACATCTCAATAACTACATATACAAATTACATCTAGGTCATCCCAACACACATGGGAGATGATACATCAATGAGTACATTACATCTGAGGTATAACATACATCTGGTACAAAGAATGACTAGATCATCAACATCCGCCAAAACCCTGCAATAAAAGATACATCTACAACCCAAAAAGGAAACCAACGGGGTGCGATGCACATTCCACCCAACCACCCCCGTGCTGGGAGTAGACAAGGAAGGATCCTCGACCAAGCACGTCTAACGGTAACACAATACTAACCCTAGATAGACAACTTAACATCAAAGACCACATAGAAACTAAACAATGATGAATCCAAAAGGCACAACAATAGACCACCTCTGAACATAACAACTAGTCACAATCACAACATCAATGAAACTCAAGACATAATATCCAAGACTATGTCCAACAAAATCCAATGACAAGACAATAAACCACTTCCAGAGGACATCAGTAAATCAACACAAATGGAATGTTAGAGAAGAGTGTCATCGCATGGCTTAACATGGATTATCTAGACATCCTATCACAAGGTGTCGCCTCCATCTCTACATGGATTCTCTAAACAACCAAATAAACGTGTTGCCTCCATCTATGGTTCTCCTGACAGCCTATCTCAAGGCGCCGCTCCATAGGGCTACTCATGCGGAGTCGTTAACCTTTCGTGAAGACAAGGTAACGACCTTGCCAACCATGGCCTTCTCGGTCCCCTTTAGTCTATGATAGCACTAACAGGTGGATGAGGCATCACAATTATCTTGTTAATGTTTAATCCCCACCCGTGGTTTATTACTTAGGTTATCACTGATTAATCTAACTCTACGTGGGTTACCCTGATAGCCCCTTTGTGCGTCGGCCCCCACTAGAGCCACTCTCTCTAGACACTCAAGCAATAAAATATCCATCACAATAGAATCGTATTACAATAAATACTGAACCAAATCAATGGATCATCCGCAAGGCATATAACGATCTCGCCAAGACATATGAAACACAACCACAATCAAAACAATTCCACATGTAACACCATTTACAACCATAGACCCAAACAAATCAAAATCAAAGTAATATCAATAATCCCACCTCTAGAAGTCCTAAACACAACTTAGGTTGCTATAACTGGATAAGTTAACTCTAGGGTTTTCTACATGACCTAAACCCAAATTAAAGAAAATCAAATTAAATAAAATGAATAACCTCAAGAGTAACCGATAGATCAACAACGCCATAAAACAATTTACAATGAATGACAAATTTCATCAAATAAATAGATCAACAACTCGAGAGTATTCGACTAAATTCAAAGCACAATTTATTTCTACTTCACACAATTACACTATAACATTGCATCTTTTAATTTTTTTGCTAATCAATTTAATAATAATCATATGACATATTCCCAATTACCTCAATTAAACTATAATATAATAACATTATAAAAATTATCACATTAAATCCATTATAACAATATATAAAAACTTTTATATACATATATAAATATATATATATATATATATGTGTGTGTGTGTGTGTGTGTGTGTGTATGTATATGTATATGTATATGTGTATACATTAATATATATATATATATATAATATATATATATATATTTTAAAACATAACTAAAAAAATAGTCACAACATATATAAAATCAAATATTAAAACAAAACTCATTACATAATTTAACAATTAATATATATATATATATTAAATAATATATAATAAATATATATTAAATAATATATATAATATATTTATATTAATATATATATAAATATAAATATAAAATAAATCAGAAAGCATAGAAATTTTAAAAAATGAATTTAATAATCTAAACCCAAAGGCACACATCACAGAAAAGCCCACAGTACCTATGTACTGTGGGTAGTGGTGGGGAGTACGTAGCCCCCACTGGCTGCGCCCAACAGCCTCGGCTACTGTGCGCAGCCTGTGGTGGCTGTGTACAGCCACCACTTGTGGCTCGTGGGTGGTATAGCCGCGGCCAGCTGCCCACCCCCCAATAACAAAAATAAATATTTTAATTTTATTTTATATAATTTCATTTTATATTTACTATTTACTTTAATTTAATTCAATTTTATTTTTTAAATCTCATTTCAAATAAAATACAAAATTCAAAGCAATAATTTTATTGTGTAATTTTTTTTTTTGAAATTTGAATTATATGCATTATATTAATTCAAGAAAATAATATATTAGAACCAGAATAATGAAGAATAATGAATAGGTATTATTTATTTATTTATAATTATTTTTATTGTAAAAGAACAGAATATATATCCAGAATTTACAAATCAAATAATATAAATAAATTGATTTTCTGTCAATCCCTGTATAAAATTCTTGCATAAAATTTTAACCTATAAAAGAAGACTAATTTTCTTTTCAAACAATAAATTTCTCTACTAAATTATATTGAAGAATTTCAAAGGGGTTTTATTAAAGTTTTCACAAAAGATTCAAGGGTTTCATACCAATAAATTTTCAAATCACAAAACTTCTTGCTATAAATTTTTGAAAACATAGCCAACAAATATTGTTCAAAGCACAACAGAAATAATAATAAATAATAGAAGAAAACCTGGAGTCCTTCGTCTACTGAAGAATCCAGCACAGTACTCTTCTTTCGAACGTGAATCCCCTCTGTAGCTTCTTTTCCAATTCTTCTCTTTAGCTCACTTCTAAATCTATCTTTTCTCCAACCATAATAATTTTTCCCATAAAACACAAAAACAAAACTATTTTTTTTCTTTTTCCTTTTTACAGATCCGAAACAACAGAGAAAATTTATGTGTGTGAATAACTCTCTCATAAAAATAATTAAAAAAAAAAGATCAATAAATCTCTTCCGCTTTCTTTTCTCAAAAATCCTCTTCCCTTATTGGTCCTTTTTCCAGCTTTTAAAAGCACAACTTATCTACAATTTTAATTAAAATAATTTATTTAATCAAGATATTATCTGCACATGATTTTCTAATTTAATATTAATAAAAAGATAATATTTAATTATCCTCATCAATATTAATTTAATTTAAATTTCTTACACTTTAATTAATTAGATACTTTTTAATTTACAAAATATTTAAATTTAACATTTTACCAACTCAGAATTAAATCAAATAACTATGCAATGTTAATTAATTATCTTATAAAATAAGATTAATTAATTAAACACAAACCATAAATAAAATGAATACTTCAACAGTCAAACTACACAATCAACAAAGACAAAAACTTTAGTCATAACACAACAACTTACAACAAGACGACGGACTTGGGATGCGGACGCTTCCAAATCTACTCCCTTTTTCAAGATTTTACCCATAGGGTTAAATTAATGCTCGCCCTGTCCTGCCGAGGCAGGTGGAATCGAGACTTATTCCTGCAATCCTGTGTCTAAATAAATGTCAAGTAGCACATGTATATATAATCAAACATCCTATCGTGAGAAGGAATTGCAATGTAGTAGGGAACTCGTGAACGAGTGATGCTACACTGTCCTCTCACATAATCTATTCTAACAATTACAATATCAATGTCGAGCTAACATTTCTAACAAAATTAATCATAAGATAACATGATTACTTAACTACTGCATCATAACTAATTATTAAACCATTGCATTATAAAATAATACTGAATCCAAATAACATGATCACCATACAATCATCACATCAACATATAAAATATTAATGAAAAACTATTTGAATAAACAATAATCCAATCAACACACAGAGTATCATAAATCATACTAATAATGTCACAAGAAGCAAACAACTAAACTACGCATCCGCACACACCAAGTCGATGAATGAATCGCCAACACAAATCAGTATCATGCTAACACACAAGAGAAACCAATAGTAGCAAATAGTATCAGAAACATGGGGGTATTACATCCTCCCCCCTAGAATATGGCTTACTCCTGGAAGCCAGTAACTAAATAAAATAGAAAATCCTCTCTAATATGGGATGCATTCTCCCACATCACTGAAGTCTCATCATTTGGGTTATGTTGAACTCATAAACACTTGATAAGCTCTACCCGCATGGCCTGCCATCAGCTCAGAAGCGGCCGGTGCCTTACTATAACCTATAGTGTTCCCTTGAGGGCACTTCCTTGCAATATGTCCCTGTTGCCCACATGAGAAGCAACTTGTACTCCGCCCAAAGCCTCTGACTCCAACTGGTGCACTCAATTGTTGAAAGCTGCCTCGTGAGGGTGTTGACTATATACTTTATGCTGGCTGCACAAAACGATCAGGTCTATTACTCTACCAACTCCAAAACTTCTTGTTCTAAGATCTATCTCCCTGCTGAGACTGAGAGCGTTGTTGTTGCTCACCCTTAATGGGTTCTTGATGGCCTTTAGAGGACCCTGTAGCCAAGACCAGACCTCCATGAGAAACAACACTTGATGATGGTGCACTACCAACCTGAACTCCTATATGTCCTCCCAGTGCCATAGCTAGATTTTCTTCTACCAACCGAGCCTTCTTGACTGCTACCTCCATTGTCTTTGGCTTGAAGACTCTCACCTCACCACTAATTCAGGCATTTAAGCCTCGAACAAATTGTTGTACTAACATCCCTTCATCATGGCTAATACCTACATACTGCTTCAACTCATAGAAGCGTCGCTCATACTACTCTACTGACATCGACAATTGCCTAAGGTCATGAAACTCATTAGCCATGCGTTGCCTCCAATGGTCTGAAAGGAAACGAGCCCTAAACCTCTCTAGAAATAACTCCCACGTGACCATACTGATATCAAGGTGCAACTTTTGTTCTTCAAGACACCACCAAGTAGATGCAAAACCTCGTAGATGAATAATTGCGCACCGAGCCTTGGTATTGCTACCGTAGGGGTGCATCACGAAGCATCGCTCTAAGTCAATTAACCATGTCTCAGCTTCCAAACCTCCTCCAGAACCATCGAAAGTGGGAGGGTGAGCTCTCATCAAATCTCTCATATGGCTTGCTATCACTGCATCCTGATCTACAACTATTTCCCTTCGCCTTGGCGACCTCTCTCTTTCTTTCTCAACCTGCTACACCTCCTTTGGCCTGGGTCCCAAACGACCAAGAATCTCTCTAGGAATATGCTACAATTGTCCATCCAAACCAGGTTGTCCCTAATTTTGTCCACCGCCTAGTGCATTGTTTTGAGGACTTAGTCGTTCCTCGTGCACTGAACCGTGGATACTTGGTGGTGACGGACTTTGGCGGTTGACTATATGGCCACCACCTCGGCCTCTTCTTTGGACATGACCTCTACCTCGAGGCATGATCCTGCACAATGATTAGAGTTATGTAAGACCAAGAGTTAACACAAAGGGTTCTTAACAGACACAAACTACCCAGAGGACCCAGCATTAGAAAATCTGGCTCTGATACCAAGCTGTAATGCCCTGCCATGTGAACCCTAAAGGAACTAATAACAACGGAACAATTTTATTTTTAAAAGAACATAAGATTGTATTTAAGTATTCCAATATAACAATGTACCAAGTTACACAACTAAATCCCTTGGGGTACACAGGGTGACATTACTATACTAACCCATAACAATGATAATAGACTAAACCATAATTAAATAGTTACATAAATTCATTCAGTCTCATAACACCATTTAAAATATCCATTAACAATAACCATATTAATACCATATGCACCTATGACAATACATGTAATTATAAAGATATAAAGTGTTACATATTTCGATAGATACAACTCAACATAACCAACTATAACAAATGATAATTCCTAAATAAATACATGGCCTAAATATACAATACATCCATAAGATAACACAATAGAACTGTCTGAAAATACATCTCAATAACTACATATACAAATTACATCTAGGTCATCCCAACACACATGGGAGATGATACATCAATGAGTACATTACATCTGAGGTATAACATACATCTAGTACAAACAATTACTAGATCACAACCATCTGCCAAAACCCTACAATAAAAGATAGATCTGCAACCCAAAAAGGAACCCAATGGGGTGCGAAGCATGTTCCACCCAACCACCCCCATGCTGGGAGTAGACAAAGAAGGATCCCCAACCAAGCACATCTAACAGTAACACAATACTAACTCCAGATAGACAACTTAACATCAAAGACCACATAGAAACTAAACAATGATGAATCCAAAAGGCACAACAACAAACCACCTCTGAACATAACAACTAGTCACAATCACAACATCAATGAAACTGAAGACATAATATCCAAGAATACTTGCAACAAAATCCAATGACAAGACAATAAACCACTTCCAGAGGACATCAGTAAATCAACACAAATGGAAAGTTAGAGAAGAGTGTCATCGCATGGCTTAACATGGATTATCCAGACATCCTATCACAAGGTGCCACCTCCATCTCTACATGGATTCTCGAGACAACCAAGTAAAGGTGTCGCCTCCATCTATGGTTCTCCTGAAACCTATCTCAAGGCACTGCTCCATAGGGTTACTCATGCAGAGTCGTTAACCTTTCGTGAAGACAAGGCAACTACCTTTCCAACCATGACCTTCTCGGTCCCCTTTAGTCTATGATAGCACTAATAGGTGGATGAGGCATCACAATTATCTTGTTAATTTTTAATCCCCACCTGTGGTTTATTACTTAGGTTATCACTGATTAATCTAACTCTACGTGGGTTACCCTGACAGCCCCTTTGTGCGCCGGCCCCCACTAGAGCCACTCTCTCTAGACACTCAAGCACAAAAATATCCATCACAACATAATAGTATTACAATAAGTACTGAACCAAATCAATGGATCATTCGTGAGGCATATAACCATCTTTCCAAGACATATGAAACACAACCACAATAAAAACAATTCCACATGTAACACCATTTACAACCATAGACCCAAACACACCAAAATCAAAGCAGTATAAATAATCCCACGTTTGGAAGTCCTAAACACAACTTAGGTTGCTATAACTGGATAAGTTAACTCTAGGGTTTTCTACATGACCTAAACCCAAATTAAAGAAAATCAAATTAAATAAAATGAATAACCTCAAGAGTAACCGACACATCAACAATGCCATAAAACAATTTACAATGAATGACAAATTTCATCAAATAAATAGATCAACAACTCGAGAGTATTCGACTAAATTCAAAGCACAATTTATTTCTACTTCACACAATTACACTATAACATTGCATCTTTTAATTTTTTTGCTAATCAATTTAATAATAATCATATGACATATTCCCAATTACCTCAACTAAACTATAATATAATAACATTATAAAAATTATCACATTAAATCCATTATCACAATTTATAAAAACTTTTATATACATATATAAATATATATATATATATATATATATATATAAATATATATATATATATGTATATGTATATGTATATGTATATGTATATGTTTATACATTAATATATATATATATTAAATAATATATAATAAATATATATTTAATAATATATTTAATATATATATTAATATATATATAAATATAAATATAAAATAAATAAAAAAGCACAGAAATTTTAAAAAACGAATTTAATAATCTAAACCCAAAGGCACGCATCACAGAAAAGCCCATAGTACCTATTTACTGTGGGCAGTGGGGGGGAGTACGTAGGCCCCACTGGCTATGCCCAACAGCCTTGGCTACTATGCACAACCTGTGGTGGCTATGTACAGCCACCACTTGAGGCCCGTGGGTGGTACGGCCGCGGCCGGCCGCCCACCCCCCAATAACAAAAATAAATATTTTTTATTTTATTTTATATAATTTCATTTTATATTTACTATTTCCTTTAATTTAATTCAACTTTATTTTTAAATTTCGTTTCAAATAAAATATGAAATTCAAACCAATAATTTTATTCTGTAATTTTTTTTTTTTTTGAAATTTGAATTATATGCGTTATATTAATTCAAAAAAATATATATTAGAACCAGAATAATGAAGAATAATGAATAGGTATTATTTATTTATTTTTAATTATCTTTATTCTAAAATAACATAATATATATCCATAATTTACAAATCAAATAATATAAATAAATTGATTTTCTATCAATCCCTATATAAAATTCTCGCATAAAATTTTAACCCATAAAAGAAGATTGATTTTCTTTTGAAACAATAAATTTCTCTACTAAATTATATTGAAGAATTTCGAAGAGGTTTATTAAAGTTTTCACAAAAGATTCAAGGGTTTCATACCAATAAATTTTCAAATCACAGAACTTTCTATAAATTTTTCAAAACACAGCCAACAGATATTGTTCAAAGCACAATAGAAATAATAATAAATAACAGAAGAAAACTTGGAATCCTTCGTCTGGTGAAGAATCCAGCACAATACTCTTCTTTTGAACGTGAATCCCCTCTGTAGCTTATTTTCCAATTCCTCTCTTTAGCTCACTTCTGAATCTATCTTTTCTCCAACCACAATAATTTTTCCCAGAAAACACAAAACCAAAACTTTTTTTTTTCTTTTTTTTTTTTACAGATCCAAAACAATAGAGAAAATTTATGTGTGTGAATAACTCTCTCATGAAAATAATAAATAAAAAAAATATCAATAAAGCTCTTCCGCTTCTTTTCTCAAAAATCCTCTTCCCTTATTTGTCCTTTTTCCAGCTTTTAAAAGCACAACTTATCTACAATTTTAATTAAAATAATTTATTTAATCAAGATATTATCTGCACATGATTTTCTAATTTAATATTAATAAAAAGATAATATTTAATTATCCTCATCAATATTAATTTTTCTTACACTTTAATTAATTAGATACTTTTTAATTTACAAAATATTTAAATTTAACATTTTACCATCTCACAATTAAATCAATTAACTATGCAACATTAATTAATTATCTTACAAAATAAGATTAATTAATTAAACACAAACCATAAATAAAATGAATACTTCAACAATCAAACTACACAATCAACGAAGACAAAAACTTCAGTCATAACACAACAACTTACAACAAGACGATGGACTTGGGATGGGGACGCTTCCAAATCTACTCCCTTTTTCAACATTTTACCTGTAGGGTTAAATTAATGCTCGCCCTCTCCTGTCGAAGCAGGTGGAATCGAGACTTATTCCTGCAATCTTGCATCTAAATAAACTTCAAGTAGCACATGTATATATATATAATCAAACATCCTATCATGAGAAGGAATTTCAATGTAGTAGGGCACTCATGAACGAGTGATGCTACACTGTCCTCTCACCTAATCTATTCTAAAAATTACAATATCAATGACGAACTAACATTTCTAACCAAATTGATCATAAGATAACATGATTACTTAACTACTGCATCATAACTAATTATTAAACCATTGCATTATAAAATAATATTGAATCCAAATAACATGATCACCATAGAATCATCACATCAACATATAAAACATTAATGAAAAACTATTTGAATAAACAATAATCCAATCAACACACAGAGTATCATAAATCATACTGATAATGTCACAAGAAGCAAACAACTAAACTACTCATCCGCACACACCAAGTCGGTGAATGAATCGCCAACAAAAACTAGTATCATGCTAACACACAAGAGAAACCAATAGTAGCAAATAGTATCAGAAACATGGGGCTATTACACATTTTCTATTCAAATTACAACTAAAGTCCTACTTGATAGGCTAATTGAAAAACATCTATAGCTTTCAAACGGTATCACATTTTTTGAATCGAAAAAATATGTTACATTTTATGCTTCACATACTATAGGATTAAAAAAAGAAAAATTGGATTTCATGAAGTTTTGACCAAGTTAAGGTGGTCAAACATACAATTTTTTTATATTTTTTAAAAAGTTGTGATAAAAAAATCATAATTAATTATTTACTTGAAAAAAAATTACAAAAATATATGCATCACATCAAGGTATGAGTCCTCTACTTATATCTAAAATCTTATAAAAAAATATAATCATTTTATTGTGGTTAGGGTGGTCAGATAGACACCTACTTCTTATTTTTTCCCTGAAATTTAAGTACCACTACATTGAAATTTCAAATTTTCACCAAATAGATTTTTTTATTTTTTAAGGGTATGTGCAAGATCATGATGGGCCAAAAAGTGGCAATATTATGAGTATTTGTAGGGTATGTGGCTGACAAATTTTTTTTACCCAAACTTGATGAAACAAAAAGGGTTTTTAGAGGAGATTCTCAGCTTTCCATAAATATAAATTATGCTTTAATTTGAATTTAATAAATAATTATTATTTATTCTCTATTAGAATTACAACTAAAGTCCTGATCGATAGGCCAATTAAAAAAAATCTATAACTTTCAAACGGTATCACATTTGTTGAATCTAAAACATGCGTCAAATTCTATGCTTCATATACTATATGATTAAAAAAAGAAAAATTAAATTTCATGAAGTTTTGACCAAGTTAAGGTGGTCAGACATACAATTTTTTATATTTTCTAAAAGTTGTAATTACAAAAAAATATGCATCACATCTGGACATGAGTCCTATACTTATATATAAAATTTTATAAAAAAATATTATCATTTTATTATGGTTAGGGTGGTTAGATAGACACCTACTTATTTTTTCCCTGAAATTTAAGTACTACTGCATTGAAATTTTAAATTTTCACCATATAGTTTTTATTTATTTTTAAATATACCTAGTAGTTTAGAAACTACATTCAATTTTCTACAAATTCTATTCTTACATATTTTTGAAATAATATAGATAACTTATTCAAATTTTTACTTCAAGTTTCCTAACACTAATTTTTCTGAACTTTTTACCACTTAAGGGCCTATTTTTTCCATGATGATCCTGCACATACCCTTAAACAAGCCTAGTAGTTTTGAAACTACATTCAATTTGCTACAAATTGTATTCTTACATATTTTTGAAATAATATAAATAACTTATTCAAAGTTTTACGTCATGTTGCCTAACTCTGATTTTTTAAATTTTTTGCCACTTAAGGGCCTGTTTTTTCCATGATGATCTTGCACATACCCACCTTCTAGATTTCATATTGCTCCAGACCTCAAAATTGGAATCTCCTCAAAATTCAATTTCCCAAAAAGGAAAGATTCTCAAAATGTCGAAAATGAAATTGTTTTGAAATGAAATTTTTTCAAAATGAAAATTTTCCAAAAATGAAAAATTTTCAAAATGAAAAGTTTCCAAAATGAAAAATTTCCAACAATGAAAAGTTTCCAAAATGATTTTTTTCCAAAATAGAAATCTTTCCGAAATGAGATTTTTTTCAAAATGGAAATTTTTCCTGAAATGTAAATTTTCCCAAAATTGACTTTTCTTCCTAAAATAGGAAAAATTACAAAAATGGAAAGTTTCAAAAAATGGAATGATTTTTCAAAATATGAAACTTTCTTGGACTGTAAATTGACAAATTTATCATTTTTGGAGATTTAAATCATGATATTTTATGTCACAAGTGCTTTTAAGGATGCTTGGAGGGATAATGGATCAATTCATTAAAAGAATCAACATATGAAGACATGTTAAGAGGGGAGATTTTAATTCAAATTTCCAAGGTGGAGATGGGTTTACCTTTGGATGCACCACATGAGGAGCCTACATGAAAATATAATTACCAAAGCCTACTGAAGAATTATTTTTGGGCAATACAATGGTTGGAGAAGTGCTTTCAAACAAGACAACATGGGGAGCTATTTTATTTTTTGCCAATGAAGAGCTATCCGCTAGGGCCTAGAAGGATATTTTTGCTTCTCATGGATGTAAATATGTAGGAAGATTCACCTAGCTGAATAAAGAGATGCTAGAAATTTATCAACAAAAGGAAGATTTTAATAGTTCCCAGCTACATAAAAGGGTAGCTAAAAGACACAATAGCTACAAGATGAAATAGACTACAAGAAAAAATAGAGAAAAGACAAGATAGTCTATTTTAAATTGTAAATATTGTACTCATGTTGAACTTGTTTTGAACTCTAAATTGAAAATGAATTTGGGTGACACATTCCAAATCAATCCTAGCCATTCATTTGGGCTTTGGAAAACTAAAAATAGGGGCTTGATCCTCATTTGTAAAGTGAGATAAATTGTTGTAAAAGGCATTTTAAAACAATAGAAGGAAGCTTTGAAGTTAGGTGTTTCTCTTTGAGCTTGCTCATTGTGCATGCATGATTTAGCCTCCATGTTTATCTCTATTTGTTAGTTTCTTGAATAACTTTAATGGTGGTTGTTTGTTGCAATATTTGATGCACTTCCAACCCATACTTTTGGAAATTTGTTGATGACATTTGACTACTGTGTAAACTTAGATTGGACTTGATTATTTGGTGCACCTTAGTTCAACTATTTCTTCATGCTAAATAGGTGAAGGTATAGTCTAACTATCTATAGAAACCCCTTGAAGATTGCACTAGTTTTGTGGAGCTGTAGGTTTCTCTTGGTCAAGAAAAACTCAATTTTATGGGAGTCTGACTACCATAGCATCCTCCACTATTACTATTCATTCTAGTTTCAGACTTAGAATAGCTTTCTAAACCCTTCATAATTTTGATGTTGCTTTTAAATTTGATTTAGTTTAGGATCCCAAGCACCATAACAATGTCAAATTTGGTGATTGAAGTGATTTTTATCTTGCTATTCTAAATTTATAGTCACTGTTCATTCATTTCTAGACCTTTGACACTTAATTTGCAACCCTGTAACTTTCATTCTTTGTGAACCATCACTAACTTGTTTGAATGCAAAATTCGATGAAAAATTGTAATGAAAGTTGTATAATTAGATGTATTGTTGGGTACTTGTGATATTTAATGTGTAATTTTCAATATTTTAAAATTGTATCCCCAATGTTTGTTGAAATTTTGATGAACTTGAGTTTTCGTTGAAGTTCGATGAAAATATTTCATCACAATTTCAATGCACATGCAAAATCAAATTGTGGCTGACACAAATGAAAGTGAGTATAAATTTTTATTGTGATAGTGTTTTTCTATTATCGCCAGGTTGAGGGTAGTCATTGTCTTTTTCTAGAATTCATTTGTGAAGTTAGATTTGTACTTCCAGGTTTGAAAATCATATTTTAAAGCAACATCTCATCATATTTCAATTTTAGACTTGTGCATTTTCAAAATTCATTTCCAGAAGTTCAATATTCTAATTTTAGAAGTCTAACAGTTGGAAATCATAGTAAAATCAAAATTTAATAATTTTTGGAATTAACATTTTAAAGTATTTTTTGGGGTCATTAACTTTAGACTATCTTCTCTTTTGTAGGGGTGGTTGCATGCCAATTTGTTTGGGTGTAAAATATCAGAATTATTAGATTTTTTTACCTATCTATGATTAAAAATTATTGGAGTGTGAGTTTGATAAGTTTTGAAGATCTAAATATTCAAGCTTGGTAAAGAAAAATTATGTCAGATAATATTAGTTCAGAAAAAATGGAAGAGACACATGATAGATTGTGGGCTAGATTGAAAAGAAAGGGTGATGGGAAATGTTATTGTCCTTACAATAATTGCAAGGGCTTAAAGACTAGAAGACTTTTAATCACAACAACTAAGAAACATTGTAGGTAGCATAGTCACCTTGAAGGGGGGCATGATTATCATCCATTGGTAAGTTGTTAATTATATGTGTTGATATTGATTGAATTTGTAATTGTTTATATCATTTTAACATTATATATATATATATATATATATAATCACTTGATCATGATCATGGTTTATTTTTGTTTATAATTAATAAAAAGGTGGGGTGCCCTAGGGCACATGATATGGATTATCACAACCTAAAGAATTTGGTTTTGCAAGCAGAGGAACATGGAGTTGTGAATATCAAAGATGAAGTTAATGATCCTATGGAAGAAGATGATCATGTACTAGAAAACACATTTGATGATGATGGTACAAATACATTGATCTATGACACATTTAGTGGCACAGCTAATCATGATGTTCAAGATGAATTTGATGATGTTCATGATTTACCTATACTTCAGAAGGCATATGAGCCCCTTTATGAAGGCTCCCAAACAACTCTTCTCTCTGTTGTATTGTTGCTAGTGAATTTGAAGGCTATGAATGGTATATCCAATGTAGCAATCTCACAGATGTTAAGGTATGTCATATATGCCATCTTTTTTCATCTATTTTAATTGTTGTTAGTTCATCACCAGTAAATAAAGGATGAAATATGTACCATTAATATTCTTTATATTAACAAATTATTTTTTATTGTAGATTGATTGGTGAATTTTTGTTACCACCATCAAATATTGTACCTCACTCATACTGAGATTTATCTAGCATTATGAAATATATTGGAATGGTGTATCAAGCAATAGATGCATGTTCCTATGATCATATTATATATCATAAACAACATGAATTTGCAACAAAATTCCCAAAATGTCATATCAATAGATATTGAATAGATCAACTAAAAAAAAAGGTGTCTCGCAAAGTTCTTCGTTATATTCCCATTATTCCACATATGCAATGATTATTTAGGTGTGAAAGCTCAGCACAATTTATGGATTACCATGCATAGAATAGAAGTGGAGATGGCCTTCTTTGAATTCCTATAGATGGTTCTACATTTAGGGACATGGAGGAAAAATGACAACACTTTAAAGAAGAACCTCGTAATCTCAAGCTTTCATTGGCAACAGATGGTGTCAATCCATTTGTAGAGCTGAGATCTATTTACTTGGTGTGGCCTTTTTTTGTTATCAATAATAACATTCCTCCATGGATGTCAATAAAGAGGGAGCATATAATGTTGTGAATGATTGTCCCAGGTATTTGTTTTCATCAACTTTCTTTAACATAGTAGCATCTCATTTGTCTTATTTTTTGCATAATGACTTATATTTTTTCATTTAATAGTCATGTACATTAATTTATATATATTGCAGTAAAAAGGTTATAATAATTATGTAATGCTTATGTTCATTCAACTAGGTAAGTACTAAGTTAAAGATATGAATGTATATATCGAACCTCTTATCAATGAGTTACTAAAGTTATGGAATGGAGTTACTATGTATGATGTCTCTAGACAAATAAGACAAAGGCAATTTCAATTCCATGCAACGCTTGTATGGACAATTCATGATGCCCCAGGGCGAACACATTTTTTTTGTATGTTATTGTAGACATCCAAGTTTGACCACTTCCATATGATCAAACTTGTCCCCTTACTCATCCCTTTACTCGCCTATTTCATCCTATTTTCATTTAATTAATATTTCATCATTTGTATAAGGTTCCTAAAGTATTTAATTGAATAATTAAATACATTTACCTTTTACTTATTTCCTCTCTAATTTAAATAAATACATCACTTTATTTAATTTACTCATGTGACCTCTTTGGATTTAAGCCAATTTTTAATTCCTCTTTTTCTCTCTCATTGTCATGTCCTCCATAATCCTCTTTCAATCATAATTAATTTAATTAATTTATGATTAGAATGTGCACATCTTAATCAAGATTATTGTCACATCGTCTTACATTTTCTACATGATTCTAACCTCCCATTAATCTTCCTAAACATGTGTTTGCACAACCTTAATCAAAGTCATTAGGCACATTTAACATGCCTTTTTAGTCAACCTTTCCATTTTCCTTTCTTGGCATTTACCCTCTTCCCCATGTGAATTTAAAATTAACATTTATTCCTCCTAGAATCTCATTTTCCCATGCAACTTCTAGAATCTTTGACTTGTCATGTCAAGTCATATGTGGACAAGTGCTTCCATTTTTGGAACCTTGTTTTATTCATGGGATTCTCCCAAGCATGTGAATTTTTAATTCACATTTATTTCTCCGGCCATTTTCCTCTTCCCCATGGATATTTTTGTGGAATTCTAAAATTCCTCTCATATCACTTTTCAACCATTTGGGAACAAGAACTTTTCTTTTAAGGTAATTTTCTCCTCTCCCAATGTACTTTTAAAGTACTTGTCCTTCTTCCACCTCATGTACCCTCCTTCCATCTCACCTTTTCCTTTAGGCCACCTCACCCTCCACATGGCAAGATGTAAGGGCTTGTGAGTTCTCAACTCAGAATAGCCCTACATCTGGGTTATGGTGGCTTAATCTCAACTATCCATTTCTCTAGAGAATTCAAAATTATTTATAAATACCTCCCTCTTCCTTTCATTTGAACAACAAAATTTCATAGCCAAACTCTTGCCAATTATACATTTGAAGCATACTTAGCTAGTTCTCACATTTTCCATTCACCATAGTATCTTCATCCATTCCTCATTCATCTTGCATTGCATTTTCCATCCAAGGAGCATACACCACATCAAAAATCAAGGGCCAACCAAAGGAGCAACTTGACAAGGTATAATCATTTCATTTATTTTGTTAAGTTCAAAGTTTTTCCCAATCTTGAGGTATTAGGTGTTTACTTTGTTTATTGCATTTATTTTGTTGTTGCTCATTTTTGGAACAATATTCACTTGATCACATTTCTAGCATGCTCAGTGGGACCCTTAGGAAGGTCTGGTACTTTCACGTTTTCTATTTCTTTAACTATTTGTTGGTGTAGATTGTAGAGGAGTGAATCCAACCTAACAAATAGGTGGACCTACCCATCCAGATGTGGACTTGACCTCCAATGGTAGACCTGACCTTTCTAGGGGTGGACTTGACCTTCAAGGGTAGACCCAAACTTGTTTAGGGGTGGATCTGCCCTCTAAACAACCCTCATTTCACCTTATTTCCCATCCAAGGGTGGATTTGACCTCTAGGGGAAAATTTTACCTCTAGGGGTGGACTTGACTCATCTAGGGGTAGACTTGACCTTTAGGGGTAGACCTGACCCAACAGAGAGGTAGCTTTGACCTCCATAGAGTTCATAAATAGAAGATTTGTAGTTTTTCCCAAAGGGGTGAAACTGACCTTTTCCAGGGGCAGATTTGACCTTTTCTAGGGGAGGATTTGACCAAAACAACATTTTCTAGAAGCTAAAATCTACATCTTAAGCATCATTTTCTACAATTTTGAGTGTTTTTTACTTCATAATGGGTGTTGTTTGTGTCTATGCAAGTATT
The DNA here is from genome assembly GCA_007258455.2 of Sequoia sempervirens. Taxonomy (NCBI): domain Eukaryota; kingdom Viridiplantae; phylum Streptophyta; class Pinopsida; order Cupressales; family Cupressaceae; genus Sequoia; species Sequoia sempervirens. The sequence continues at coordinate 482,646,649 of VDFB02270651.1, read as the reverse complement.
TGAGCAGTATTTGGTGGGGAATGAAAGAAAAAATACTAACAATTTTCTTACAGGGTTATCTATTTTAATGCTTTTAATAGTTGATTATTTATCATTTTCTGTTAATCTAGGCACATAGCTTAACTAGGAGGTGGTCAATATACTTTGTGTGTCATGTTTGTGGTAGGATATTGATGTATCCAATCCCCTTATGCCATTTGGTGATCTTAGGTGACAATAAATCGTAGCTTACCTAGTCCTTTGAGTCACCCTTTTTTTTTCTTTTCTTACTGGGACCCACTTTCATCACCCCAAGGGATGATTCCAACCACGCGTACTGATAGGGTATATAAATGGGGGAGAGTGAAATATGTACACCAATCTAGCCAATTGGCAAAACATCGGGGTGATGTGAAGAGTTGGTTCGAGCCTTTAGTATTTTGCTCAGGTTCTTGACTCATGCTTGTGACAGGTGGTGTTCATGGTTTGGGCCTCATGTACTGGGTGTATACTGAGGACTCCTTAGCAACCATATTTATCCTAGAATAGAGGACTTTTTTGGCCATACCCATTATACTAATCTTAGGATCATGTTGCTTGAACTATTTTCTTTGTGCAAACTAGTAATTATCTATTTAGTCGAGTCAACCTTATCCTCTAATTATTGTTTGTTGTGTCTTGGGTTCTTTGCCTTAGTCTTTTTTCTAAAAACCAAGTTTAGACCCATCCAAGGGTGGATTTGATCTCCAGGGGTGAATTTGACCTTTAGGAGTGGATTTGACCTCAACCAGGGGCAGACCTACCCTCTAAACTAGCCCCTTTTTAGCCTGTTTCAGTTAATTTTTGTCCAAACTACCCATCCAAGTGTGGATTTTACCTCACCCAGGGGTGGACCTATCCTCTGAACTAGTCAGTTTCATCACTTGAGTGCCCATTTCATCATTCTGAGCACCTGCTTTGCTATTTCAACTAGTTCTTTTCCTATTCCGAGTGGCCATTCACACATTTCGAACATCCTTTTACTTGTTTCAAGTCATCATTCATCTATTTCAATCCCCCCTATTTATCTAACCATTCTCCTCATTGCCTCATTTCGGGAACCCACTACATCATTTGGGGAACTCATTTTTCCATTTAGGGATCCCGTTTTGGGAACTCGCTCCTTCATCTAGTGAGTCTATTTCATTACCCAATCCAAAAAAATATAGTTGAAACCATCATACCCATCCAAATCCCTTGAACTTCCTTTTAGAAGTTGTTATCCAATCTGACCTAGGTGTTTGAATTTGATTGTCATCATTAACATTTTCTTAGGGTTATCATCTGTCCTAAGTTAATCATCCTCATCAACCCTATCAATTCACTTCCATCCCAAGTTGGATTCAGTGTCATCATTAGCCATCCATCCCTTGATTGATCAATCAACACCTTTTGTTACAAAAGATAATTTCTAAACTTGGTCATCTCATCATTTAACCTTATAAATCACTTGTCAATCCAATCCAATCCTATCAAGACACATCCTTGTAGGTTAATCCATCATCCAATTAGGTCAATCTTCCAATCAACAGCTTGTTCATCCTCACATCCTAGTCCACTCTACCATCTTGCATGCCCATTCAAACTCGGTCATAGGAAAGGAAAATTGCACAACAAAGTCAAGGTCCCCAACATAACACTTCTTAAGATCATAACAATGGGGAAAATGCCTCTCAAGATACTAACAACATTGTGAATGCCCCCCAAGACCCTCATAACGATACTTCATCACAATCTAACACCCAAGAATAGAACAACTCACCACTTGGTGAAGAGAGTATGGTCAATCAACCCGAATTCACACTTGAGGAACATTTTAGCAACCCCACCAATGTACAAATGACAGATCGTCTACTCGAACAACATGGAGAAGCAATCTTGGACCACCTAATTGAGGAAGGTGTCAAACCTCCATCAAGTGCTAACCTTTCCAAATATGGAACTCTCGCACCCAACACCCCACAAGTTTCATAGGCCAAACGAGGTGATTCATATTCTGCCAATATGCCTCCAGTAGAAGGTTGGTACCAACCCGAATTCAGAAATGTCATCCTTTATCATATTAAAAATCCCCCAACTTCAGTCACTGGTGCTTCCCAAGTACCCAATCCTAATAACCCTTTTTCCTACAGTATGCCACAAAACATTTCGCCTAGGCCATTAATGTTGACTACACCACCCACTTTAAATCAGCCTCCAGTAAATGTTTGGGGTAACCCTTTCACTATTTTTTCTCCACCTCTTGGGGTGACAAATATCTCGCTACCTCCATTTACATCCCAACAGCCACCTCAATCTGACATATCATCCCAATTACCCCTGCAAGGTACACCCCAACATAATATCCCCGTTATCACTCAACAACCTCCTTTGCAGAATGCCTCCATCACATCTCAACCACCTCATCAACAACAACCACCACACCAATCTCAAAGAAATCCATCTCCACCTCCAGTCCCAACCATATCCCCATTTCTCGCATCTATTTTATGCCCACAAACTCAAGCGCAACACAACATTCCATCTTGACCAACACATTAGCAACCCTCCCAACACTATTTTTATCATAACCAGTAGTACGTTCCAAAAACAACCACCTTATGTGGTCTCACAACAACCACATCAATACTCCTAGCACTAGCAGACTAATCCACAACACTATGTTTCATATACTTATCATATCAAACCATATTTTTCCTCACAACAACAATCTTTGTATCAACAAACACCCTCGACATATCAGCAAGGGATATCATCATCTCATTATCAAAATCCATACGTCCATATTCAAGCACCATCTTAACAAGATCCACATTCATCTTATCACCCATATCCATCCAATCCACTTACCTCTCGAGACTCTCACACCACTAGTCAACATGGATCTGTCGGAAATCAAAGCTGCTTTGAAAGATCTCCAAGCTAGGACTAGTAAGCAATCTTTTAAATTTGAAGATATATGTCCCTATCCATTTGATCCCCCATCTCATTGATTCCCTTCATGAAACACTTCGAGATACCATAGTTTAGCAAATACAAGGGGGAAAAGGATTCAAAATCCCACTTACAAGAGTTTTACTCCTAATTTTAGGAAGTGATGTAAAATGATAACTACCTCTTGCACTTGTTCTTGTGGAGTTTGATAGGGAATTCTTTAGAGTGGTTCATGGGTCTAGAATGGGGGTGCATCAAATCCTTCACAAATCCTTCATTTTTCTTTTCTTACTTCTCCTTCAATCTAGAGAAGGACACTGATACCTTAGATCTCCTCAAAGAGAAGCAACGTGAGGGAAAAACCTTTTCCAACTACCTCCAAAGGTGGTGTGCATTGGCGAGCCAAATGAAAACCCCTCTCAAAGAGAAGGACCACTCTCTTTATTAAGAACTCACATCACAAAATGGACCACAACTTCAAGCTCCATTGTGTTACCACCTTCACCGAGGTAGTAGAGAAATGACCCATCCTTGAATGGCCCCCCTTATCACTAAAGGGAATACCAAGATACGCAACCATGAAAAGTCTAAACCAAAACCTAATTGGTATAAAGGCAATCAGTATTGTGACTTCCACAAAATCAAAGGGCACTCCACCCAAGGTCTCAAAACATATGTCCAAGATCTTATTGATTTGGTAGATATCCAAGTCAATTCCAATCAAGCCTCATCATACAATGCTCAACTAAAAATCTACCAAAATTCCTTCCCTAACCATAATCAAGGTGCAAGCATGTCCAATGACAATCTCCAAAACAACAGCACAAACAACATAAGCTATAGGAATGTCACTCTCAATTATGATGACATTTCCATCACATTGAGTAGGTGGAATCCCGCATATCCATGATACATGTCAAAGCCAAAGACCCCCAATGTGTTATTGCTACCAAAAGAACCCACATTACCATCCCCGTAGCCTTTGCATCTTCCCCATCCCAACCAAATCCTATGACTTCATAGTATAACATTCTTGATCACTTAGGAAAGACTCCCACACATATATCCATTTTGGATTTTCTTAAGTCCTCTCTCATCCATCAAGAGATCTTGAATCAAGTTCTATGGGAAACCTAAGTGCCTAACAACATTGATATTACAAAATTAAAAGCTTTAGTGGGACATCTAGCTTTATCCTATTAGCTACACTTCAACCAAAATGACATGCCTAACATTGATACCAACCATAACCATCCCCTACACATCAAATTTCTGGTTTGCCATCATAAGATAAAAACAGTCTTGGTAGATAATGGCTTTACCCTCAATCGATGCACTCTAAATTTTATAAAGTAGTTAGGGTACACTCAAGCGGACTTGAGTAATCAAATCATTACAATCAAGGCTTATGATAATGCAGAAAGAGATTCTGAAGGAATTGTCAGTCTTCCCATCTAGGTTGGACCTATTACTCAACACACTACATGTCATGTCCTTGATCCAAACTTACCATACAACCTCCTCATCAGCTTCTGATGGCTCCACAGCATGCAACCCACCCCCTCCACATATCATTAATTCCTAAAATTCCTAGTAAATGGATAGGAGGCTGCCATTTACACTGACTTGCAACCATTTGGGTATTGTCATTCCTTAGAAGCTTCATTTCCCCATTTGCATTATTGTCCTAGAGTCAAAATGCGGGCACCTCATTCATCATCCTTTAATCCATCATCCACCACATTAGCCACTCTTGTTTCCACATAACTAAAGTCTAGATCATCGATAAGGGTTGTGGTGAATATGAAATTATGCATACAACTCTTAATGTGGAAACCATGCCAAAAGAAAGAAGACAATGCCATTACCTTCAATGCCAAGAATATCCCCACTAGCACTTTTTGATCCCCTGGTTTAAAGATAGATGCACTAGAAGATGATATCATTCAATGGATATATCATGAAGAACCCCAACCTGATCCTCCCCTTAAGGAATATTTTTAGGAAACATACCCCTAGTCTACTAAGTTTGTAGAGAAGCATAACTATCAAGGTGGGGGTCTAGGTGAAGAAGAAGAAGGGTGGTTGCAACCTATTGAAGTATTTAGGCTTTCGCATAATATAGGATTATGATATGACAAAAATAAAAATGGTCCTGTAACATCATCCAACGCTTCCAATAGTGTTAGTGTGGACAATGGTCCCTTAGAAGACATACTTGAGGAAGATTCCATCATACATGGGTACGATGATGTGGATCA